>JAQJVL010000080.1:100000-700000 GCA_035578905.1 Stictocephala bisonia
TTTTCCGTTAAGAGTAAAATCGAGATCAACTCAAACTAAACGTGCGTAAACGTAAAAAGTTATACATAAATACTAAAAAAGATATTATATGGTCAATGTATTTATTAACCATCACAGCCAAGGGTAGAGTTGGACATGAATAACCTCTTACATCAAATATTTAGTGGAATTAGCTTTGGTTGATAAGGGTAGGATTATTATTGCAGGGGAAGCTTCTCAGTGAATAATCGGTTGCAATAGTTAGGCATTTGACGTTTAATGTCCAATACACGGAAAATAAAATGAATATTTTCTGAAAATACTAAAACATAAAATCGCATTATTTTCGTCTTTTTAATTTGTGTTGTAAAGGTGATTCTTGAATTTACACATCTAACTTTACGCCTAATATATATATGAATTATTTTCAATAATTGGTACCCATGAATATTTCCATCAAAGCCTACTATTTTATGGTAATTTAGGAGCGTATCATTATCATTACGATATATATTGAGTAACATCGTAATAATATGATAAATATTATTACTGATAATTATTACTTATTATTATTAAAAAGTAAAATATTACTCATAATTATTCATAAATTATGAATAAATAAACATAAATATTCAAAAAATATCATTTAGCTCGTTACTATTAATACCATAATAAGCAACCCCAAAAAACTATTCACATTGGGGTGCTTATTTATTTTAACAATTTGTTGTCACCATAAAGATGTTTGTTTTTAGTTTCACACATGTGAATTAATCTTAACAAACATTTTGCAGTTATAGTTTTATTTGAATAGTTCATCGTTAAAATATCAGTACAAAGAAAACTCTAAAATGGACAATTTCTTATTTAATTTTAATTAAACAATATAACACTTTATTTTTCAAGCTTGCTTTAATATTGATAATACGGGGATCGAGAGATATACATGCAGTATGACTATTACGTTCTTTAAAAAAGCCAACACTGTTATAAATAAAACAGGGACGAATAAAAATCGTTGGGTCCTGAACTATTTATACGATAAAAAAATATTGTTTACAAAAATAATAATTTTGAAATTAATAACGAATTAATAAAACCTCAGGTTGATGCGTGATAAAACAGCAAAACAAAGAGTGTTAACATATATAAATAAATAAATTGTACTTTGAAGAAATTATATCAACAAAGGCGAGAGTTATGATACATTTTAAATTATTTTTCGAGTTTCCAACTGTAAGATTAAATATTTTCTTTATTAGCAAGGCGAGCGAAAATGCATTTAATTAAAATAGTTATTTATTTTTAGATTTATTAAAATTACCCAAAAATGTTGTCATTGGTTCATATCTGTACATATTTAAATATGATAGACTTACTCAATATATAAGTTATTCACTGGTCATACCATGTATTATATGTCGTTGTATTTTACACAACATTAAATTATAAAGTATAATGAAAGAATAAACTGTGTTTTTTCTTGTTTGTTTGAAACTTAAAGGGAAAGGAATTGTTGCTGGAGATTAATTTAAAATGGTTCTATTAACTATTATTTTTATACTGTTCTATATTGATATTTGTTAACATTGAGATATTTTTATATAACTTAATGGCTGGAGTGAGTTCTGTAAATAAAAAAATATTAACATAAAGAGCATTGCATGGTAATAGAATAAATATTTTATCAATATTTTTCTTTGTCATAATGGTACGTTTCCATAAATACGTTTGGCGTAGAGGATACCTTATGCATAAATATTGTTATACAATGAAAAATATATGTAACATTTGATTTAAAAGTCAAAATCTACTTAAAAGGAATATTTATAGCGTCAAAATACAAGAACAGTTTTTCTGTGATTTCATAAAATAATTTTTCAAGCTGCAAACTCTTTTCTGATACCATAACTGGGAACATTACCGAGTCATTGGAGACTAATTTGTGCTATGGTGTGAACAATATAGTATAATTTACACCATTCTGATTTTATTTATATCAGTCTTACAACATTAAACATAAGCTCTCGGTAATTTGTAGGTATTTAAAACTTTACAAAATGTAATGCATGGATTATTGCTAATCATTATGCAGATAACCAGTATTTGTAAATATAATTAAAAATAGCTTAAATAATTTGCTATATTGCATTTAAAAAACTTTTTAATATTATTTATTTTCAATGTCATTTTTTTAATCGAAAAAATAATTTGTACAAACATATATTAACGCAACCCTATCCATACATTTTTACATCAATCTAAACTTTTGTTCAGAATGAATTGTAAAGAGAAGTTATATAATACAGCATTCTCTGCCCATTAAAAGACTAATTTAAAAGTTTCACTGTAGCTTGCAGCACATTTCCCCTGGCTGGGAGCTGGGGTAGATGAAGCTCTCCATCCCTCTTACACTTTCTGCCCTACATGCCATTTAGTTTGGCTTTATATGAACACGGAAATCTTTCTAGATTGGTAGATTCCCTAAAAAAGTATATAATTTATCTTAGAATGATGTAAAAAAAATATTAAAAAATAACATTAAAATCGTGTAATACAACAAATATGTTTACTCAATAATCGAAAATTTTTATAGAAAATCGAACATGATAGTCCAGGCCTGCCAACCCTCAGTAAATTGTATTAGTGTAAATACATGTTCTAACCCGTTTAAAACATTATAAAGCAATCAAATCCTGTTAAACTAAAATTAAATAATACAAATTGTCGTTACCATTCAAATACAGTAACAATTAATTATACGTTCAGTTTCACGACTAAAGCATATAAAGAGAGTATTTAATGTAATGGGAATACATGTGCCCAGGCAGCTTAGCCAGGATCGTGCCGTGGCATATGTTAAGGATAAGGAATGTTTGGTAGGAGATAAGATACAAATCAATTCTCTCTACACAATAGCTCTCTCTCCCTCTCTATCTATCTCAACCACATGGTTTTGGTGTAAGAATATATTACATTATTTTTTGTGTAAATTCATGATTGTAAATAGAAACTAATAACTAAGTATTATTATTACTTTAAATTATACATACATACATATATATGTATTTATTTAAATTAAAAACAATCAAAACAATCAAGGTGTCAAAAAATCTTAATATTTGAACTAATGCAATTCTATACGTCATAGCTTCCTCAGTGATTCATACAACAATCCGGTAAGAATAAAAATATCGTTTATTTAGAGTTAATTTACTTCAGAATTGTTATAGTAAATAATTATTTAATTTAAAATTAGCTAACATGTTTAGTATAAAAAATGTCACCTTATACACATAACAAAAATCATCAGTGTATTTGTTGATAGTAGTAATTTACGGTAGTTAGTTTAGTGAATCCACCAATTATATTAATATAATTAATAGAATACTACTTATAAAATACTATTAAATAAAAACAAATTCAAATGTTTTAAAAGATTGTATCCAAATATCAAAGAAAATATATATTGTAATAAGAACAAGCAATGAAAACATGACTAAACACCAAGAATAATGATTATTTTCACAGTTTACAACAAGCCTGATAGAAAGTTTAGTTTAAAGATCAGTAGTTTATATAATTAACTAATGAAAAACTACCATATTCCAACAATCAACTCAATACCATGAAATAAATAAATAAGAACTAAGATTATTAGTGTTTTGAACCAGCTCCTGTTAACCAAATAAATGAGCCATAACAAAAATTGTAAACTAAAGTTGTATTCACCTGGCGGGGCCACAATACCGTTCCCTGTCATTTTCCGGTACTTGCTCGCCAATGGCTGAAGTAGAACTTTGCAATATTAGTTAGAAATAAATGGGGAGTTAAAGGAATTTGAATTGTGGTAAGCTTAGAAGATCAGTGTCAAATATGCTATACAAATAAAATATATTACATAGCAGAATAATAAGTAATAAATACTTTAAAAAAACAAATTGTATTTAAAAATAAAGAAATAATTTGTTATTTCAATCAATGCACATTTTTATACAATTATTATAACTATTTTGTTATGCGATAAAACTTCAAACTTATGAGCAAGCACTATATCAAATGTTGTATCTCAGTATAGACAGTAAGTTATATGATACATTTTAGTCATTTAGTAACCTAGTAGGGGTAGCTTGACAATGGCTTGGCACAATAAAACTTCAAACTTATGAGCAAGCACTATAGCGAATGTTCTATTTAAGTATAGACAGTAAGTTATATGATACATTTTAGTCATATAGTAACCTAGTAGGGGTAGCTTGACTATGGCATGGCACTTTCCACTAGTGGCAGTTTATCGGAGGACATGGCCATCCCTCGTTACAGGGGTAATATCCCACAGTCGAGGCATGTGAAGGAGAAATGACAACTGTGATGGGGAAGTAATGGCGTTTTAATACTGTAAACATTTTCATAACCATTAACAAATGTTCTAAAAAAAGGTATGTTTAGTAAGTATGAGTTTTCATATGTGGTGCTTTTAGCTTATATTTTATTTGTTGGTTGAAATAGCAATCTATAAGTAAAACAAACACGTGAAATTTATACTCTATAGTAAAAAGTAGTAGTTACTAAGTTAAATAATGAGAATGTCGGAAAATTAAAGTTGGAAAATTTTTTATCACCAAGTTATCCGGTAACTATAACTATAATATTCTGTAGAAGAGTAATTTAAAATTTGTACGTAAAATAATGCTAAGCTTGTCATGTAATATGTATTGTTGACGAACTAAACACATATTAAGAATGCTATTGTTGTTTATACAACCATTTAGTTTATACGTAAATATATTTTTAATCAAATGTAACTTTTCGATCTGACTATCAGCTGTTTTGTAGTTTAGTTGTGGAGCGCTATTTTAGCTCCATGCATCAATAATGAGGTTTACACCAGTGGCAGTAGAAGACGTCACTATATAAACAAATTACAGGAAGAAATATTCGTATTAGATGAGATAAACATCTATACAGTAAGTATAGTCATATATACAACTAAGAGCTATACCACATTTAAATCCATAATTTGTTACGAGTGTGACACATTACAAGTGTATTTTGGCTTTATTCAAACCCTCCTAAGTCACCAACGTCACTGTGAATATTCAACTAAATAATAAATTAAATGTTAATATAATTACTTTAAAAAACAGGAAAGTAAGATTTATTAGTATTCGGGTGACTGCAAAACTCCATACAGGTGAAAGTTTAACCAAGTGATACTGTTTTTTTTTTTTTTTTTTTTTTTTTTTTTTTTTTTTTTTTTTTTTTTGCCCTACCAACTGCACCCAATACAGGTCAAATATGTCTTTAAGTAATGAATATTAAAGAACCTATTTTACTATCAATTTATGTACTTATAACGATATTTTTGTCATTTTGTTTATTCTCAAAATGAAATAGTGAGGTTAGAGTTATTTTAAATGAAATAACATGTACAATGAGTATTCATATATTACACACGTAGTAGTTGGAATGAAGCGTGTTTAAAAGTAAGTTCAGTTTGGTGAATATGGGATTATGGGTAGCAGAGGCTGCTTGTGCATAAAGTTTATAGTGTAGCCAAACTATCGGTAAATAATAATTTCTTATTTAGAATGGGTTTGAGGTTCATCACACTCATTGTCATCTCAAGTAATGAATTGATGCTGTTTATAACATATTATAAATAACTGGAAATTTAGCAATATTGTTAATCCATAAATAATCGTGCCATCTTTTTTTATAAAAATTGCAGGATATTAAATAATACATAATTTTATTACCTTTTTTAAAACTATTATTTTTATGGGATTATTTTAATAAAGAAATAGCAAATGAAATACTTTACAATTTACGGAACAAGCGTTAATCATATTTTGTGTATGATTGTGTTTAAGTAATATATAAACGGCCAATTTAAATTATAAACACTACTTAAGAAGAAACCCTACAGTAAAGTTTATTTACAGTAATAATACCTGTATACTACCGGAAAGATAACCAAATGCCACAGGACATCCAAGTTCTAAATTTGAATCGGGATATATTTTAAGGTCGTTAGAAGTCCCTCATGACATCAATACTCAGGGGTTGTTCCATTTATTGTAGATTTTTTTAAATGTACAGTTGTAACTATTGCTATTTTTGAGGCAGGATGAGGAATAAAAGGTTATACACATATACACTTTGGAATAAAAATAGTTTATTCACCCTATGTAGGGCAAATTAAAATTATGAAAGCAATTTCATTATTAATTTTAAAGTTTATGCCGTAGACCAGCTGTTTTTATTTAATTTCAGAGTCAGGTTTAAAAGAAATGGGACTTTTATATGGCTCTGTAATGAAAGGTAATTATTTAAACATTTAAAAGTAAAAAATATTAGTCAATGTTCTTAATTACCAACATTTAATGAATTTCCTAAAATTGTGTATAACAATTATTTGTGAATATAACTAAACGTATTCCAGCCAAACATTAGAATATACAAAAGTAAGGATAAAATAAACAGGAACAAGCTTAAAAGTTCTCTAATATGCTCAAAGCCGGACGTTTTCGGTTCACAGTGAGTAATCGTCATAAGGCCATAAATGGAATACAAACTGCAGATTACCGTTCAATCGGAAAATCGCCAGTTTACAGACCTAAACCATCCCTTTTAACTTCTCCAACTCCATTTATACAGTTTTCCCGGAATATTTTGAGTGTTACAAAGTAAGTTTATAAAATGACAACTGCTATCACAGGCTTAGTTACTAGGTTCTAATCTGATCATACATATTCAAGGGTTGGACAATAATAAAACATTACCTGTAGATTCTTGGATATGAGATTTACAGCCTAACTATTACACTGCTGAAAATTTGAGTAGGATTGTGATTGACAACTTCTTATCGGTTTTTATTTTTAGGAGTTTTAGAATAAATTTATGTTACCAAAACAATACAAATATTAAAATTTCTGCATCATGAAATGTATGGTCTATAAAACCCTCAGTTTAACCCACAACCAAATAAAACAATAAATAAATAATTGTTCACATTATAAAGCAGGACTTATTTTTAACAGTGTTTAGGCCTATGGAAAACCAGGATTTTTCTGTAAATGATATAATAGAATAAAGTTTTAGATAAATGAATTATAGATTAAACGGTTTGTTATAGACGAACATAATTTCACAATTTATTAAAATAAGGCGTTAACCATATAAAAGCCCTTACATTCCACCATTATTATTTTTTTTTTTTTTTTAATTTGCATTAATTTACGTGAGGGAACTTTTCATGTAGTGAGGAACTAGTAGGGTGATGTTATGAGGCTGATGGAGTATACAAACTATTTAATAAGTTTGTATACTAATCATTATTAAAAAAACACACACTTTTCTTAAATCTGCTCTCCTGAAAAGTTGTAAAAAATCACTTACGCGATATGTGGCAACAGTCTATAAAAAAATGATTAAACAATCAAACTCTGTATAAAGCAAGTTGTTTGTGCGTATTTAAAATGATGTTTGAAATAAATTTACACAACGCGTTGCTATATTTAATTTAAACTTGCTGTAAAATTGTATTATCAAAATTATTACGGTGATCGGTGGTGTAGTAATGGACCGTGTTCGCAGAATACCACAGTCATTTCTCATGACTAACCAATGCCACAAGCCACGGACCACTGGCAAGCACTCAGCTAGATTGAATATGAGCTGATGGCTTACAGTTTAACATTGTAAACCATTAACATAAGTTGAAAAATAACAAAGAAAAGCACTCTTTCAAATAAAATAATATAAAACGTGTATTTTTATTTATGGTGAGTTCAAAACTAACTGGCCATACTACGAATACTGTGAACACAGATATATTATTGTAAGTACATACTTATACATGTGACGCTGACAAAAGGTTTTTCTTATTTTGAGGTGATTACGAATAAAATGCTTTTGCAAGATGATTGTCGATCAACTGTGTAGTCTGCTTAATAACTGAGTTCTACATGTGATCAGAAAGGGTTAGTTTATTTATAGCTATACGCTAAGTTAAATGAGGGACCTACAGCTTTACGTGCAATTTGTTCCACATAATATCAATCTGACTTTTAGCTAATTGACAAGCCTCATACTCAGTTGTCCCCCCCAACACGACATCCGGATACAGACTACCACCCAACACCCCAGACTAATTCTAGAAGTTTTCACGCCGATAGCAGCCATTGAGCGGAGGTCATGTCGGTATTAAGAGGACCGAGCATTACACCTATCACCTACAATATTATCTAAGTGTCCTTGTGGTGAAAATGTTATAATTTCCGTCAGTTAATATGACGAGCAGACGAGTTTTAATGTTTTAAAATATTAAATTGATTTTGCTTCAGGAATCGTTTATTCAAAAATAGAAACCGTAATAATGTTACGTAATTGATTACTAGAAACACAATTTAGCCATCTTAATACTAAAAGTCACAAACAATTATGTGTTTTGCTCGGTACTTGGAAGGAATCATCAGACATATATTCATATTTAGTTTTCAGCGAAAATATCACTGTCCTCAAACTCTGTTGTTGGATATCAAGTTAACATAGTAAAAAACACAAAAATATGTTCCATTTTTCCATAACACGTGTATTTGAAAATTGATATATTGCATTCTCTTAGTCTGCATTTTATACGGATTGTGGAATTTAGGGTTCTAATAGTTTTATTTTTTCACTCATTAAATATGAATATTTAAAAATATTTTCTATTTGAAAATCTCTACACTTTTAATTTTGTAAATATTTGAAAAATTTAACAATAAAAATAAAATGAAGTTTGATAGCTTATTTGTCAATTTATATGTCAAATAACTGAATATTTATTGAAACATGTTCACGGTATTGTTTGTATTAAGATTAATAACATCTACTTAGGCTGTATTAATTACAAAGTACATTTAATTTTAAGCTAAATTTTAAAATAGTTAGCTAATAATACTAATAAAAATAAATGTCATATACACGGTAGTCTATATATATATATATATATATATATATATATATATATATATGAAATCAGTAGTGTAGTATGCCGGTTCTGGCGCAAACCCCCAATGCCGGTTCTGGCGCAACCTTGGACTTTGTACTGTTATTGTTTACAAATTTATCACCACGTGTTGACCTTGAGGTCAAGTTTACTACTGTTATCAGCCACGTGGTGACCTTGAAGGTCAGTAGTCCTAGGTCAGTGTTGTTTTAGTGTGACGTCACGCAGTGTTGTCCTAGGTCAGTGTTGTGTGACGTCACGCCGTTTTCGCGCTCTTTCATCTGACGACGTCACGGCGTATTTATTAAATTAATTTTATTTATTTAATGCTGTCAAAAAGTGTCGGTGGCCGGTGCCGGGATCAATCTGAGAACCTTCCGTTTGTGAGACGGAGTCGAATCCACTGAGGCACAGTGACACACCCGAGAGGTTAACGTAAGTAGCGGCAGAAGAACGTGTGTGGCTTCGCTCGAGCTACGTTATACTATGTGAAATGTATTTAATATAGTATTAATGACCATTCAATCCGAAAAAAAAAAATCTGTTTCTCTTTATACTATATAAAATGTACGAATTGTTTTTTCGCAGTGTTACCAACTCTCACGAATAATTGGCAAAAAATATATGTCAGTGCTGTCAACTCACACGATTTATTACATTATACTATAATAAATACATATACGATTATTAAATTATACTATATTAAACACAAACGCGTTTTTCGTTGTTACAGTAATATTATTTTAATTCGTTATCCTTTTATATCCTTTTCGGTTGCGAATAAATACGTTAAAACGGTCGTCAAGTATTAGGAGAACAGAACTTGGTAAGATCTTTGAACTCGGCCGTTGATATCATGAGCGCGCTATCATATCGCTTGACCCCAGTGTCAGGCGGCGCGCGCTTTATCAGCCCGCTGGTGCACGACTTTTCTTGGCAACAATTACGCTTCCTCTTCTGCATTTCTGCTAGCCTAATACTCTATTTATTTTAAAACCTCTAAAATCGCTCACCTGAGCTAAACAAGGTATCATATGTTTAAATAAAATTAATTGAAGGATTGTTCTTAACCAGTCAACGTCTTTTTTCCCTGATTTAATCCTATAAAGAGTATTTACATTATAGTACCTACATATAGTAGATGATATTCATATAATAATTAATATTTATATTTTCGAAAACTCTATGAAAAAGGTTATGCTTTAATTAAAGTGTATTTTTTTCTTGTTACACGGTATACAATATTAATGTGAATTATAATAGTAATATTTTGTATTTTATATAGTATAAATTTGTTCTGACCGTTTAACAAATGAACCAGAGGGTTTTTTTTTCATAACAGATGATTTTTGTTTACAACAGCTGATGTGTCTTCTGCTACCAGAGAACTCTTTGTATATGAGAAAATTTTCTAAGTCTAATTTTTCTGATAGATGATGTGGTTCGCTTCGCTTTTAACGAGGCATACTATATAAAGTACATGATGCATTTATAGTATATAAAATGTACCGATGTTTCCAATAATTTGTATTTAATATAGTATTTATTTGTTCTAACCATTTAAACCACATTCAAAGTGTTACCAACTCACACGATTAATTGCATTATACTATAAATGATTATTAAATTATACCATAATAAATCATGTATACTATATAAAGTGTATACCAGTATTTTTTGTTGTTGTCGGTGTTGTCAACTTACGCTTTCATTCGTATTAAACTATAATAAATCCGTGTACTATAATAAGTGCATCGATTCATCAGTATGGTCAACCGATATTTATTTTTTGTCACGTTATAATACATGTATCTCAACAACAACCAAAGTTTAATCAATTGGTAAATATTTATAAGAATGTTTATTTTTAATATATACTCTATATGTGGTAGTGAGGCAGATATAAAAATTCATATAATTCAATAAAAATCTGCAAAGAAACTTCATCTATACATACATGTATCTCAACAACATTCAAAGTTTAGGTGACCTGACGACTATTTTTTCTTTTTCTTTAATCAATTGGTAAATATTTGTAAGAATGTTTATTTTTAATAAATACTCTATATGTGGTAGTGAGGCAGATTTAAAAATTCATAATTTAATACAAATCTGCAAAGAGAGGAAACTTCATTATTATCTGGACATGCATTTTTCTCAACAACAACCAAAGTTTCTAGTTGGCTCTGGTGTCCTAAATAGTGACTTTTTTCTTTCATAAATGGTTCAATAATATTTAGAGCATTTATCCAAATAATAATTTGTATTTAATATAGTAATTTGTTATGATAATTTAATACTCAAACCAGATGCAAAAAAATGTGTCGGTTTGTTGTCTACTACAGCTATGTAGCTGATGTGTCTTCTGCTAAAGGATAGAGATGTCTGAAATTTGCTAGTAAATTTGATATTTAGTTGATATTGGTAATGATTTAAATTATGAGTAAAGTAGTTAAATTATTATTCCCTCACACGTTAACTAAAACAATCGAATAATATTGAATTACGAGCCATATTTAGACATATGTAATATTACAATATGTAGCATTTATTTCAGATTTCCATTAGGATCTTACACATGAGAGTCTTACGTAAAATTTGAATCCAATATGTTAAACACATTAGAGATTACAGTTATGTAAATATTAAATGGACAAAAATGTTTAATTTCTTCATGAAAGGATCTTCACAACTATTATAATATTCCTGAGAGAAACAATTAATTATAAATGGCACTTTAAGTTAATAACATGTTTTTTCCTATTTTGTAAAGATAAATTCTCTTATTAACAAATTAAGTAAATAAAAAAACAATTCTATGAATCCATTAATAACTGTATAGTGTATTAAATGTTGCATATTATTTTGACAATTTTATAATAATAATTGCCTTTTCTTATAATTTCAACATAAATATCACAAACACGTATTGAAAAACATTGAAATTTCCAATAACTTTAAAAAAATTGTGACCGATTCAACATGAATAATTCAGGTCAGAATAACTTCATTAATATAGATTTATTAAAAAAAGACATATTATTTGTTTATAGCAATAATAAATTATACTTTGTTACAAATTTTATCACATAAAACTAAAATCATTAGCTCACTTTGAATGGAAAAAACAATATAATACAATATAGATGTTAAATTCAATATACATTTAATTTCAGATATGCGTACAAAACGTTCTTCTACACTTACATCCTTGAGTGCATACATATTATGCGTTATGTTTAAGATGAGACATGTCTTGTATATGAGAAATTATCTAAGTTCCATTTTATCAGTGTCCGTATGTTGTGTAAGGGAGATAACTGAGTATCAGGCTTGTCAATTAGTTGAAAATCAGACCAATAATATGTGTTTTTGATTCAACTCTATGTCCCTTAATTTCACTGGCTGTTAGACTTTAAATAAAATGTCCGTTCTATGAAACAGTCAAACTCCAATATTACATTGGTTATCCATGCTCATACTACTCATATTCACCTTAGAATACGTTAACTAAGTAAGTTAATTTCGTGTTTTTATAAAAGTATTTTTATTAGTATCCGTCTTATAGATTTCTAAAGAGAAGACAACTACCAATTAGGGTCACTTTTTAGGTCATTTTTAAATTCTAGTGTATTAAAATTTTACCAAACGGATAACCTTATAATAAAAACTATGTAATGAGAAACCAAA
Source organism: Stictocephala bisonia (assembly GCA_035578905.1). Taxonomy (NCBI): domain Eukaryota; kingdom Metazoa; phylum Arthropoda; class Insecta; order Hemiptera; family Membracidae; genus Stictocephala; species Stictocephala bisonia. The sequence goes on from JAQJVL010000080.1 coordinate 112,665, forward strand.
ATAGACTCTGTTTTAAGGTTTCCTTTGTAAACCTCCTGTAATATATACAAATCCCTAATTTAACAAGTTTCAATAAAAACTGTTTTTTAATAGCCTCATATTCGATGATTTACAAAAATTAAATTATAAACAGTACAAATATACTTATAATTAATCATCTATAATATTTATATTTACGTCCCGGTCAAACTAACTTATTACTGTCGGCTGAGCAGAACGAAAGAAGGATAAACGAAAAAATTAGTTTAATTTCGTATTAGTATAGGGCATAAATGCAAATCTATAGCATTAAATGAAAATAAGAAAAATATCGATTAAAAAGTAAGCTGACTAAATGATTGTAAATTTCTGGTTCAAGTGATATGATAGCGCACTCTAATAGAAATATTAAATGGATAAAAACGTTTAATGTCTCCAAGAAAGAAACTAATATAATATACAACGATTAAAATATAAATGACACTTTTGGTTAAACATATGTTTTTTCCTACTTTGTAAAGATAATTGAGTAAATAAAACAACAATGGATCCATTAATTAATAACTTTATTGTGTTGATAATTTAGTTGTTTCTTATAATTTCAACATAATTATCACAAACACGTATTGAAAAAATCGAACTTTCAAATACCTTTGATACTGATTTGCTCATTAAATAAAAACTAAACTCATTGGTTCACTTTGAACGGAAAAAACAATATAAAAATGGAATAATAATATAAGATAGATGTTAAATTCAATATACATTTTATTTCAGATATGCAAATCGTTCTTCTATAAGGGAGAGAACTGAGTACCAGGCTTGTCAATTAGTTGAAAATCAGACCAATAATTCAACGTAAAGCTGTATGTTACCTAGTTTTACTGGTTGCTAGACTTTTTATAATACAGTCAATCAGCCTACTTATGTAATCATTCGTATTCACCTTAGAATACGTTCAATTTTTTGCTGCCTTCTCATATCTAAGAATAATACTTTATATTGTTTTCTCTTAAAATGAGCCGTGAGAGTAAATACTATAATGGATGTTATAATAAACATGAGAGAAACGGTTAAATATAAATGACACTTTAACTTAAAAAGTATTATTTTTTCCTATTTTGTAAAGATAGTTTCTCTTATCAATAAATTGGGTAAACGAAATAATTAGTTTAATTTCTTGTTAGTATAATGCAAATAAATGCAAGTCTGTGTCATTGATTAAAATAAAAGTTCTATCTATTAACAATTAAGCTGACTAAGTGATATGGTTCAAGTGAGGTCAAGCGATATGATAGCACAATCGAACTAGAAGTATAAACTAAATATACCAGTTATATTAACTTTAAAACCTAAGTAAATCGGTCAAAAAGGTCATATATGAGTAACTAAATTAATAACATATGTATTTTTTAATTAAATTGATTTTCAATTACGTTCATTCTAATTTTACGTGATTAAATTTTAGTTTTTTCTAAAATGCGTGATAAACATTGCCAATAAATGACTATAACACCAATGTTTTAATAGTTAACTATTCTGAATGTTAACTATTAAAACTATTAACTATTAATTTATATTTTTTATTCCATATTATTTGAGTGTTACTTAATATCAATGCTAATAATTCCCTGTGTATGAGAAATAAATTATTATCTAAATTACAGTTTCCATTCCACATTAAATGTATAAATAACATGAATACAACGTAAATGGTATCGTAAAATAAAATAAATGCCCTATACCTAAGCTCATTATGTTAATCCTACATACTTAAATGTATTATACGAATATAAAGTCTAGTTATGTACGTTAGTATTTATATAGCTAGATAAAGTATAGTTTTGTTCGTATAGTAAATGGTTTTTTAGTGTTACCTTAAGTATAAAGTTCATTATTTGGATGAAAGGGAAAGTATTGAATGTTTAACTGCACTTCACATTAAAATTTCATTTATTGGGCTTCACATATCTAGTTTTTTGGGGATTAAATAAATAAAAATATATGCTAACTAAAGAGAAAAGTGTCAAAAAGAGTTATCATAAACAATAATACAACTGTAATATAGTTGAGATTCGTTTTAATAGCATCATCGCAGTTGATTTAGTTTCATATTCTTTAATACTTATTATACTAAAAATAACAAAAATATTACATGACTTTTTATATGTGTTATGGGTATTGAAATTTAACGTAAGTTATTTTCATTCGTATGTGTATTTTTTGCTTAAAAAATCGCTATTATAAATTTATTGAAAATTTATAATTTGTATTGACCCACCCGCCTACCTATACACGTACGGTGGTATTGACCCACCCGCCTACCTATAGACGTACGGTGGTATTGACCCACCCGCCCTCCCATACACGTACGGTGGTATTGACCCACCCGCCTACCTATACACGTACGGTGGTATTGACCCGCCCACCCACCCATACACGTACGGTGGTATTGACCCACCCACCTACCTATACACGTACGGTGGTATTGACCCACCCACCTACCTATACACGTACGGTGGTATTGACCCACCCGCCCACCCATACACGTACGGTGGTATTGACCCACCCGCCCACCCATACACGTACGCTGGTATTGACCCACCCGCCCACCCATACACGTACAGTGGTATTGACCCACCCGCCCACCCATACACGTACGGTGGTATTGATACAACCCCCCACCCATACAAGTACGGTGGTATTGACCCACACGCCCACCCATACACGTACGGTGGTATTGACCCACCCGCCCACCCATACACGTACGGTGGTATTGAAAACCTGCTTTACATTGAGTGTCGTTCATATTTAAATCGTTTCGATAAGGTTTAATAGAATAGTTGAATACGTATGAAGATCCCCTCTTTGAGAAATAAAAAATGTTTCGTTCATTTAATATCTAGTTATATTTAAAGAAATGCAAGCTCTAATATGTAAAGCATTTTAGGCCAACATTTATTTGAAGCTCTTATGTATAACATCCTAATGGTGATATAAGAAGTATATCATTTGTATAATACCTTTATTTTTCATCCTAAACTAATTTAGTTGGCCATTTAAAAGAAACCGATTGATTCATACATTTTTGCGATGTTGATGTCTTGTATTAATTCACATTTATAAGGTCATTGAGGTGGATTATTGTAACTTAGATAATATAAAACTGTACTTGAACAGCAAGTACTCTCCATATGATAGTTTCAATGGAAATAAATAATAAATCAATTTTATATTATATGTATACAAGGTTTTAATTGTCATATTACATAGGTGGTGAAGTTAAACTGGCTTGTTTGGATAAACTGACTTTCCAAGAGAAGACACCTTTATACCGATATACCAAAGGATACAACGGCGTATTGTCTGATCATTCATGATCCATTGTCTGGCATCGTAAAAAATATTATTTGAAATAAATATATGTATTTATAAAAAATGAAGTCTTAAAATGATTGTCCTTTTATAATTGTTGTATATGAATGTTTTTGTCCATTCAAAATATGAAGTGTATTATATTTACAAGGCTTGTATATTCTAGTCTAAGTCGTTTTAGTTTGTAATTTAAAAGAAGTCGATCAATAAGGATCACACACAGAAAAAAACATTTACATAGGTGTATATTTATAAATGGACTGACACTAGTTCAAAGTAATTAGGTTGGTCGTATTTGTTTTTTAATTTACATTTTCTCCTTAGTATTGTCATGTTTAACAAAATAAATTATACACTTAAAATCAGTCATAAGCAAAAGACTATTTTATGAACTAGTAGCATACTATGTAACATTCAATTCACTATGTAGTAATTAACGGAATTATAAATTGTTCTTTTATCTGTTTAATTATCTTTTAGAAAATAGGAAAAACCAGCTTTACACTGATTGTCATTCAGCATTTCTGTGATGTTGATGTCTTGTATAAATTCATATTTATGGGGTGATTGAGGTGAATAAATATATAAATTAACTAAAAATATAGAAACACCCAGTTACTCATTAGTTATCTAAAAATTTTTATCACTATACAATTTAAGCATTATTAGATATTTATCGCTTCACAAAATTGAAATATAACTCTGTAAAATCATGTTATATCTTATAAATCCAGTATTTTATATTACTGTTAAGTAAATGTACAATACATAGTAGAGAATATGTCTTGATATAAAGCTCTTAAACGACTAATCATAGTATTTGTTTACTCAAATGTAAAACATTCAGAATAGTTAACTATTAAAACATTGGTGTTATAGTCACTTATTGGCAATGTTTATCACGCATTTTAGAAAAAACTAAAATTTAATCACGTAAAATTAGAATGAACGTAATTGAAAATCAATTTAATTAAAAAATACATATGTTATTAATTTAGTTACTCATATATGACCTTTTTGACCGATTTACTTAGGTTTTAAAGTTAATATAACTGGTATATTTAGTTTATACTTCTAGTTCGATTGTGCTATCATATCGCTTGACCTCACTTGAACCATATCACTTAGTCAGCTTAATTGTTAATAGATAGAACTTTTATTTTAATCAATGACACAGACTTGCATTTATTTGCATTATACTAACAAGAAATTAAACTAATTATTTCGTTTACCCAATTTATTGATAAGAGAAACTATCTTTACAAAATAGGAAAAAATAATACTTTTTAAGTTAAAGTGTCATTTATATTTAACCGTTTCTCTCATGTTTATTATAACATCCATTATAGTATTTACTCTCACGGCTCATTTTAAGAGAAAACAATATAAAGTATTATTCTTAGATATGAGAAGGCAGCAAAAAATTGAACGTATTCTAAGGTGAATACGAATGATTACATAAGTAGGCTGATTGACTGTATTATAAAAAGTCTAGCAACCAGTAAAACTAGGTAACATACAGCTTTACGTTGAATTATTGGTCTGATTTTCAACTAATTGACAAGCCTGGTACTCAGTTCTCTCCCTTATAGAAGAACGATTTGCATATCTGAAATAAAATGTATATTGAATTTAACATCTATCTTATATTATTATTCTATTTTATATTGCTTATTCCGTTCAAAGTGAACCAATGAGTTTAGTTTTTTATTTAATGAGCAAATCAGTATCAAAGGTATTTGAAAGTTCGATTTTTTCAATACGTGTTTGTGATAATTATGTTGAAATTATAAGAAACAACTAAATTATCAACACAATAAAGTTATTAATTAATGGATTCATTGTTGTTTTATTTACTCAATTATCTTTACAAAGTAGGAAAAAACATATGTTTAACCAAAAGTGTCATTTATATTTTAATCGTTGTATATTATATTAGTTTCTTTCTTGGAGACATTAAACGTTTTTATCCATTTCATATTTCTATTAGAGTGCGCTATCATATCACTTGAACCAGAAATTTACAATCATTTAGTCAGCTTACTTTTTAATCGATATTTCTCTTATTTTCATTTAATGCTATAGATTTGCATTTATGCCCTATACTAATACGAAATTAAACTAATTTTTTCGTTTATCCTTCTTTCGTTCTGCTCAGCCGACAGTAATAAGTTAGTTTGACCGGGACGTAAATATAAATATTATAGATGATTAATTATAAGTATATTTGTACTGTTTATAATTTAATTTTTGTAAATCATCGAATATGAGGCTATTAAAAAACAGTTTTTATTGAAACTTGTTAAATTAGGGATTTGTATATATTACAGGAGGTTTACAAAGGAAACCTTAAAACAGAGTCTATTTTGGTTTCTCATTACATAGTTTTTATTATAAAGTTATCCTTTTTGGTAAAATTTCAATACACTAGAATTTAAAAATGACCTAAAAAGTGACCCTAATTGATAGTTGTCTTCTCTTTAGAAATCTATAAGACGGATACTAATAAAAATACTTTTATAAAAACATGAAATTAACTTACTTAGTTAACGTATTCTAAGGTGAATATGAGTAGTATAAGCATGGATAACCAATGTAATATTGGAGTTTGACTGTTTCATAGAACGGACATTTCATTTGAAGTCTAACAACCAGTGAAATTAAGGGACATAGAGTTGAATCAAAAACACATATTATTGGTCTGATTTTCAACTAATTGACAAGCCTGATACTCAGTTATCTCCCTTACACAACATACGGACACTGATAAAATGGAACTTAGATAATTTCTCATATACAAGACATGTCTCATCTTAAACATAACGCATAATATGTATGCACTCAAGGATGTAAGTGTAGAAGAACGTTTTGTACGCATATCTGAAATTAAATGTATATTGAATTTAACATCTATATTGTATTATATTGTTTTTTCCATTCAAAGTGAGCTAATGATTTTAGTTTTATGTGATAAAATTTGTAACAAAGTATAATTTATTATTGCTATAAACAAATAATATGTCTTTTTTTAATAAATCTATATTAATGAAGTTATTCTGACCTGAATTATTCATGTTGAATCGGTCACAATTTTTTTAAAGTTATTTGAAATTTCAATGTTTTTCAATACGTGTTTGTGATATTTATGTTGAAATTATAAGAAAAGGCAATTATTATTATAAAATTGTCAAAATAATATGCAACATTTAATACACTATACAGTTATTAATGGATTCATAGAATTGTTTTTTTATTTACTTAATTTGTTAATAAGAGAATTTATCTTTACAAAATAGGAAAAAACATGTTATTAACTTAAAGTGCCATTTATAATTAATTGTTTCTCTCAGGAATATTATAATATTTGTGAAGATCCTTTCATGAAGAAATTAAACATTTTTGTCCATTTAATATTTACATAACTGTAATCTCTAATGTGTTTAACATATTGGATTCAAATTTTACGTAAGACTCTCATGTGTAAGATCCTAATGGAAATCTGAAATAAATGCTACATATTGTAATATTACATATGTCTAAATATGGCTCGTAATTCAATATTATTCGATTGTTTTAGTTAACGTGTGAGGGAATAATAATTTAACTACTTTACTCATAATTTAAATCATTACCAATATCAACTAAATATCAAATTTACTAGCAAATTTCAGACATCTCTATCCTTTAGCAGAAGACACATCAGCTACATAGCTGTAGCAGACAACAAACCGACAAATTTTTTTGCATCTGGTTTGAGTATTAAATTATCATAACAAATTACTATATTAAATACAAATTATTATTTGGATAAATGCTCTAAATATTATTGAACCATTTATGAAAGAAAAAAGTCACTATTTAGGACACCAGAGCCAACTAGAAACTTTGGTTGTTGTTGAGAAAAATGCATGTCCAGATACTAATGAAGTTTCCTCTCTTTGCAGATTTGTATTAAATTATATGAATTTTTAAATCTGCCTCACTACCACATATAGAGTATTTATTAAAAATAAACATTCTTACAAATATTTACCAATTGATTAAAGAAAAAGTAAAAATAATCGTCAGGTCACCTAAACTTTGAATTTTGTTGAGATACATGCATGTATAGATGAAGTTTATTTGCAGATTTTTATTGAATTATATGAATTTTTATATCTGCCTCACTACCACATATAGAGTATATATTAAAAATAAACATTCTTATAAATATTTACCAATTGATTAAACTTTGGTTGTTGTTGAGATACATGTATTATAACGTGACAAAAAATAAATATCGGTTGACCATACTGATGAATCGATGCACTTATTATAGTACACGGATTTATTATAGTTTAATACGAATGAAAGCGTAAGTTGACAACACCGACAACAACAAAAAATACTGGTATACACTTTATATAGTATACATGATTTATTATGGTATAATTTAATAATCATATATAGTATAATGTAATTAATCGTGTGAGTTGGTAACACTGTGAATGTGGTTTAAATGGTCAGAACAAATAAATACTAAATTAAATACAAATTATTGGAAACATCGGTACATTTTATATACTATAAATGCATCATGTACTTTATATAGTATGACTCGTTAAAAGCGAAGTGAACCACATCATCTATCAGCAAAATTAGACTTAGAAAATTTTCTCATATACAAAGAGTTCTCTGGTAGCAGAAGACACATCAGCTGTTGTAAACAAAAATCATCTGTTATGAAAAAACCCCTCTGGTTCATTTGTTAAACGGTCAGAACAAATTAATACTATATAAAATACAAAATATTACTATTATAATTCACATTAATACTGTATACCGTGTAACAAGAAAATAATACACTTTAATTAAAGCATAACCTTTTTCATAGAGTTTTCGAAAATATAAATATTAATTATTATATGAATATCATCTACTATATGTAGGTACTATAATGTAAATACTCTTTATAGGATTAAATCAGGGAAAAAAGACGTTGACTGGTTAAGAACAATCCTTCAATTAATTTTATTTAAACATATGATACCTTGTTTAGCTCAGGTAAGCGATTTTAGAGGTTTTAAAATAAATAGAGTATTAGGCTAGCAGAAGTGAAGAGGAAGCGTAATTGTTGCCAAGAAAAGTCGTGCACCAGCGGGCTGATAAAGCGCGCGCCGCCTGACACTGGGGTCAAGCGATATGATAGCGCGCTCATGATATCAACGGCCGAGTTCAGAGATCTTACCAAGTTCTGTTCTCCTAATACTTGACGACCGTTTTAACGTATTTATTCGCAACCGAAAAGGATATAAAAGGATAACGAATTAAAATAATATTACTGTAACAACGAAAAACGCGTTTGTATTTAATATAGTATAATTTAATAATCGTATATGTATTTATTATAGTATAATGTAATAAATCGTGTGAGTTGACAGCACTGACATATATTTTTTGCCAATTAATCGTGAGAGTTGGTAACACTGCGAAAAAACAATTCGTACATTTAATATAGTATAAAGAGAAACTGATTTTTTTTCGGATTGAATGGTCATTAATACTATATTAAATACATTTCATATAGTATAACGTAGCTCAAGCGAAGCCACACACGTTCTTCTGCCGCTACTTACGTTAACCTCTCGGGTGTGTCACTGTGCCTCAGTGGATTCGACTCCGTCTCACAAACGGAAGGTTCTCAGATCGATCCCGGCACCGACCACCGACACTTTTTGACAGCATTAAATAAATAATATTAATTTAATAAATACGCCGTGACGTCGTCAGATGAAAGAGCGCGAAAACGGCGTGACGTCACACAACACTGACCTAGGACAACACTGCGTGACGTCACACCAAAACAACACTGACCTAGGACAACTGACCTTCAAGGTCACCACGTGGCTGATAACAGTAGTAAACTTGACCTCAAGGTCAACACGTGGTGATAAATTTGTAAAAAATAACAGTACAAAGTCCAAGGTTGCGCCAGAACCGGCATGGGGGTTTGCGCCAGAACCGGCATACTACACTACTGAAATCGATAAATTTATCTAATAAAATCTAATTGCTAATTTTATAGGTTACTATTAATTGAAATATGGTAGTAACTCACTTCAATTAAATAGCTATAAAACATTTAAATTAATACAATTCAAATTTATACAAGTACTGATTTGTAATTAAACTAGTTGAAAGTAAAACTTGGTTACACCAACTCTCCTTTTTTTATGGTTGACTGGAACACTAATTAAATATGAGTTAGGGTTGATTTAAGACTTTCTGGGAGCACGGCGACACTGCCTCTCCAGTTAAGATTAAAGAAATCTGTGATATGTATACCGATTATTTCTCCTCTGTGGGAGCACGGCTGGCTGGAGCAGTCACCCAAAATGGGTCTTTAGGCGATGAAAATGTCGCTCATACCGTAAACTCAGTTTTTGTAATGAGACCTGTTACTCAACAAGAACTATTTGAGGCTATACTAAATTTAAAAGGTCGCTCGGCACTTGTTTGGGATGACATTCCAACTAATGTTATTAAATGTGATATTGAAATACTGATTTAACTTTTATTGCACATTGTCAATTTAAGTATTAGATCTGGTGAGTTCCCAAACACACTGATAATTGCCAAAGTTTTTCCTATTTTCAAATCAGGGTCAAAATATGTAATGAGCAATTTCAGACCGATATATCTTCTAACAACGGTTTCTAAAGCAATGAATAAATGTGTTGATCATCAACCATCAAATTATCTAAATCAAAATAAAATAATAACAAATGTGCAGTATGGGTTCATTAGGCACACAAATACCTCAGATGCACTGTTTGATATTTCGATTACAAATTTTTAAAAAGAAAGGTCAAATAAAATATTAATACAATTTTTTCATCATGCTAAGGCATTTGATTTTTTTGACAGAGAAAAGTTATAAGTTCGGATACAAAATACCAGCTTAAATTGGTTTAGAAGTTATTTAAATAGGAGTGATCAAAGAGTTTACATTAAAGTCATATATAGTGACCCATATTCAGTTGAATTTGGAATCCATGGCAATCCATGGTAGCACTCTTGGACCAACCCTTTTTCTCATTCATACCAATAATCTTTAACAAGTAAATATCAAAGGTTCGTTGTTTTTGTTTGCTGATGACACCACTGTTGTCACGGTAGGTGGTACGTGGGAGTAGGTGTTCTGCCAGGGGTCAAAAAATTTGATGAAAATTTAAAAGTTGTTAGACAAAAATATTCTTACTGTCAATGTAATTTATAAAATGCCTCCGAATTTATTTATGATATGATCAAGGGCCAGGTTTGAGAACGCTACAATCTTGTGGTGATCCGAGGTCTGCTGCTTGCAGTTGTGGCATTATTGAGAGTGTGGACCACCAAAAGTATTTAGGTGTTGTTATAGACCACAAGCTCACCTCAGTTTCACTCGTTCACTATATCAAGCAACGAATTGGGAAATTAATGTATGCTTTTACCCAACTAAGTGAGGTTCTTCTGACTTCGGACCAGCACCGAAATGTCTATTATTCCATGTGCAGTCTCTCTTGCAGCATGGTATACTGGTCTGGGGTGGAGCTTTGTTGGCAGTCCGGGAGCTCCTGACCATGGCGCAGAGGATAATAATTAAAATCATAAAAAAAAAAAAAAAAAAAAAAATCTATGCTACCAGATTATTAAATACTGAATTTCCTGTTTTTAACATTAGGAAGCTCTGTAAAAAATCTTATTGTGTACGTTATAAATAATAAGAATAGTAATTTTTTGGGTTTGGAACATAACTATACAACAAGAAATAAAATTAGCTTTGGTTATAGAATTCCACGGCTGATTAATAGATTGGATCACTAAGCCTTTTAATCTTGCACATTATCTATATGAAAATTTATCACTTCAAATTGTTGACATGGAAGGTACCAGTGTTACCGTGTATAAGCGTACGATCAGTGACTGGCTACTTCAACTCAGCCTGGATGATGTAGAGAACTTGCTTCAATCCGAATATTCATGACTTTATAATTATTATTGTTAATCACATACCGGATTGCCTAACTGAATTTTAAAAATTACAAATTTTTTCACATATAAATTTATTAGCATAGTCATCTAAATGTTTGCAGTCCTTTTAGGTTATTTCAATCTATTTATTTATTTTATTTAAATTGTTTCAGCTCTTAATATGCCTGAATATTTTGGTAATGAGAGTTGGTCTATAGTTTAACATATTTTCATTATTGTAAAAATCACTTTTTTAGAACTAAACAAATTAAAATGATTAAGATATAACTTATTTTCTTGTAAATATCTCTAGAATACCATAGTTAGTAATTAATATTACACGAGCTTAGGAGGAGCTCACTCTTCGACACAGACCAGTACTATTTGCAAGGGACATTCTTTTTTTGATTTTAAATTTTTCTTTTTTTTTTTTTTTTTTTTTTTTTTTGTAATTTAACTGGAATAAAGCCATTTTTTACTTGATTTTTATTTATGGAAAACTATTAGTTCGTGATATCTGGCTTCTATAACAACATAAAATGATACTGATTTATATTAAAGGACTTTATTCTTACATAAAAGTATCATTAGAATTAAGTAATTTGTTTGCAAAAAAATAAACAATTGTTTATCATGAACATTCATAGTATTTAAAATTGTATGCAATTTAGTTGTATAAAAATTCTAACAGTTTAATATTAGAATTACAAAACATATATTTGTTGATTATAGGACAATAAAATCATCTTTGTCATTTTTATTACAAATATTCAGGAAATATAAAAAAAAATTATAGCCAATATTCAATAGTGCTCAAATTCATGAAATGTTTAGAAATTTGCATGCAATTTTTTAATTTTATTACTATAAATAATATATAACTAGCGTATGCATACTCTATTAAATATTTTAAAAAATACTGTTGAGTAACAAGTATCAGTTCTCATTACAATCATTTTTATATACTTTATAGAATATTAGATTTTTCTATCAGTGTCATTGATGTCTCACCTCTACCTTCAAAAATTTTCCTTTACGAAAGAAGACATGACATTCGAAACATTTGTTGACAAAACCAGTGTGAATGTGATTTTGCTTTGATGTATAAGTTTTTAATGTAACATTATCTGCTGGTAAAATAAGTAGAACAATAATATTATAAACAAATTTATAAAATAATATAAAAAAGACAGTTATAAAAAACATGGTCCTTTTCCTTTTTCCAATTGATGTTAATTTTTGGCCTGATTTACCTTTAAGATAATTTGACAATTAAGTTGCATTGATTTTTGAAATTTTTTTAATATCGTAATTGTTATATATTTTAAAATTTTCTAGATTTATCGAAATTTTGAATCTATGCCAATATTTCCAGATATGTCAACATTTTTCAATATCAAAGATTTTTTAGATATTCCGTTATTTTTCATTATTTCGGGATGTTTTAACATTTGAGATTTTTGAATTTTTTTACATATTTAGAACTTTTAAAGTTTTAGACGTTTCGCATTTTTCTCTATATTATAAAATTTACGAACAATTTGAATGTTTTTAGGTTTTCAGTTTTTATGAGATTTTGAAATATTTTGGGACTCACAATTTTTATAAGAATATTGCGTTTGAAAACAATAGCTCGACTGATAAATCTCAATTTTTAAAAGTGTTTAGTAGTCTGAATATTATTAAATTGAAAAATATTTAAGAACTACAATATATTTGCCTTTTAATTAGTTACTCACTGAACAAGTAAACTATAATAGGATTTACAAAATATGCTATATTCCCATCCTCTAAGTTTATTTTACACTAAAATATCCAAAGGCTAATACAGTATTAAGGAGCACTAAGACCGATATCAAAGGCTTCAATCAAGATTAAGTCTTCATCAAAATAACAATGTTAGAATATCTCAGTGAAAGAGAATAACGATAAAGCTTTTAAGTTTAATGGTCACATCCCTCTTTTAAAAAGCAAACATTTTATTAACAAATATAAAGTAGTAAATATTTGCTTTGCGGGTTGTAATATCCTGTTTTATCTCCGTTTGAGTTATTAGTCGTTTTTAACTTGTTTTCAATATATTTTTAATATACATGCCTAAATTATTACACTTAAATCGTGGCCTGTAAAATAATTACAATACAACGTTTAAGTGTTAATGTATTTCAAAGATTATATATTTTACATGTTTATAGATTTGAAAATAAATAATTAGTCAAGTGTTATTAAGATAATAATATTTACGTAAGATAACAAATTTTTTTCATATTTAGCATCCTAATATATTGCAAAAGTGTTTCTACAATGTTACGATAGCAAGCTTTATACTATTAGCAACATGGTCGTATCGTATTAATAAGTAATTTAAGATGAAAAGTAAAACCCCATAAAATATAAATAGTCTATTTTGAAAATATATTTTTCATTTAGATGTTTTATTCAACCACTTCAATAAATATTAAATTTATTTTTATATGTAAAATTATTTTACAGGCTCCAGAGAGTATGTTCATGAGGTGAAAAGTTTTCTCAAAGAAATCTGATTTTCCAAAAGCTATCTGATAACTGGCTAGCTAAATTTTTTTAATTTTCAGTAATGGCTTTTTATATCTGAAACAGATTGGCTGTATTACTTTATAAGTAGAGAACTGCTTGTACTTATAATTTTATGATGAAATATCAAATATCAAATAAATAATAATAAAAGCAAATCCAAGCATTTTAAATATTCTTATGATTCCGTTGATAAATTAAAAATCTAGTTCTTAAGATTAAACTAAAATAGAGATTCCCCCCCTAAAATGGTATACATAATTTTACAAGCATATTCATCATACACGTGCCAGAAGTGACTGACTTTCAGTGCGTGGGCTGATGTATTATGTATTATGCACCGTTAGTAACTAGCCATACGTAAAAATTATACCTTGTATATTTTTTTATGATATTCAATAAATTATAATATATAACTTATATGAATGAAATAGGCCTAAAACTAATCTAAAACTGTTATTAATTGCATACAACATTAATTATAATACGGAAATGGTTATTTTTTCAATATTATTAAAAACAAAAACTATGAGAGTTGTCTTGAAATTATAATAATATATATAGCCATAAAAAAATTCAGTTGAAAATAAGCTACATGAGCTATCATCATGTTAACGTACTTTTAGTTGCAAATTACGGTAGCATATTTGTTATAGAATATCAATTTCAAAATCAAGAACAAACCTAAGAAAGTTATTTACAATACATATTGAGGTAATTATACTCTGTAGAAAACATACTACTATCAAAATATTTAGAACACATGAGTGCATACTTGAGCTAAATTATTTCTTCATCTAAAGAATGTTTAGATAAATAACCTTATAATAAAAATATTACATTCAGATGTAATAGTTTTTTTATTTTTGATAAAAAATAAAAAGCTTTAAAAAATACAGTGTATGTCATTGATATTTTCGATTTAGTTTCCTGATTGATATCAGTGAGTAGTAGAAGGGCTGTGATACTAAAGACAACAATACGCCTGTGATGTTTGGTGTATATCTATTTTTTTACCCCTTAAATAACTTATGATTAAATATATTATGATTATAACACTTAAAGATAGACAGCCAATAAAGATCAGTGTTTAGTTCAACAGTAAATATTTTCTACTTTAATAATATTCATACAAGATTAAACGACGAGGGTTACTTTAGAAGTAAACAAAAATGTTCACATCAAAGACTGTTTATTATAAAATCTGTTCTAAGCTAGCTTGCTGCTTACTAATCTGTCAGCACCACTCTCTTTGAAAAGTGTTAAGTCATTCTTAGCCAGAGGGATTGTAACATTAACAATAGTTTTTTATTTTTTATTTTTTTAATTTCATCCAATATGGCCGGCTTATCTAAACAAGGGTGTAGCTTTCTGACATCCACTAGACAACGCATGCAGTGATTGCACTTTTCTAACAAAATTTATGTGATGAATGCCACATGGAATAAAAAAAACTGTGTAGAATTGTTTGGTTATGTAATATATATTGAATAAATCAAACCAATTTGAAACCCAAAAGTAAAAACTACCCTACAATGTGTTTAAAAATAAAAATTTACTATTCTCTTATTTTGATATATTTTGTGCCTTTGTATAATTGTAATTTTAACCTTTCAAAATTACTTAAACATTGATTGTTCAATAAATTAACGCTCAATATTGCAAGAGGAATTTTTTCTATAAACAGCCTAAATGTCAATATAAAAACGTAAGTTTACGTTATGGATGAAAACTGTTTTAACGTTTAAAATATTTTGTACGTTATTAACTGAATTGAGCTGTAATCGATCTTATTATTATAATTATTAAATTTTTAGAGCAAGTTTTCTCAACGATTTACTTTTATAGTAATGGTACAGGCTTGAAGGTAAACAAGTTGTGAATAAGTGTTTTGTAACAAAACAAAAATACTTGTAAGTAAATCGTCTGTTGTAGAATAACTAATGAACCCTCTGAGGGGTTGTTCCATTCAAATGCAGCAACAAAGCCAGTGTTAAAATCCTTTAAGATCGTATTTCAGACTAAATTTTTTTTTTTTAATGGAAATAATACAGGTTTTTTTATAAAGTATAAAATACTACTGTAGCATAATATTATACCACTTAAAATTCAGGATATTTATTTTATAAAGAAATAGCTAGATTGGTATAGCTAAATTCTTCATATTTTTAATGTTGTTCATAAAACAACGGGAAATAGATTATAATGAAAATTGTACTGGTAGATTTCTGTTTAACCATACTTTATCAAGGTTTATTCTACCATTACTTTTTAGTCTCAGGGCAGTTTCATTATATTTAACATTTACATTTGAATATAATCGTTGTTTTTAAACTGCTGAATTGGTATATATTTTGTATTCTTGTTAAAACAAATATAATGTATGAATATTTTGTTAGTACTTTGTTTCTAATTTACATGTTTTTACCTGTAAAATATTTGTTCTTTTAACCCTACAATTAGGGTTAAAATGTACTTATTGAGTTCTGAAAAAAAAAAAAAAAAAAAAAGTCAGGTAGCCTATATTGTTTGCGGTGCCTTGGAATATTTTAGACTCATCTTCACTGTCTTTCTATACGTTATCTGTAGAATATTCCAGACATATGTTGCCAATTACCAGTAACCATGTACTGCTAAGCTCGAATCCTTGGTTTTTGTTCTAGTTTTTCTTTGTCAATCCACTTGGTGTAACTGGCAGATTGGTATCTACAAGTAATAAAGAACATATAAGGTGTACAAACAGTTCCAGTATTGAACTGTCAGCAGTTGCCGAGCATTCGTTTATCACTAAACATTTTATTGAGTTTGATAAAGCGGAAATCCTAGTCAGCTAAGCTCATTATTTTGAAAGATAATTTTTAGAAGCGATAGAAATAAAGAAACATAAAAAAGAAAAACTTTAACAAAGACCAAGGATTCGAACTTAGCAACATATTGTTACCGGTAATCAGCAAGCTAAAGGCACGGAACTGTATGGAATATTCTATAGTTACGATAACGTAAACATAGATGTGTCTAGAACATTCCAGGGCACCACTATCGAATCACGGCACATTCCACGAACAATAGGTCACCTGACCCTATATAACCTGAGGTCCAGAATTGTCCGCTTCATTACTATTGCTACTATGAAGCCCTGAAGATGTCCTCTACAACGAGGCCGAAACGTCGGTTCTTGATGTTGTACATATTGTACAAAGTTTGACACGATCGGACCCAGATGACTACGATAGTCATATTGTTTATAATAAGTGCTACATATTTACCAATATAGAGCTTTGTTTATAAATATTATTCTTATCTTAATATCACAAAGTTTTATTCATATAAGAACTTGATGTTATGATTAAAGAAGAATATATTTTAACAGAAAAAAACTGTATAAAGAAGTTTTGTATAAATTTGTAAATATCGTGGAAATATAATATATAGTATATAAAATTTCTTAACTATAATCAGAAAGGGTAAATGTTGTTTAGTATAAAGTCCGAGCGAAGGTAACTGACCTTTCCCGTCCAGTTAGTATTTACTAGGTGGAAATATCAAGCGGCTGTCTAACACATTCTACAGGTCTTACGATTCTCCAACAGTTTTATCTTTTTTATTCCATATAATGTTTACAGAATGTGATTCCCTATCATCTGCCTTGAGTTTTATAAAACATCCGAACATTTACTTGTTTACATTTAACAAGCCGTTAAAAAACTGGTTACAATTTATAATAACTAACACAGAATCAAAGGGTGTAGTGTGTATTTCACAATTTGTTGTTTATACGTAATAGATATGTACCCACTGTTGGCGCGCAATTCAAATTGGGGACACAGTGTTGTTGAGATTGTAGGTCAAAAGTTCTATGCTCAGTCCTATTAATCAATACCACTGTACGTGTATGGGTGAGTGGGTAGGTCAATACCACTATACGTGTATAGGTGGGTGGGTAGGTCAATACCACTGTACTTGTATGGGTGGGTGGGTGGGTTAAAGCTAGTTAAATATGTTAAATATCTGAACACAGCGTCGTCTCAATGGTTGCCATCGACGAGGACACTAGTAGAAATTTAATTCTCGTTTTGTTCTAATCTTTTACTTAAACCTTTTTGTATAAAAGGAACATATACAAACAAAACAAAAAAACTTCAAAATGTATCAAATTTTGCTGAAAATGTAATTCAAGAAAACCAAAATATTTTATAAATTGAAGAAAATTTATAAATTATCCATTTTGGACCTAAAAGTAAAAAACTAGATGCTGTTGAACAATTTTACATATACAAAAACACAAAAGAAAATTCATCATTATTACTCAACGACTAAATAAAATTTCACTCAAATATTATGTTCGATTATCATGAAGATGCAAAACTATAAAGTTTAACAAGATCTACAACTTATCCATCCACATATTATTTTAATTTTTATATTATCAGCTGTTCAATTTTTCCACAGTTAAGTATTTTTATAACCTTATATAATTCTGTACAACTGAAGATGGCCTTTCGAGACCGAAATCGATCTTGATTATTGTAAATATCACAAAATATTGCTAAGTGTTGTCTTTATATATATATATAAAATAATTTAAAGGTTGAAATTCTGTGCTTTGAAATTATTTTATTTATTTATTTTTTTTCTGTTAATCAATATTCGATAGATGGTTTACAAAGAGCCAGGTATACAATATGATTGTGATATTTGAAATAATTTAATCTTACCATAATTTTACTTTAGTTATGCCCTTTTACATTAAATACTCTCAACAAACTTAAGATTTAAATAAACATCTCTAAAACTCATGTTATTACTATTAAGATTTAAATAAATAACATTGTTCTTTTGAAACTACTAAATCTAGTATAATGGTAATATAAGTATATTTATAATTTCATGATTTACATATCATAATTCTTATTAAAATAACATGCAATATCTTTATATGTATATAAATCAATTCGTTTATTTTTGTTTGACTGTAATTTCAGTCAGTTTTACCAATAGTTAAATATATAGTTACAATAATGTATACAAACTATTGTATCCATAACCTATTTAAATTTCTTAATCATAACAAAGAAGAGGTGAAAACTAATTTGTCAAGATTGGATTTTAAATCCAAAATCAATATCGAAATATCCCAATTTAACTTGAAATTAGTAGATGTCCAATTAACATACAATCAATATTGATTTGAAAGAACAAATACAGTAAACTTATCCTATTATTTATTTTAGAGTTTTATCAATTTAGTATATATTTGTATTAAAATAATATTTGGATCAAAAAAAATTCTATAAAACAATTTTTATTTTGTAATCCATCTTAAGTTAAGTAGCCCTTAAGTGGAGTTAGTGAATAAAGCCGCTTACACGATTATTCTAGTAGTTTGTTTTCTCCACCAAACCTACTTACAGCAGTTGCATTTTAACTTTTTGTTCTTTGTTTCAAGTAGCTTAAAATCTCTTATAATACGGAGGATATTCTATTTAATATCTTTATTTACATTTAATTTATTTAAACTGTACAACATATTTATTTGTAAGGGAATATTAAAAGAAGGTCTTTACGACTGGGTACATATTTTATTTGGGTCGATTTTCCCTCACTATACGTGAATCCAGACTGGTAATAACTTGATACAGAAAAGTAAATGTGCATACAACAACCTAAATAGACAAAACAACATTCTAAATGTTTATTATTTGTTAAGTTCAGTGTAGCACTTAGCAAGCGAATGATAAACAATGGTGAAAAGGCATGTCCATCGTCTTTCCTTTGCCTTACTATCTAAAATAGTTTTAAGCATGGCCTTGTAATAACTTAAATATTGCGTTCACACTTCAACATGATATTCAAAATTATCTGTATTACTATTATTATTCACTCAAGTGTATTCTAAAAACTTTATTCTTGGAATTTATTAACCAAAATTTATACTATCTTTTATGCGAAATTGTAAACAAGAGTCTTTAATGTATTTATATACATTGTGTAATATTTCAAAATTACAATTTAATTTAAAATATAAATGTTTTTTTAACTATTAAACGCCATTATCTATATCAATACATTCTGTAATAATTTATTTCAAGATGTAAATTCCACTATGAAATTTCTTAAATACCAACTTGAGTAAATTTACTATATAAAGTCAATTATTTTAAAGTGATGTTTGCCCTCTAAGTATATATAAATGATGTTTTAACCATTGTCTACTTTAGCAATAAGTATTTTCTGTAAAATAATATCAACAAAAAATATTAGACTCATAAAATGTCTGTTTGAAGTAAGAGAATTTGTACAATGAAGAATTAATGGGCCAAAATCATGTTGTAGTAAAGTTCTAGGGGGTTAGAAATGATAATAAAAAACAATCACCTAGTTAAATTGTAGTTGATAAACTGTTTAAAAAATAGGCAGGTAGTATTTTCTCACTCAACATGTTGGCATGGTACATATAAGTAACTTTTTTGTTGGACTTGACCATGTTGCTTGTAACATGACACTATACAAAAGTTTACTTATCACTATAATGAAAGGACTTATTCTACAAAGGTTTATAATTCAAAGCAAAACTTTTAACAAAGGAAATACTGTTTGGTAGGAGAACATCCAGTTAAGGATCAAAGCAAGATGTTCTTCCTTTGGCCTTCCAGCTCTGGTAGCGTTAAAGTCTAGGAACGTTGTTTATATAACTAAAGGGCTAAAGGGCTCACTAGTCTTTTATGGTGAGTTAATTAACTGCTTCATTTAATTGAAATTAATACTCTATTATATTAACTTAACGTATTGTTTATTTATAAACTACTTTACATTATACAAGTTGCAAATTCGTCTTTTAATAGGACAACGTGTTCATAATTCGTTTTCAATTTAATTTATTTAAATAAGTTTATTTAAACTTAATTCCTTAAAGTACTTTTTGATTTACTTCCATGGCAATCAAAAAACATAAAAGCTTAAACTGGTTTTAAAAATGGTTTACCTACTAACCTTTAATATAAAAAAAATATGTATATATATAAATGTATACTAAAATATTTTATAATGTAGATGTCTAGACTTAAAAGCAAAGAAAAAGCATCCGTTTTAAATAAGTAATCGTAGCTTACGGTTTTTTTACTCCAACTTACATGTTTTATTATACATAAATTTAAATTGTGCTATACCAAATTAACTAAATATACATTAATATAATGTTTTACATTATTGGTTTTTATATAATACGATATTAAGAGCTCAGTTTTTGCTCAATGTCCAGAAAGTTTTAGAAATAAGATTAAAGTGATTGCAGCTTATAAGTACTTATACACGATTATTATGTTTTTCTATGATTTTGTGTTTGCTTATTGCACATGTAAACACATTGAGACATAAGTATGATCACTTATTTCAAGAAGTACACAAAAAAACATATATTGTACTAGCATTAGTTATAACGTATAGCTTAATATGTCTGAGTTTGTACTACCCATCCTAAATATGAACAGTCTGAAACCGACACTAAAACAATACAGTAGCTTATATTCGTTTTGGTTCGACTATTTGATATAAATATCATGAATTTAATAGCGTAAATGGTTTTTATTGGTACTTTGTTGAAACATTTAAATAAACGTAACTATTACAAAATGTTTACCATTACAAATACATAAATTACAATAAGTGACTAAACACTTAATTTTCGAGAATAAGTATACAATTACTCATGGAGCAACATGATTTTACTTAGTATGAAAATTACCTCTTAAAGGACAGTGGGAACTATAGAGTGTTGTTTGGAGAGAAAATAAAAGGGCATAAAATAAGGGTCATGAATTTTCCTCCCTCCGGATGGCAATTTGGCAGTTTCATAGCCAAGGACTTTTCTCTCGTGAGATTTATGAGCTATATAAAACTTTCTTTACACATGTATCGTACAAGTGTGCTTGGATGTATTTAATTAAACTACATTTGTGTTGCCTTTAAAATAAAATAGATACTATTAAATTCATCTTAAGATTTAAAAAACACTAATTTATACGTTTTTCTGGATATGCTAAAAATATTTACACATTTTTTATCTTAAAGGTTTAAATAATTTTGTTGTTATTAAAATATTAATGCATGTATTCTTATTATAGAAAACGTGTCCAGGAAATAGGACATTGACTTTAAGTAGCAACAATGCGTTTCTCTTCTGTAGTTCGACTGACTTCTTATTTCATTCTTGTGTTTGACATTTTCTACAACCAATCTAGAGGAAGGTTTTATCATTAAACAAGACAAGCCTAGTTCAGTCATATTGATTTTATAATAATTCAAAATTAATTCCTAATATTAATTATGTACTTAAATTAGGAACTTTCCAAATAGTTTACTAAACGTGTAATTACAGGTATGTACTTTTTTGTTAGCTAGAAGTAGGTCATATTTGTTAACCAAACAAAAATAAATTTGCCTTGACTATTATTTTGACAAATAATCTTGTATTGTTTAAGATAATATCGTTATTTGTTAGTATCTTATTTAATATGATTTCGTTTTCGAGTGTCTGTTTTAAAAATATCTTTCCATAATTCTGCTTCTGTTATGTACAGTTACAGAAGTTATATAAATAATATTAAGGACTTGAAATAAATATTTTTTACAAAGTAAGAAGTATTTGAAACTGTATAATAAACTGTTATATTACCAAGACAATGTTCTCCCAACCTTACACTAAAGAACGCTCCAATAAAACCACGCTGTGACCTCAAGAGACGATATTGCAGTCTGTAGTCAGTTGTGCCAACGTAACTAACCACGAAACTCAGGTGAGCTAGTTGCAAGTTTCATAAGGGAAACATGTATAAAACTATTACTATTCTATGATCAGTATTTACGATATTATCGATTTTATAACCACAATTACCACCTTAAGTGTATGGGTGGTTAAATACACAATACTGGTGTATACAATAGTGTATATAATTATTTATTTATCATTGAAAAAAAGCTTGATTCGCCCATTCTCATGGATCTACAGGCCTGTGTGTAAAATTATATTAATGGGTGAAGTACCGACCATTAGCTCAGTCGGTATTTGAACTTTGGAACTTTCCCTCAACAATCCAGGGTCCTAATCAACCATAAACCGAGCCGGTAAGAGTTCTTGTGTAGATGTCTGATAACAAAATAATACTACGAGTATGATAAGTTGTATGGATAATAATGTTATGAACATGTATATCAAAATAATGACCCTGGCAAACACGTTTATTCTGACTACCTACGTAACCTTCAAGTACCTTCAAAAAAGTAGAAAATAACACTAACTTATAATTTAATAAATTTTATAATTATTGGAGCCAGCCTCAAATATTGCATATACAGCATATATCATTTGAGATGTAAAATTTTTTATTTTTACTCAGAAATGTTAACTTTTAATTTCCAGGTGACGGAAAAACAGACGTGATTTTTTTTAAATTAATTTCTTTCAATAAAAATGCTTAGAGTCTCTGGCCATGTTAAGTTTCAAAAACTTATCAACAAGGACCATTTTAATACAGATTATACAATTTCGACAAATATTTAATAATTGTTGATACAACTACAATATCTGGCACATGACGGACAATAGTTTAACTATATATAAAAAACTCATTGGTTTTACAATAATATTTTCAACTTCAAAATACATGCATAGTTCTTATAACACCACATTGTACTGACCAGCAGTAACAGAAAACTTAATGCAATTTTCAGTTTGGCAGACCAAAAAAATGTATATTGTATATCACTCCACTGTAAAATACGCCAAACGTACACATATTCTTTAAATTTAAAAATGTTTTGTTCATAAGTGATGTGTGATATTTACTGTAAATATTAGGTAATATGTATTCCAATAACCTATGCAAACACTGAATGTGGCCTTTGTATGTAGTTCTTATAATCGTTCACCATATTTTGTACTGTATTTAGCTCCTTAGACCTAATTACCTATATGTTCTATTATTATCCTCTAAGTAAAAGTTCTTTGGTGACATTTTTATTGCTCTTACATATACAATAAACGGTTCTGTTAGCAGTTTTCTCCTGAATGTAACCTTTTTACAATATTTGTATCTTTTTTGAAATATATTCTGAAGCCACCCTATACAATATAGTATTAGAGTAATTCTATGTTTCCACTTATTGTTTGGATGTAGATAATTAAATACATTATAAATGATTAAGATTTAAAATAAACATTAAATTTAAGTAAACTTAAAAATGGTAAATACTTTAATGGGTGAATATTGAAAGGAATCGTATATTTAAAATGCACTGTAATTTATACTTTATTCATTAACAATACCCATAGTATTGTTAGTATAGTATTTTTAATAAAATATATACGTTTACGCTTCACCGTGTTGTATTTATTTTTATTTATTAGTACAAGTAAACATGTTGAATTATACTTTAGCATATTTAAATTTATCTGGAACAGCATGAGACCTAGTGAAAAAAACAACTAAATCAAGGTTGTAATATTTTAAACAAAACATTTCCTTATAATTTTTATAAGGTAAGATAAATGCTTAAATAATCACTAGTATAGTATGTCACATGTACATAGTAGTTTTTGTTGTATATGTTTTATTTTTTGGGGTTTAATATACTGATGTACTTGAAAGCTATAATTTTAAATTTCGTTCCAATAATGATCAGTTTGAAAACTACTTATATATGCAAATTAGTTAAATATAATAGAAATATATTATACAGTTTTAAAAAATCTACTATCAGGGATTTTATTAATTACTAAAAATAGTTTAGTTTTTTAGGTAAGACTGGTATAAAATATTTAAATTTGATTAATAATTAAAATATGTCGCCATAGTTATAAGTATTCGTTAAATTATTTAAATGATTTTATGTAGGTTTCTCTTATTAATTAGTACAGTTTTACTAGTAATGTTACATTCAAATCAACGTTCCTGTGTACTTAAAAAATATACACTAAAACAGTTTACACACATATCCATCAATATTGCAGATATCATTAAGTACTTAAACTAAAAACTACTTTACCGAGAGTAGTGCAAAGTGCTGATATGAACGTAGTATCGACTTTTGCTTACCTTTTATATCACGTAAAATTGTCTTCCGTATATTTTAAAGCAGTACATTATTGCTACTATAGATTTTAATTCACACTTAAGGTACATTTCAAATGAGTGCACATACACTTAATAAAAGTTAAATCAGAAATATGAAAATTGTATCACATGTCATGAAGTATATACAGTAAATATATATCTAATACCTTAGTAATGGCCAATTTATTCTACTATCACAAGACACATTCTTGTATTAAGTTTAAGTTTCATGATGGTTTCTTCTTTAATATTCTTAAACATATAAGGTACTACAATTTCCCCGATAGTCTAAAAACACGTGTCACAATTTCTTCTTTTAAATTAAATGTGTAAAAGTCTGGATGTCATAAATAACTGAGGAATTTACCTTATTAAAACTATTTACAAAATTAATTTAATACCAGTGATAAGTGTTCTTATCAAGTGCTTTATGGCATTGTATTTACAGTGACATGCCTAGGTAATGCTGTGTTAATACATCCAAAGTCAATAGGTCTCCTCCATTGTGTTTAGCCTTACACCTCCATTATCGCATAGTCATTATATCTCTAATGGAACTCTAATTATGTTATGAATAATGACTGCATTGTTAATAAAATATAATTAGTCAGTCTTTAGTTAATATACAAATAAAATGTATTTATTGACTACTATTATTATACTATCATATTATTTAACAACTGTAAAAAACAACATCTTTTAATTTTTCTAGTACTGGTTACTTTAGGATCTTTTAATTATAGTAGATCTTATAATCTTACATTTAACTGGAAAATACAATTCTGTTGAGAGTTGACGCTTCGAACTATTTTGTGTTAAAAGTTTCCTTCATAAGGTATTTTTCAGAATTATTTACATTTATAAAGTAAATTTGAAAGTATACCTGCTTGTATATTTGTTTTTTGTACATTAATACACTATTTATTTCATCGTAATTAAATTTTCTAAAGTTTTTATGTATACTCCTGGGAAGGTTCCTGGTATGATTTCACATCTATCCAAATATAAAACTCCAACCCACTGGCCTTTAAATTTTCAATGGTTAATACCATTATAATTAATGGAGTTATTTTATTAAATAATAACTATCAGTTGAATAAAAACAAACTAAACAAATACTTTTGAAGTGTTTTAAGTAATGCTTATTAAAATTTAGCGTATAATTTCAATTAATCCAAAATACTACTTCCTATTCGATTATCGCGTAGTAAATCATGGGTATACAACAGATAGGAAAAAATAAATATTCTGATATAGGGAGAAAAAAAATATGTTCCCGTATAAGAAACATAACCTCTGAGACTGTCCACTTATATGAATTGGTGAATATATTAGAGATGGTTAGACTTTTATAAGATATTACATACTATTTTAGTGACGGCTTCATGGGGTAGAAATTTAAGTAGATAGAACCCACTCCCTTCAGTTCAGTGCTCCTCTTTTAACCTCCCCCTCTTCATACTGTACTCGTAGTGAGTGTCAAAGGATAAGTAGAGTTATTATATGAATATGTCTTCCCTCAAGATATATTTTGATTGAGTTCTGTGACTTCTTGGGGGTGACAATGTGGGCTGTTAGTTGGAAGAGTACATCCTACTTATCACCGGAAGAGTATGTAAAAACAGCACTTCATCTTTAAGTAAGGTTGAATAAACCTCAATTCCAAGTTTGACACTTTTAGATTTATAATGTTTTTTGTTTCTACTTATCTGACGTCAAACATATAAATGTAATTCATATTTTATAGTAGATTACTATTATAGAGGGTACATAAATCATAGAGTACATTATAAGACGTCACCGAGATGATGTATGAAGACCTAACATGTGACACAATAATACATCAAAAGCATAGTTTTAGCCTTGTTTAACTTGTCATCTTGTAAATACCTAACTGTGGATACAACATTTTTATAATGTTAGTGTTAAACCCTTCTCATAAATTACTTATTAAATTTGGAGATTTGTTTTAACGTAATATTTACAATTATATCAAATTGAATTTTTTCATGCAAAACAAAATATGTTATAGCATGTAACAAAATAAAATAAAACACCTATGTTTCAACATTATGAATACGTGACCAAAAGCACTCTCCTTCATTTAGATTATTGCGTAATATATAAGAGATTTGTCTTTAATTCACTTTTAAAAAAAGTTCAGCTAATGAAACCAACACTCTTTATTCACCAGTCATCTTCAGTTTGATGATTTCAGATGACTGACCTCAACAACTATTTGCATTGACATAATTCAAAATAATTGTTGGAGTAATTTGTGGTATATACATATAATTGATTTAAATACACCTAGTACTATGAGGACAACTACACTGAAACAAAACTGTTACGAATATTATATGGCCCAGTAAATTTGAAAATCTGATCTCAAAATATAATAATAACAAGTAAACATTATTTCCAATAATTTTCACCATTCACAACCATAGCACATACTCGTACTTCTATACATTATATAAAAAACTGATTAATGTGTATTTGTCCTTTATGAATTATTAAACCACTCATCGGATCACCATGAAACATTGAGAAGTTGTAGAGCTCACTTCCGCGAAGGTTTCTGGAATGATTTCATTCACTAGCGACTCTATGATTCGCCACTGGCCTTTAAAGTTTCAGTTATTCTTATGTAATTATTTTATTTAATCAATTAATCATCAGATGTTAAAAAATAAACAAATGAAATGAACATCTTTGAAACACACCCGAGTTGGTTGTAAGGTTAAATGTATGAGTTACTTTATTTATTAGACATCATCAACAGTTGCATAAAAAAATAAAATGAACACTTTGAAATAGGCAAAGTGGTGCTTGTTGAAATGTAACGTTTAAAATAAACTAAAACATTACTTACACTTACATGTTAATCCCTTAGCAAGGCACGCGTAAAAAGGTAGTTACATAAACATTATATCATATATAATGATAATAAAATTTGTTCCTTACACAATTAAAAACCGACGTATTATTGTTAGTTAACATACGAGAGCCACCAGAATAAATATACCACAAGTACTCGGCTACAACTATATCACATCGTTGCCGATCAATTTTTCTCATGCAATTTTTCTAAACAAAAATTTCTAACAATATTTTTTTCCAATGATAGAGTTTTGTAATACTTGTTGCCTAATTCAATGTTACTAATGATATTCTTCTAATGATAAAATTATTAGAAAAATATCATTAGTATGTAGTAAAAACAAAAGCAAGAAAAAGATTCGTTTCTATGGTAACCTAGGCTGAATTCAATCATATTAAAATTAAAAAGCTACATATATAAAGTTATATCAAAATTATTTAATGCTTTAAACTTTACAATAATTCCTAATGGATCCAAATCCCCAAGTTGTTGGAGGACAATTATTCATAGATGGTTATGTTTACTACAGGGTAAACATTGTAAAAGGTCGTTTTGGGAACTGTGCGGAGAGGTTGACAACTACCGGGTGATGAAATTCAAGTGATTGCTGTACCATGCATATTTGCCTTGCTTTCTTCCAAATGTACGGATCAGTACAAATACGTGCTTCAAACAATTACGAATTCTGCTCATGATTGGGGCATTCGACACTGTAGACCACAGAGAATCATGACGGATTTCGAAGTGGCTATCTTGAATGCGTGTAATTTGACGTTCAATGGAGTCCCCCTTTCGGCTTGTTTTTTCCATCTTGGACAATCCCTCTACCGTCATGTTTAGAGTGAGGGATTGCAAGCTCTTTATAATGACCTTCAGAACCGAGGCATGAAGTTGGGTGCTCACATGATTTTGGCTTTGGCATTTGTTCCCCCAGATGATGTGCGCGAAGCATTTGAACTCGTGAGAGATGAAGTTGACGAAACATTGTTGCCCTTAATTGACTACTTTGAAAAGAATTACGTTGTTGGGATACCTGCGCGTGGACGTCGGAGAGCTGTATCTCCTCGTCACCCGATTTCATTATGGAATCAATATAATAGTACAGTCAGTGGTTCGCAGCGTACAAATAACTGTAGTGAGGGATGGCACAACCGATTCAATTTGGCGGTCGGCAAAAATCATCCAGACATCTACACATTCCTGAATGAGTTGAAAAAAGAACAGGCCGATTATGAAACTATAATTACTGAGCTGGCGTTGGGTCGGAAAGTTAAAGCTGGCAAAAAAAAAGTGGAAAACTGCGAAAGCGAGAATATTGTCCATTGTTTCGGAATATAATCTTCATAAGGAGGAAAATCGGACTATAGAGTATTTAACCCTTCTTGCTCACACCATAAATCTTGACTAATCAAATTTGGATCATTTTATCGTGTAATAATAAAAATACAATGATAAACAATTAGGAATTTTGACTATTTAATTGGGTTAGCAATATGGAAATTAGAAACTCAATTTTAGAAATATTTTTATTAGGTGAATTGCTTTTAGAAAAGTTATTTATTAGAAAAATTGCATTAGAAAAAATTATAGGGAATCATATCACATATATAAACCAATAATTTATAATAGATAAATATCTAACTTTATTTGTTCGTGAAGTACGTTTATTGGATTATTCATATATGAATGACGAACCTGTGTCAAAAAAACATATACACATTAGAATTATGTTGTGAATAATGAATAATAAGAAACTACGTTTTGCCAAGTAAAAACTAATAAACCTTAATCGATAATTTACTATTAAACAGTTTTAGTTCCTCTATGTCACTTACATTATTCACAAAAGGAGAACAGTAAAAGCTGATTTATATGTAAAATATTTGTGCCTCGGATAGTCACAATGTGGACATAATTAAATTATGACCAACTAGTTTAATTATTTGAATTCCATTTAGCATTTTAATATTTATTTGGTTTAATATACCATGTAATTACATTAACATATTAAATTCATCCCTTTAACTATTATTATTCCTAATTTTAAAAGTCGTAAACAAGTATTTCATTAAAAATACATTGAACAATTTAAACAATAATTTCAATCAGACAATGACTAGAACGGTTCGGGAATGTAATATTTTTCATTTTTATTTAAATTATAAATACTTATCGACTTAAAAATATTACTCGTATTTCGGTGAGTAATATTTCTATTAGATTTTGTGCTTTTTTCAATTACGAAAAGTGGTTGACGTTGACCTTTGAACACTTAGTTAATATAAAGCAAAATCTATAAAAAATACTCCTTTTGTTACTTCATTAATTAACATTAAGAAATTATACTTTATAAAATATACTTTATCAAGGTACTTTGTCAAATTAAAAGGGGTTGTAATAGTAGATTATAGTTAACATTCCTCAATCCAATATAAAGCAATAACCATAGGTCACAAACCAACCAATTAAAAGAACATTAATTAAGAGGTTGTATTTGTATCTCTTTCCATGTAAGGAGCTTTGTATATGTTTTTTTAGTTAAAAAAATTAGAACACAATTCACTTTAATCCTTTTTAAATGTGAAAATATATATATTATAAATATTTAGACAGTTGTTTAAAGAAGTTTAGGGATTTGGTCTCAAAGTGTCCAATAATAATTCAATGTTAATTAGTGACCAAATTGTTTGACACACGTCAGTTCTGATTTTAGTATAGTTATTGAAACCACTCATAATATATATGTATGATATAATAAAAACGTTTAAATACTACAAAGAATTTATATGTAGAAATATAGATTTCTATCAGTGTTTATGTCATAAATATCTCAACACACTTGCAAAAAATAAAATATCATTAGTACAATATGTTTAATAACATGAGTTATCTAAATTAAAAATACAAAAATATCCCTTAGTCTGTAGCTTGTCAACGTATTTGATATTGTTATCAATCACGAAAGTGAACTTTGAGATTTTCCATATCACATTTACCGCTATAAGGAAATTACCATAAGCGATTTTTAAGCTGATAGCAGAGCATTTTCTACAAAGATGAAACAAATTAAATTGAAAGCATTACAAAATACGATATTGATAGTATTAGTAAAATTGTATTTTA
The DNA here is from genome assembly GCA_035578905.1 of Stictocephala bisonia. Classification (NCBI taxonomy): domain Eukaryota; kingdom Metazoa; phylum Arthropoda; class Insecta; order Hemiptera; family Membracidae; genus Stictocephala; species Stictocephala bisonia. Next base: position 143,679 of record JAQJVL010000080.1, read on the forward strand.
AGAAAGAAACACAAATTTTCAATTATAATACTTAACTTTAACTGTTCTGTTGTTTTCTGGCTAAGAACACATTTTTAATAATAGGTCTTCTTAGTATTTCCTCACAAATGAGTCTATTTGCAACCCTTGAAAAACATACTTACTCAACAAAAACATAACTTTTAAAATCTATAAAATTAACATTATATTGTTGAGCTACGTGAGGTGCCTAAAGAAGTTTTGGAAAGAAATTACTTCCCCCAATTTTTAGTTTCTTGATCATTAAGTTAAAATACAAAACTCCCTTGTAAACATCGCCTTAGGTAATCTCTATGTATTACTATATTGAAAGAAAAAAATTACTGGGCTGATAGCAGTGTCAACTTGCATTTATATAATAAATATAATTTGATAAAACTACAATTGTACTTAATATAGCGATGTATGAACAGTATTGAAGTATACAAAATTCCGTTCCTTTCCAAGGTTTAAAACATTTTAAAATACTCACTTTATGATACAAAACGGTGTAACACAACTCTCGTCACTTTGTGTGAGGTAAATGTTCAATGAAGGTTTTCCCTAAACACATTTACATAGGAAACGTTTACATTTTCACAAAATACCACTATAGAGATTTATCTTTTTGAACTGTTTTTCCAACAAAATTATCTGTCAAGTTTTTGAATATTTGTGAAATTTATCTTACCTCAGTAAAGACTTAAATGTCTTACTGTCTGTGAAGTAAATATTAATCCAAATAATTTAACGCAGTAATAAGTTCCTAAATGTATACATGACTAAAAACTTTGGAGGAAGTGGTCCATCGTAGGTAACGTAGAATTAATAATAATTACTAATTTTCCTGTTCTTTATTTGCTTTTCTCCCTGAATATCTAAGCGTTAACACAGTAATCATACTAAAATTTTAATTTAGTTTTCTTAAAATAATTAGGAAATTCTACCACTGTAAATTTATGTTATACCTCAGCACGAATAAACGTAAAAATATGGTATCAATTGTTTTGGCAGGTGTAAAGTTGAAAAATTTAATTGTTTTTACATTTATTTAGTAAATTTTAAAAGAATTGAAATTAGCAGGTTATCATTATTCAATTGCTTTATAATTTGGAAACAGAAACATTGTAAGAATTTTTTTATATATTTAGTAGTGATAGGATTTTGAATAACACAAATAAGTTTAACTGCATTTTCAGTTTATGTAAGAATAAAATAAAATTTAATAAATATTACGTCATTTTACACCCTATTTTTATTTATGACACTATTTAATTTTTCAATTATTCAATAGTACAAACTACAACTTCCGAAATACATAAGACAAAAATAAGTAAACTCATTATGAAAAAAACTCAATTATAGTACATTTTATCATTTTAAGGAATAAAAACGTTTAGTTGTCAAATGAAATAAAGCATGTTCAGTGGAGGTCTACTGACAAAAGGTTTTTACGATCAAAAACTAAAGTAATTTAACTAACAAATAACATAGAGTTACTTTTTGCTTTTGATAATCAAAGCATTGTTTACAAAATGTCTTAAAGTACAAATATTTATTTTATTTGGTAATTCGTCATTTAATATCTACAAATTATATGTTGAATCAGGAACTGTTCGTGACGCTCCATTTTTAGTTCGAATTCTAAAACACAATAGAACATGTATTTGAAGTGGCACAACTCTCAATATTGGTTAAATAACGCCTTTACTTATATCTGTGAAAACCAAGGAACGTTGTTGGAAACTATAAATTCGATTAGCAAGTACAATATAAAGTTTTGGACCAACTAAAAATATTTACACTGCGGACAACACGTTTTAAGTATTCTGCCCGAATAATTTATTAATCTGGGCTCTATTGATCATTTACACTACAATTTGGCTAGTTTAGTAACAATAGAAATATTTACTACACTACCTTAAATGGAATAAGGGTAATATGTTGAAACAGTCACCGGTCCGGTTAATTCTAATGCTATTCTACATTCAGTTATTTCAGTGTCAAATTTTAGAAGTATAAGTTACCTGCGATAGTTAAAAGCTACCTTATAATGAAAAAAATTATAACATAATAGTTTGGTATTTGATATTTTAGCTATATATATATAATGTTATATTAGGTAGATATTTGCGTTAAAAAACGCAGTATTTACAAAATGAGATTTTAGAATCATTAATGGTATTATATTAATAAGTTAGCTTCACTTAAAATTAAAAATCATGAAAAAATATATGATATAAGCAATTGTTTTGAAATAGAACAGACATAGGGTATTTAAAAAATATAACTGATTAAAGTATGTCTGATAAAAAATATCTCACTACTATAGTCCACCACTTCTAAACGTTAAGTTTTACATTTGGACCAAACTTACTATAAAGTTCATGAAACCCATTGATTATTTTATTTGTATAACAATAAAAAATGACTATAAAGACTGTTTCAATCTTACTTCAAATTCCTTTCGTAAAGTTACGATAAACGCAACGCTACAAGGTCCTTGAGAGTTCAGGAGAGGGCAAACAATGAGGGGAGAGTAAACAGTCTGGGACTACTGTCAAAAGTTCTCAAGTACAGTCTGAATATAACTGATCTATTAGTTGTAAAAAGTAAGCTTTATAACGTATAAGAAATAACACAACACTATTTACATAATCAGATGCTATATATGCAAATTTTCATCTTAAAGTTTAAAAAGAGTAAAATGTATTTATAAACTACTAACTTACTCGACACATGTTTGTAAACTAAAATGTATTTACTACTTAATTTTTATGACTAAAAAACGGATTTTATAATCATTCGATTGCTGTTTTACTATAGGTAATTAAGGTTAAATTTACTAGATTAAATGAGTCTATATTATTCATGAAAATATAATTATATGTGTTTATCTTAGCTTGCCTGTAACGATCATAATAGTTTGTAAACTAAATGTATTGTAAGATATTTGTAGTTTTAACTATATTAATTTGTCGTTGCGTGTTACTTATTGTATCCAAGTCAATGCCAAGAATGTGTGTTAAACTTGAGCTTTAATTACAGAATCAATGAAATATTTGTAATATATATACTATGTCCACCCCTGCTGTTACTATCAAGTTAGCCCTCTAAAAACGTGATTTATATTTTCATTGGCTGTGTAATTATTGATTACCTACCTTATAATTAATGAAAACTAGTAATATTAACGTAGTTACTGTTACAACTAGAATATAGTAACATTAGGCATGCTATAATTAGCTTTAAAGTGACTTACTTTATCCATACCATAAGTTAACTTATAATCAATAAAAAATAAAGGTTTGAAGACAATCTCAAAATGGAAAGTGGAATTATAAGGAAATGCCTTATGATTGATTTGTATCACAGGTTTTAACTTGAAAATCAATAAAATATTTTACTACTGAGGAAATATTGTGTGAAACAAAATAATAACGTGTATGTAAAAAACATAAACAATAAATTACATTCAAAACTGGAGACCACTTAAAATAACACGAACTAACCAGGAGAAGAAAAGAAAGTCCGAGAACAGTGTTACGTCATTGGTTAGCGTACGTTCTGTACTATCTTTTTTTAACTTTAAGAGTACAATGAAGTAAAGCACAAACAAATATGAAGGAGTTTCATTATAAGGCTTGTCTTTTGATTTAAATTATAAGCTATAAACGTTCTTGCTAGTTTCTTGTTGGTATATCTAGTTCAATGGAGACTATTTTAAGGAAATATAACTTTTTTAAGTTGCTAGCAAAATATAATCCATAATCAAAACTGGAGTTAATATTCCAATTTCTTACTTAAATTTAAGTAAAATGGACTCTTTTCAAATACAGTATAAAATTATCAGATATTTTTTTACTGTTTGAATACAAAATTGAATTGTCAACACCATATTGTACAATACAAATATTCTGAAACACCGATTGCTGTGTCTGACAGCACAACTTAGAACATTCAGCTTGTGACAGCAACAAAACTGTTTGTCCTTGTGACAACGAAATTTCTGCAAATATTTTTTTTCAATTTTAATAATTACATAACCTGTTATAAAAGATCCATTTTTCGTGTTTTTTCTTTCTTTTTTTACCTGTAGTTCATTACCTAACAGACTTGTTTTAGTAGCAAAAAATATGTAGTTATAATCACTATTAAGTAGTTATAATTTTTTGTTTAACTAAAATATAATAATAATTCATTACAATCTTTTATTAACTGTAATATGTTTACGTTGATTGTACAGTCCGATTACTTGTACTTTGTACATGAAATTTTATTTTATATGTTTTTGTATTGCTTTGACTTGTATTGAAATGTAAGAAACATTTTATATAAACAAAGAACTTATATACATCATTTATTAAGAAATAGATGCCTTAAAATTTTCATATTTCACTAGTATAAATGTTACTGCATGAGTAACCGTTTTAGGAATTATAATATCTTTTTTTCGTGATGACAATCTGAATTGACGTTATATTAAAATTTTAAGTAGAACAATTTCTTGTTGTGCCTATTAAAACTAATATAAGTATTATGATTTGTAAAATAACAAGTTTTACATCTACGTTTCCAACTATATTATGCAGAACGTGAGAATATTTTTAGCTTTACCCCAATTTTTCAATCTCAAAAAGTGAAAACTGTGCATATATTACCTAGGAATAAAAAATTTTCATAAATTTGGTTTAATTGCACATACTTACACTCGTCTTTTATTTTTCTAGTAAGTTTTAGAACCATGTTTTAAAGTCAATTTAAAAAAAGAAACTTTAACCTATAACACCACTACAAATCTGATAACTGTTCCACTGACACAAATTCACTTTCAATAAAGATTTCTAATTGGTTTAGCCCGGAGCTCTTCAGTTTCCAATCTACCAAATAGCAATCTCAAACATAAACTTTGATGTTTGGTTACCAATGACCAAAAATTGCTCAGCTGTTCTTTGAACAGTTCAATAAACACTAATTTATAGAACTAAATACACTAATTATGAACAATAAAATGAATTTTGTTAGTATTTAGAATTCAGGTCACTTTGTTTTGTTTGGTATTACTCATTTTAACATCAAAGCTATATTGAAAAGTTTTTGCAAATTATGGCTAATTTTCTAATTTTAACTTAATAGGTTCCACGAATAAACAAGTAAATAATTACATAGTTTCAAGTACTATTTTCCAATTCACAATTGGGTTTGATTGGTTAGTATGTAATAAAACAACAAAAGTTAATTACTTAGCAGTGTCAAAGCCATAATCCATTAATGTGCGTGCGTGCGTGTGTGCGTGTGTGCGTGTGTGTGCGTGTGTGTTTGTGTGTGTGTGTGTGTGTGTGTGTGTGTGTGTGTGTGTGTGTGTGTGTGTGTGTGTGTGTGTGTGTGTGTGTGTGTGTGTGTGTGTGTGTGCGTGTGCGCGCGTGCGTGAAATTCATTTATTTCTAAAACACACGACAAATACATGTGAACCTTAATGTATTACTGCACAGGAACCTCCCACGTAAATAACATTAAGATCACATCCATGCCCCTTGTTCCTCTAAGGGACACTCACAAACAGACAGAAAGACAGACACCATTTCATTTTTATATAATAGTAAGATTACCAGAAACAGGTAAATATTAGCAGTCTTTATCAGCATAGACCATTAGACCAACCACTATGGCAAAATATGGTAATAAGAGGTGCATGTTTTGTAAGCAAAACAAACAAAATGTATATAAGGTATTCGATACCACCTATAAAATAGATGTTAAATTGCCAACAAAAATTACCAACAAACAATAGTAACTACTAATGAACTGCTAAACAGGAAAATATGCTATGCAGGTTGTAGAATATATCACAGTTAATGAATTCGTCTGCACATGTAATTATTCAATGCTGGTAAAATTTTAGACACTACCAAAATACTCTTGGGGTTTTGTGAATGTGTATATATATATCTAGGTGTAACGTGACGTGGATAATGAACATGTCGTTAAAATGCGTTAGATGTAAGCTCGTTTTGGTTTAGTTAGGAATTATTCAGGGGTGTGACAAAAACTACCGTGTCGTTGTAAATATTGATTGTATTTTTTTAACGTTAAATATACAATTTGTACGTTTAGAAGGAGTCAATAAAATATCCAGATTACCGATAAAAAATGTCTGGCTAAATGTAGAAGTAGAGTGTCTGTGAAGAATACTGTGGCAAATTTAACATTTATGTGTCGTGGAATATTGTTGGAAAGACACAAGATACATGGCAGCACGTAGTGCCTCCACCGTTCCACTCACCCCCTCCCCATAAGCCAAGCAGGAGCATTCCTCTCTATTCAGTTTAATACCGTTTACTCTTATTATGGGTTGCTCCAGAACATCTGATTAATCAGCTAAAGTGATTTTTTCAAACATTGACGCAGTCATTACAGGAGATCAAGGTATCTTAATTCGCGTACCGTATATATCTTGTTCGCGTATATATATATATATATATATATATATATATATATATATATAAAACCCATTAACTGTTCAAGATATGAGATATAGTAGGTATGTGCATTTATAGATATTTTATGGTCCTTCCAAGCTAAATTCAAATGTAAGCTACATCTAAACAATTTATCTGCAAAACACATTCATTTCAAACATACAAATACTCATTACAAACTAAAGCTCACTCTTCAAAAACATTAGTAGATGATGATGTTCTTTATTATTGTAATAGCTGTAATATTTTAATGACTTTCATAAAAGTGGCATTAATATGAGTAATTATAATATTATTAGTTATATTTAGTGAGTGTTTACATATTAACACTTTATATAAACGTACATGTCATGAAAGGAAGTTTGCTATGCATTTCTCATACTTGGAAGTAAGTTGTTTTGACGCTCCTCTCTCTAAAATGTCAAAAATTGAATTGCTACTCCAGGCCAATTAAAATTTGTTCTTTGCTTTACAAGTTGTTGTGTAATTTAAGGAGGCAATATGAGACACCGTGCTGTCAGGTTTTGGTTTTATTCAAGCTTTTATTTATTTCACAGAGATTACGGCTTTACCAAAATTAATATGTGAGCTATAAAACAAACAGCAATTGGCTTATTCAAATATGTTCCCCCACTTCCATTTACGTTATTTATTTATTTGTCGTGTTTTATGGCCTAAATTAATGACTATGTTATTTTTGTTAAATGTCCAATTGTTTCAATTCCACTTTTAATTGTCCGTTTATTTATGAACCCTGTATTGTATTTAACGTCTAAATAAATAACCAGAAGAACAGCCAGTTTAAGACCATGAAAATGTCTTCTACATCCTTCTATGACTCACGACTCCAAAAAAGACGTGTTTTGGCTACGTAAAGTTTCGTATAGCTTTTAGTGGGGATATATTCTGAATTAAAACACAGTTCATCTTGTCTGCTTGTACGAGCCTAATTCGTATTAAATTTATTTATTTTTTAGGCTCATTTTACTATGAGCCAACGTACTTTCCGAATCATGGGAGTGGCACTGGTAAAATCTACATGTCGTCACACCAGGAATCGAACCCAGACCTGCTGCATGGCAAGCCACTACCTTCACTTCTTAGCTACGGCCGCTTCATGCTACTATCTCAGAAAAATATAATCCATGAAGTTCTATACCCTCTCCACCTTTATTTTGATGAGCCCCAAACCAGTGCCTCTATTAAGGGGAATGGATAAAGTAACAGCGATTGTTTTTTCTTTTGTTTTTCAATTGTTGATTCTTTGTCAGATGGCTTATGAGTAAGTGAGAGAATAGATCTCAATTCTTTATTTTTAACATAATGCTTTGAAAACATTCACTGCCAAATGGTATACATACAGGGTGTCCCTGAAATTTTTTTTTTAGGTATTGATTGTGGGTCAAAAACAAGACACAATATCATAAATAAAAATTCCAAATCACCTCCGGTACCCATACAACCGTCATTTTGTATTTTTTACTAATAATTTTTTATTGTTAAAACTATTTAATTTACAGAGTTAATATTTTGTATACGCATTAATAAAACCATTTTCTTATTGAAATAAAAAAGTTCAAAAATAAAAAATTATTTTCAAAATGGCGGCACTGAAAATGTTGATCCTTAATAAATTTTAAAAAGGTTAGGAATACAAAATAATTACAAGAGTAACTTTTTATTGAAAATTTTATTTGCAACCAAAAAACGCAACTCTTATCTTAACTCTTAACGTAACTCTTAACGTAAAATGTTATGATCAGATGACAAACAACTGAGATTTGGGTGTTTTTGTATTTAATCATTTACGCGTGAATGCGTACAGCCATGGTGTTGTGCCGTGAGAGTCAAAACAACAATACATGAGGAATCTATGCTGATTACTTTTATCGAAAACACTACAGTAAAGTGATTTGTGACATTATTGTAATGAAAATGCCCGTAGCAGGAAACGGGAAAAAGGTTGCATGTGATTTTCGCTGTTATTAAATTAAAAATTAATTTTAATTAAAACTAGCATTTTTGTAAAATTTATTTGTGATGCAAAGAAGGATGTAGATGTAAAACAAGTAATAATAAAAATGCATTAGACTATAAATTGAAACTTCAATTAAATTTAATTTCACAGTACAAACGATGCTCAAAATTTCGTCCTCTCATTTGATTGGAAAGGAAGACACAATTGGAAAGTGATTGACACACAGCAGCAAATTCATTTTTTCTTGAATAATTCAAGCATTTCAACAATTCTACTAATATAGAATTGACAAAAATTCTAGTTTATAGAGCACTACTTAAGGTTAAAATTAATATTTAATTTAATAACTACGAATTTATCTGCAACATTTTCCCTGTTGCCTGCTGCGGGCATTTTCATTACAATACTGTCACAAATCACTTTACAGTAGTGTTTTGGATAAAAGTAACCAGAATAGATCTCTAATGTATTGTTGTGGTTGACTCTTGTGACACAGCACCATGGCTGTACACATTTACGCGTAAATGATTAAAAACAAAAATACTCTAATTTTTGTTGTTTGTCATCATATTTCATACAACGTTACTTTCTTGAATTAGAAATGAAATTCACAATAAAAATTTATTCTAGTAATTTTGTTGTATTCCTAACATTTAAAAATTTATTAAAATTCCACAATTTCAAAGTGCTGCCGTTTTAAAAATATTTTTTTACTTTTGATTTTTATTTTAAAAAGTAAATGGGTATTACTAATGTGCATACCAAATTTTAACTTTATATATTTAATAGTTTTAACAATGATAAATAATTAGTAAAACATTAAAAAATGGTAAATGTATGGGTACCGAAGGTGATTTGGAATAAAAAAATGATAATATGTCTTATTTTTGACTTACGATCAATACGAAAAAATATCCTCAGAGGATTCAGGACACCTTGTATATATATATATATATATATATATATATATATATATATATATATATATATATATATATATATATATAATGGTTTAAATTTCAAACGTATTCTATTACCATTCTATAAGTAAATGGAGTAATATTAAGCATGACCCATTTTGAAAGTAAATTGCAATTTGTTATTCAAGAGTTGTCTTACCTCGAGATATTTCAATAATTCATTCATTATAATTGCATTTCTGATTATGTCTGCAAACAACTACCTCCTCAGTTTTAAATATCTTATGGGTGAATTTAACACCCTATTAACTTCTTAGCTGAAATGATGCATCAATTTGTAATATATTAAGGTATATATATGTATATAAACCGATACCAGTTTAAAAACTATTACAGGTATTTTAAAGTTGTGAGTTAAAAGCATATAGGATTTAAAGTAGTATAAATTGAAACAAATTAGTATGATGGAGTTTGTTACTATGTATCTGTAATGTATGTCCAAATATATAGTTAAATAATATACAATATTTAACTAAATATGTCAATGGAAATTATTTAATTAATTTATCCCATTTTAATTATCTAAGTTTCTGGTATTTCACTACTCTGCACACACAAGTAGTTATGGCATTTAGGGCAATATGAATAGGTTCAGGTTCACACAAGTGTTGAATTATTCAAGAATGTTTTTATTTAGTGGCTATTAAATGCTTGTACGGATAGAATCCAAGTAAAAGTAACACAAAACAAATTTATTTCAAGATTTCCTTGTAACTGTCTATGGTCTGAAGTATATATACATGGTTTTCAGAACTAAATCACGATAGAATTTGTACAATTTGTACTTAAATTATGACAACGTTGTATTTCGTGTGTTTGACGTTCACTTATATTGAACAAATATCTGCGTTTAGGTTCATTATAATATAACGTACAATTAGATTCTATGGTAAATTCAACTCGTTAAAAACCAATACATAATAAAAGTCATATATTAACAAATTATTTGTAAACGCATTTTACTAGTTACTTACGTTAACAAAATTATTCTTATATTATGTTTTAAAATTCCTTGCTTCAGAGGTATTTTCATTGCTTTGTTAGAGGGGAGTAGTGATTTTCATATCAAAGTGCCTTTATTATCAAGCCCCTTTTAAGATTTCTTGCCACTCCATCTGTCAAAGCCACTGGCCTAACAACCCATTTAATCAAAATTTGTATAAACTTCTGGCTCTCAGGTTAACATAATCTTCATTGATAATGTTGCTCATATTTTCGTGTCAACTATATTGAATTGATTAAAATATACAAAACGTCTTGATATTCATTGTATTCTAAATGTAACCAGTATCAGAGGGGTACAATGTCCTAGTAAATGGCATAAACCTCTTTTACCATCTTTATGTTTACAGCATCAATAATAAATCAATATATATGCCTAGATATAAACAATATACTATATTTGAGCTTAATTATTTACTGAAGTAACTGAATTACACATCATCATCACCCACAATGAGCTAGGATCAGGTTAAGTTTCCTCGTTTGACACCTAGAAGCATCGGTCCACCCATATTTTGTGCATATTACCTAATATAGTATATAATATAGTAATATACTATATTACGTTTTAAATGTATTTGTATACATTTGAGGTATGTTTAGTTCTCATATGTATTTTAGTTTTGTAGATAGTAATAACTGAGTGCTTTGTAAATATTTTTTTTAGTTCATGTATACCACTTATTTGTGTTTCATAACAATATTTAACATGTTGTTTTTTACAATATGTGAAATGAAATCTCTTGAAAACTTTCTGGTAATAAAATTTCAATAATCAAATTAGGACCAGAATATAATTTACTACTAATGTTTCCTCGCTATATTTTTTATCTAGCATTCATGGTGTAATTTTCGTTAATAATGCATATATAGTTTAGTTTAATCACATTTGCTGTAGGAAAAATAAGAGCAGCCATTTAATATAATTAAAAATAATAAAATATTTATTAATGTTTAAGCAAATCGGAATTTAATTAAATAAAAAAATATTATTTTATATCCTATGGGTACAAATAGAAGTATAATGTAACAAACGTTAAACATTTATATTTTGTTAAAGGATACGAGCAGTAGGATTTAATAAAATAATATTAACCATGATTCACTGATAAATTGGATAACATATAATTGGGATGGATTGTAATAGAATAAACGTTAATTGACATGTATTTAACAAATTACATTCAACATAATTTCTTCATATTTGCATTTTATAAGCAGTATTCAATATAACAATATTTTATTATGATAATTTTCAGAGTAACTATATTCACGGTTAAACTTTCGATTTCAGTGTTAATAAATACAAGTACATAAAGTTTCGTATGAAATATTATTATAATAAAAAATAATATATATTTAATATTAAAATAACGATTCACTCATTCAAATGACCTGCTAAATCTTTTTTTCATTAACTATACATTAAACTATAATTCTCATCACTGAGCCTAAATAATATTATTCTGCTAAAACTGACAGTGTTAGATATGGATCCAGGTTTTTAAGCGTGTGAAATAGAAGACAGTAATAAAAGAACCACAGAAACGGAAACGCTTATACACACACTAACATACACAAGATAGAAAACTAAACAAGAAGTGACTAGCTGAGAGCAATACTCAAACAAAAACCAAAATGCATCACGGAAAAATTTTCCCCTCCTCAAAATAGAGTATGAAACTCGAACACCAACTCCAAACCAATCAGGAACCACAGAAACAAACTTTGCTTGGAATCAAACTAAGGGACGACGATAAAAACCAGGACAAAGAGAACCGGACACCCCCCGCGCCCCCAGGGGGAGAGCTAAGGCCTTACCTAATCAAAAAAGAAAATAAACTCACCAGATTCTTAAAAACCACCGTAAACAACTCACAAAAGCTTTGATCAATATAAAAAGAAGAAACCGACCTAATGTGTCTAATAAAGTTCATTTAATAATGAAGCCCACAGTATGACATATAGTTCATTGAATGTCTTTCTTATATCGATTTGTGAACCCTTCCTCTCCGTTATAATCTTGAGAATCCCTCCAAGTTGTCTACGTGGAATGAGACTAATAAACACCACATGGCTAGTGAAGCCCATAGTATGACATATAGTTAACTAAATGTCTTTCTTATATCGATTTGTGAACCCTTCCTCTCCGTTATAATCTCGAGAATCCCTCCAAGTTGTCTACGTGGAATGAGACTAATAAACACCACATGGCTAGTGAAACCCATAGTATGACTAACGGTTAACGAGAAGTCTTTCCTAAGTCGCTTTGTCAACCCACCATCTCCATAATTGTCATGAGAACCCCTCCGAATTATCCCCGCTGAGTGTGGCTGATAAACACCACATGGTTAGTGAGGCCCACAGTATAACTAACGGGTAACTAGAGGAATTTCCTATGTCAATTTTCTAACCTTCCCTATCCATAATGATCACGAGAACCCCTCCAAGTTTTATACGTTAAATGCGGTTATTAAACATGACATGGCTAGTGAGGCCCATATCATGACTAATGGTTTACTAGAGGTCTTTACAGTGTCATTTGTCAACCCTCCCTCTCCGTAATGATTATGAGAACACCTCAAAGTTGTCCACGTTGAGTGTGGCTAATAAACACAACATGGCTAGTGAAGCCCACAGTATGACTAATAGTTAACTAGAGGCCCTAGCTATGTAAATTTGTCAACACTCCCTCTTTGTAATAATTACGAGAACCCCTCCAAGTTGTATTACGTTGAGTGTGGCTGATTAAAACCATATTGCCAGTGAGGTCCACAGTATGTCTAACGGTTAACTAGATGCCTTTCCTGTGTCAATTTGTCAAGCCTTCCTTCCCCGTAATGATTACGAGAACCCTCCCCCCCGCTAAGTTGTCCACGTTGAGTAAACCACGTTGTTGTCTACGTTGTAAAAAACCACATGGGTAGTGAAGCCCTCATGACTGATGACTCACTAGAGGTCTTTGCTGTGTCAATTTGTCAACCCTCTCTCCCTATAATGATCCCGAGAACACCTACAAGTTGTACTTGTTAAGCGTATTTTAAATGAGAATATATATTCAGTATTCAGTATTCAGTTTATTCATTCAAATGTACATTTACAAAGAACACGTCAAATCTTTACAATACAATAATGTATAAATACAAAGTTGTACAATAAATAATTAACTAATAAAAGGTAATGCTAAAGTTCAATAAATTAACCAAGCTACGACTATAATACATTATTTAAGAAACGTTTACATGCTACTTAAACTATTGTAATTGTAAAAACATTTTTCAATAAAATAGGTTTTTAACTTCATTTTAAAAATTGAGATCCTCCCGACATCACGGAGATCTCTGGGCAGCTTATTGTATATCGAGATGCAGAGGTAATGCGGCCCCCTCCAGAAAGCACTCGTGCTGTGACCGGCCACAGAGAGGTCATTTCTGCCTCTAGTGGCATAGGTGTGGTATGAGCCGTTTGTCTCGAAATAAGTTGGATTTTTTTTTACAAACATGCACGCCTCATACCCCACCAGGCCCGCCAAGGTCAACACGCCGTACTCACGGAAGAGAGGCTCACACGACTGCATCCGACTGAGATTACCAATGGTTCTTAATGCCCATTTTTGTAATATAAAAAGTCTATCAAAATTTTTTTTTGTTTGACAAACCCAAAAAAATGACTCCATATCTTAAAATTGATTCTACATGTCCATGGTAAAAAGAAATCAAGGCTTCAACACCACAGACCCGAGCCAGACGGCCAAGAGCAAAACACACGGTGCGAAGCCTTTTACAGACATAATCGACATGGGAGGCCCACGACAGGTCACTGTCCACAAATAAACCAAGAAATTTAAAAGTGTTTATCTGATTTAATATTTGATTGCCTATTTTTATGTTATTATGTTGTGGGGGTTGTAGAGAATGGTGAGAAATTTTAAAGTGGACACAGTGAGTTTTGTCGCTATTAAGCTTAAGCATGTTATCTGTAAACCATTTCGATGCAGAACTCAAGCATGAGTTTGTTGCCACAACCAACGACTGCTCCCCGGCACGGGCAATGCGCAGGGAACAGTCGTCAGCGAACATCACAGCATCACATTCTGCTATGTTGATTGGAAGATCATTTATGTATATAAGAAACAAAAGTGGACCTAGGACAGAACCCTGCGGGACCCCACACATGATATTCTGAACACCAGATTGGAAAGTGGTAGATTTTGTATTATAACTGGTTACCTGCCTCCTGTCAGACAAATAAGATTTTAACAGATTCAAGGGCAGACCACGAACACCGTAATGTTCAAGTTTTTGTAATAGCAAATAGTGATTTACGCAATCAAATGCTTTACTTAGATCGCAAAAAATCCCAAGAGTTGATAATTTTTTGTCCAGTGCAGAAATTACCCTATTTATGAAAGAATATATTGCTGTGTTTGTGGACTTACCTTTACGGAAACCATGTTGGCTATCTGAAAGAATATTATTACGGTGAAAAAATTTTATTAATTTATCACAAATTACAGTTTCAAATATTTTGGAAAAAGCTAGTGATATTGATATAGGGCGGTAGTTATCTGCAGTTTGGGAATTACCGGCCTTGTGTTTGGGAACTACTTTACTAATTTTTAGCTTATCAGGAAAAACACCTGACATCAAGGAGGTATTTACTAAATGTGTAAACACGTTACTGAAATGAGAAAACGTTTTCTTGACTAGGAAACAAGGTATCTCGTCGACACCCGCCGCTCGTGTGTCCGTCAGCCGCTTGACCATGCTCTCGACCTCAGCCACCGTTACCTCGCTCAAGAAGAGACTGTGCAGTGGTGAGGGGGTCTTTATATTAGCGTTGTGACTTGCATTAAATTTGGAAGAAATTTTTATACCTATATTTGCAAAATAATTGTTAAAATGCTCTGCAATTTCGGGAATATTGGTAATAGTTTTTCCATTTACTACAATACGTTCAGGTAAGGATGGTTGTATACTCTTTTTTACTCGTATATGATCGTTTATAATTTTCCATACAGCTTTTGATTGATTACTTGACTTAATTATTTCGGAGTCATAAACATTTTGTTTTGCTGATTGAACCATTTGCTTGTAATTATTTTTCAGTAAGTTTAAATATTCAGTTCTTTCTTCAGTTTTGGGTAAAGACGATAGTATTCTGATTCGGTCTGACAACAATTTAACATCATCTGTGATCCACTCGTTTTTCTTCTTGCGTCTAATATTAACTTTTTTAGTTTTTAATGGAAATGCAATGTTAAAATAATGTGAGAAGAAATTAAGAAATCTTTGATATTTATCATCCGTGGAAACGGAGTTGTAAACTTCACACCAAGATTCATTACTGAGCAACTTAATAAAAAAACTTAACACTTTCCTCAGTAAAACATCGTTTGGAAATAACTTTTGTTTCTGTGTTACCGGTGTGTAAGTTACGCTTTAAGTCGACAGTCGCTTCTTGAGCTTTATGGTCTGAGAAAGCAATGTCTACATTGTCGCAGCGCACTACCCTCTCTTGCTCTATGTTAGTGATAACGTTATCAATAACACTGCTGGTTGTTGCCGTTACTCTGGTGGGGCTGTCAATGAGAGCCCTCAGCCCATTGATCTCCATGAGGTCGAGGAGGAGCGAGGTTTCATGATTGTTATTATCTTTAAAATGTACATTAAAATCTCCAAAAATTAACTGTTTACTTGTTTTTAAAATATTTATTGTGTAATATTGCTGATACACCTGTTTTAGCAAAAAAGCACATTTTTTTCCTGAAATTAAAGCTGATTCCATAGTCATGGTTTCAGACCAAAATGCTGAAAAATAGCGTTTATAAGTTTGTAGTATTTTACAAATATACAAAATAAGCACAGGACCCAGCCCGTAATGTATCTATTCAATTCGTTATCAGTTACAATTCCGATATATATCTGAACAGCTCCTAAGAATTGCATCCTGAGCCTAGTAAAAATACTTTTCTTCCTTTATATTAATGTTATATTTAAGTATAGGCATAATCAATACAATTTCTTTAAAATTTGATTTGGAATTTCAGAAACTACTGCAGTAAATACAAGCCAAACTTATGCCCGTACAAATGATCGGTAAACGTCATAATAAATGTTAAGGATTGATAAAAAATAGAAAAAAATAACTAATCCAAATTCTCTAGCAGTTAATTGTAGGTTTTCCATATAAATTAACTATGGAATCCCAGTAGTTTATATATCATCAATAATAATAAATTATAATCATTTTAAGAGATTTAAAAATAAATAACAAACAATTAAAATATTAACTTTAGTATTTTGACTAATTTACAAGCAGTTAATATTCTGAAATCATTTTATAGGGTAATAAATTAAACTATGACAATTGACTGATGTAAAGCTGATTAAAGTGGTATTTTAATTGGAAGGCTATTTATATTAACAATTGTTGAGTATTTTATATTTTACAGCAAAACTTTTACACGTTTCCATAAGTTTTTATTTAGAGGTACACATTTTTTAATATAAATAATAAACCTTCAGCAAAGCTCTAAACCACTGTCAGTGTAAATGTTGTAATTAATTCAATGAAATAAATAGGTGATTAAATATTCAGCTTTAATGCTCATCCCTTAAAGTTTGTAAAAATTATTCCCACCATGGTACTTTACTCTTTGCTGTAAATATTTATTACGTACAGGGAGTAATTTAATCAGGGTAAAATATTTTTTTTAAACACTTTTTACTAAAGAAATTTCTTGGAGATAAAGTATAAAATGGATTTTCAAATACTTTGATTTATTGTTTCATGGGTCTGAGGAGGTTAATTTAAACAACAAGATGATATGCACATTTTAACTCAATTGTTAATAATTAAAATTACATTTTATTCACACACACACACAAAATTAGGTAATATTGTTATAACCGAAGCTATATTAATAATTCAAAACAGATAAATGAAAAAAACAACTAAAAATAATTTGTTTGATAGGAATAACGAATTAAATAGAAAGAAAATTGGACTGTGATAGGTAAGAAGATTAAACACTTTGATAAAGATATTGTAATCAATAAAATGAGAGATATAATTGAATTTTTAATGGTAACACTGTTATATTAAGTTATTCGATACATCCTGCATCAATCACCCTAAATGAGAGCAATCTGGATAAATTCAATCGTTGTAAATTCCAAATTTCCCAACCAACCTGGCTTTAATGTCAGGTCCAACTCACCTACGCGTAACACATGTGTCACTTTGTAGCGCTACCATCATACTAGGAAGAACGTTGCACAATTACACAAAATGACAACAATCTGGGAAAATCGATCACAGTAAACTGAAAATTTTCCCACTAACCTGGCTTCCATGTTAGTTCTAACTCACCTAAACACATCACTTTGCATTGCTAGGTAGGTATGTTACTAATCAATACTGTACTAGGGTAGAATATTGTATCAATCACCCTAAATGAGACCAGTCTGGGGAAACTCCACCACTGTAAACTGAACATTTTCCAACCAACCTGCTTTTCACGTCACGTACAACTTACCTAAACACAAAATACATGAGTCCTTTTATCCTACCACTATCACACTAGGGTGGAGAAGTGCAGCAGTTACTCTAAATCAGACAACTCTGCTTCACTCTAAACTGCCAATTTTCCAACCAACCTGGCATTTACGTCACGTACAACTCATCCAAACACAATACACACGAGTCCTGCTATCCTACTACCATAACACTAGGGTGGAATGTTGCAGCAATTACACTAAATGGGATCATTCTGGGAAAAATGTATGACTGTAAATTGACAGTTTTCCAAACAACCTAGCTTTCCCGTCATATCCAACTCATCTAAACAGAGTATACATGTCTAATTTACAACACGTAAACCTGTCAAATATAATCTTGGTTTATTGAAAAAACTATATAATACTACAACATTTTATTTCATTTTGTAAGTTACGTCCTAATTTAAATAGAATCGGGAACTATATTGTTTAATTGTTTTAAAATAACACTTCATGAGCAGGTTCATTTCACATGTAATTGAAAGGTCATAAAAAGAGTTTTAACAAGATATAATTTAATGTTACTTCAGATACATTATAGGCCAATTCCGATACAACATATTTTACCTACAGATAATATGTAATACCATAAAATATCAGTTGGACGCCAAAAATCATTGAAAATATATTGAGCCTCATGTTTGTAGAAAATATTCTACTTTATGTATTCTTATATTACATTTAATTTTTGTTTAAAAAGTACCATATTCCTGAAATATACATCATAAATGTTGGTTTTTATTTCCTTTTGTCTTATATGTTGTATTAATGGGAAAACATCATGTTTGTAGAATAAATAGTAACAATTGTTCATTTATTGTCTTGGTAAATTAAGATGCCACCTTTGTTTTAATTAGAATGACTATTCTGATAATTTCATTAACACCGCCACTTCTCAATATAATAAGATAGTGATGAGTATCCTTGGAATGCCTTGCTAACAAGCACCGTTCTTGTACTTTGAGAGTTTATATTTCAGAACAACTTAACTTACTTGTATTATTTCGTATAGTCGTTTTATATTATGTTTTTGACGTTATAACCACAAACCACTGTAGAAGCACTTCCAACACAGCAAAATGTTTTTGTTTATATGTTACATGGTTGAAATTCTATTGTATTTATAATAGTCACAAATATAATATGAACTTCACAGTATGTTACATGAAATAAGTATGATATATGTAGCTAATCAGTAATTTTTTATAGATTGCTTTTACAAATAATAATATGACAAATGAATTTTAAATTAATCTAATGTAACTTACTCAAATAAAAATGATTATTTAAGACATTTTTAATGAACTATCATATTTATAATATAAATTAATTGTTTAACCAGTAGATACAGTCTTATAATAAACGTCAATTTAAGATACTATTAATTAAAGAGTCCTAGAAATGGAACTTTTACACTGAATAATGTATCTATATAGCAATTAAACACTGCATTTGTAATTTTTGGTTTGGAGCAAGCACATTATTGTTAAATTTTTATTTAAATTACATGATCTGAGATGTTTTAACGAATTATAAAAAGAAAATACACTATATACAGATAAAAAAAGAATTGAGTGTTTATTTTCCAAATATAGATGAAACTACTGAAGTCCACCTTAAGCGTCTGTAGTAGCACCGTAACTTTATTGGCAGGCAAAACCAACGCTGTACCTAAATCACGTCAGGTGGATTGAAGGAACTCAGAGATACGGTAGTCCCTGATGTTGTCCGTAGGA
Organism: Stictocephala bisonia; assembly: GCA_035578905.1. Taxonomy (NCBI): domain Eukaryota; kingdom Metazoa; phylum Arthropoda; class Insecta; order Hemiptera; family Membracidae; genus Stictocephala; species Stictocephala bisonia. The sequence continues at coordinate 163,413 of JAQJVL010000080.1, forward strand.
GCGCCGTGACATTTATTGGCAGGCAAAACCAACGCTGTACCTAAATCACGTCATGTGAATTTAAGGCGCTCTGTAAGATGATATGCCCATGTGTTGACTGAAGTAACGCCGTGACATTTATTGATAGACAAAACCAACGCTGTACCTAAATCACGTCAAGTCGATTGAAGGCACTCAGTTACTCCCCGACGCCCTATCTCAATTTACAGGATTATTTGAATGAAAAATTAACATGACTTGTTTATACATTTTTATGTATAACAAATATTCATTCATAAATATCAACGATAAACATTTTTTTAAACAAAAAACTTAACGTATCAAAAAAACATAAATAAACTCTAAATCAGTTGAACTATGTTTTAATACACTAACTGTAGCTTAAGACTACTGATGAACAACGCAAAGTTTTCACTATGGACAATACGTGCATTGAACTAAGGAATCATAAAATTAGGATCTAATCCACATTTATGAGATTAAATTTGAACGGGTCTTTTAATTAGATTAAAAGTATTTCATTTTATGTTATACCTTAATGATAGGCAAAATTTTACTCCTCATTTTCTATTCAACTTAAAAACTTTTAAACATAAGAAATAAATCCTATATTGATATACTCGTCTTTTAAAAGGAACTTATACTTTGGACACCATTATAATTCCGTCGGTAAGATATGTTTCACTATACATTAATTGTAATACTTAATTAATCTCTAAAAACTCGTAATATTTCAAAACAGATATATTTCCATTTGTTTTGTACTTTTTCTTACTTCTGATGCATTACTACTTTTTACTCATATTTATTAACACTAATTTTAATAGTGCTTTTTACGACTATTATAGTAGTTAGGTAGCATAAAACAATCCATGTGATAGTGTGGTGGGTTTATTTGACTCATTGCATCATAATTCTAAACACAATAGATATCTATACGAAACTATTCATATTGGGGTTAAATAACACATTTTGTTAATAAGTAAGTGCAATTAATTGTTAGCCTCATTTTAAAAGACAATAATGGTCTAAATATTTTCAGGGGAAAATCTACCAACAAAAAACCTACTACCAAGTCCTTCTCTCGAACTCAAAAGTTAATGAAAGTGAGTAAAAGATATTTTTACTCTTTCTTTGTGAATTTTTTTCAATTGCTAAATAGTTTCCTTTGTACAGCTTGACGTGAAATAAAAAAAAAATCAGCTTTCTTAACATAAGTGGAGAGTTAAATATCAATATTAATTAATACACTTTTTCATAACAAATAGCACACACGAGAAATATCGTTTACTGTTTGGAACATTTACAGTGGTAGCCATAAAGGAATGTTAGTTTTACGGTATTTTTTTGCAAATGCACTTTCAGTACATCAATTAATTTTAATAAAAAGAAAACATTTATACTTGGTTACAAAAAGGGACTTTACTTGTGCTTCATTTGTCAACCTAAACATTATTATCATATGGAATGTAAAGAATACTTAAATTAGTTTGGAACAAACCAACAGATTAAACAAAATAAGTCATAATTTTACAGAGTTAATTTGAGAGAAGAGTTATATTTGTTTTTCAGTGAGAGTTTTTTCGTTTGTGCTTTTATTATGTACTCTTTGGCATAGATTGGTAAACAATGAGACTTACACTTGTGTATTATGTAAAATACATAGTAGTGTGCTGAATTTATGTACATACTAAATGTTTCAAAATAATCGGCAAATATCACTTTTTAGCTAATTCAATATAAAACACAGCACAATGCAATATGCCCAAATATGTTCAATATCAGTACAAAATGCAAAAATATATTAAGATTTCTTTTATGGGCTATTCTTTGGTTTCTCTGATCTGAGGGAATTAAATTTGGTTTCCTGAAATCGATCACTATAGTATTTGTGGAGTTTATACTTGTAATGTAAAATATTTGTGGATTTTGTGTTTGGAATTTGATATATTTGTCCATTTTGGACTTGTAACGTTTTTTGCATTTTGTGCTTATATTGTAAGTTTGTCTTGTGTGTCGTTCACTTGTACTGTAAATATAAGTAATAAGCTAATTAAACAACTATTAAAATACTTACAGAATTTAAGCTTATCCGTCCTGTTCCTATAACCACAGGATAAGTAAATGTATAAGAAAGGACTTTGTCTATCCCACCATTTGTTAAAAAAAGTTAATAAAAACACAAAGACATTGTTCGTTTAATGTCTAGTATCCATCAACCTATGGATGGATACTAGACGATAACCATAGGTTGGCAATACCTATATTCATAGAATTTACTATTGAGAATTTAAGGGCCATTGATATAGATTGTCAAACATAATTATTTTTTATTAAGCTACAAAAAAATTAAATTTTCATAAATCAAAGCAGATGTTTATAATATGTTCCATAGATTATAAAAAGTATTAAATAGAACAGAGCAATCTAATAACACAAACGGTGTTTGTAACTTGTAATAATTTATTATAAAAATGTATAAATATACGTTGTTTTCTAATTATTTTAGGTTGGTTTTTAATTTGATTGTATAACTACGTATACCCTCAAGGCTGAAACTTTGAACGTGTCCAATAAAACACTACTTGTTTGATAAATGCTACAACATGAGTAATGATTAACTGAAACACTTGTCTAAGGCAATACGTCAACCCTGTGTCTCCTTAATGACTGTTACTAAGAACACAACACAATGCCTTCAAGTTTAAAACGTTGAATGTGTCCAGTACAACACCACTTAGCTAATAAAGTGTACACCATTACTAATGGTTATCCGGAAGAATTGTCTAAGGCAATACGTCAACGCTCTCTCCGTAATGACTGATACTGAGAACACAACACAATACCTTCAAGTTTGTGAGATTGAATGTGTCCAGTACAACACCACTTGGCTAATGAAGTCTACAACATGACTAATGATTAACTGGAATACTTGTCTAAGGCATTACGTCTACCCTTTCTCCCCATAATGACTGTTAACACAACACAATACCTTCAAGTTTGTGAGGTTGAATGTGTCCAGTACAACACCACTTGGCTAATGAAGTCTACAACATGACTAATGATTAACTGGAATACTTGTCTATGGCAATACGTCTACCCTTTCTCTCCATAATGACTGTTAACACAACACAATGCCTTCAAGTTTGTGAGGTTGAATGTGTCCAGTACAACACCACTTGGCTAATGAAGTCTACAACATGACTAATGATTAACTGGAATACTTGTCTAAGGCAATACGTCTACCCTTTCTCTCCATAATGACTGTTAACACAACACAATGCCTTCAAGTTTGTGAGGTTGAATGTGTCCAGTATAGCACAACTTGGCTAATGAAGTCTACAACATGACTAATGATTAACTGGAATACTTGTCTAAGGCAATACGTCTACCCTTTCTCTCCATAATGACTGTTAACACAACACAATGCCTTCAAGTTTAAAACGTTGAATGTGTCCAGTACAACACCACTTAGCTAATAGAGTGTACACCATTACTAATGGTTATCCGGAAGAATTGTCTAAGGCAATACGTCAACTCTCTCTCCGTAATGACTGATACTGAGAACACAACACAATACCTTCAAGTTCGTGAGGTTTAATGTGTCCAGTACAACACAACTTGGCTAATGAAGTCTACAACATGACTAATGATTAACTGGAATACTTGTCTAAGGCATTACGTCTACCCTTTCTCCCCATAATGACTGTTAACACAACACAATACCTTCAAGTTTGTGAGGTTGAATGTGTCCAGTACAACACCACTTGGCTAATGAAGTCTACAACATGACTAATGATTAACTGGAATACTTGTCTAAGGCAATACGTCTACCCTTTCTCTCCATAATGACTGTTAACACAACACAATGCCTTCAAGTTTGTGAGGTTGAATGTGTCCAGTAAAACACAACTTGGCTAATGAAGTCTACAGCATGACTAATGATTAACTGGAATACTTGTCTAAGGCAATACGTCTACCCTTTCTCTCCATAATGACTGTTAACACAACACAATGCCTTCAAGTTTGTGAGGTTGAATTTGTCCAGTACAACACCACTTGGCTAATGAAGTATGCAACATGACTAATGGTCAATTTGGAAACTTGTCTAAGGCAATACGTCAACTCTCTCTCCGTAATGACTGATACTGAGCATACAACACAATGCCTTCAAGTTTGTGAGGTTGAATATGTCCAGTACAACACCACTTGGCTAGTGAAGTATGCAACATGAGTAATGGTAACTGAGAGACTTTTATTAGGCAATATGTCAACCCTGTCTCTGTAATGACTGATACTGAGCATACAACGCAATGCCTTCAAGTTTGTGAGGTTGAATGTGTCCAGTACAACACCACTTGGCTAATGAAGTATGCAACATGAGTAATGGTAACTAGGAGAATTGTCTAAGGCAATACGTCAACCCTCTCTCTCCGTAATGACTGTTACTGAGAGCACTACACAATGCCTTCAAGTTTGTGAGGTTGAATGTGTCCAGTACAACACCACTTGGCTAATGAAGTCTACAACATGACTAATGGTTAACTGGGATACTTGTCTAAGTCATTGCATACATTTTTCTCTGATCAAAAACATTTATTGAGAACTTTTTTTTTAATCCAAATGTATATTTATATACCAAGAACGTACATTTTTAAATCATAGCGCTAAAACATAATAATGGTATAATCGATGATTTTGTATAGTAATTTGTGTTATTTAACATATTTTTATTTATTTATTGAATACAGCAATACTTTTATAGCAGATTAGCACTTTGAACAATAAATTGTGGAAGCATTAGAGATTGTTTTGTTGACTTTCGTCAACAAATATACAAGCTAAATACATCTTTGTATCCGTTGTTTAGGATTCACTCAATTTTTTAGTATTTTATAGTGATATTTGTTGTTAAATATTTATTTTGTGGATAACGGTCTAGTCTTAACCATTTTTAATACTATTTCAGTTCGTGTAATTTTTTATATGACTTGCAATGATGATACTCGTATTTCTAAGGAAATATATGTTGAACGATAGATAACATTTACTAAAATTATTTTAATTTATTGAGTACAGAAATGTTATAACTTGAGATCATTAAAAGGTGAAACAACGGCCTCCCTTAATTCATATGACGTGAATAGTTAGCATAGTTGGTTTTACATTACAGGACAAATGTGAGAACGCTTACGTCACATTGTAACATATTATTATTGCCCTGGTTTATGTTCGTAGCTTATGTTACGGTGATATGCATCAAACTTAGTTATTTACAATAAATACACAATACCATAACAATGGTTTGTGATTAACACTATTAGTTAAAATAAATTTATTCTTTTATGACATCGTTGTTCACAGTCTATGAGAACTCTTCTAGAATTTCTACTTAAGTGATATAATGGTTAGTGACTTAAACTTACAAGTTACATTATAACAACTACAACACTAACTATCATAACTAACCTGGGCCAAGTTTTATCATTAATATCCATCCTACAAACGTTGCGCTTGTTAGAGAGACATCTGAGACATATCTTCTCATATGCATTACAGTTATCACATATAATTAAGACAAGAGACCAACCGTTTTCATTTTTTGCTTTTTTTATCTTATTACATACTGCCATAAGACAATTTAATAATTTCTATGATAATAGAATTAATTTTTTACGTTGCACTAAAATTCATGGGTCTAGTAACTGTTGTATATTATAAAGTTCTTCTAAATGGTTTAGTTAACTGTCAGAGAAATTCTTTATGATGTACACTAGGTCAAAAATGTTCCTAGTTTGCTAATCGCAATATATGATAGTAAAATATTACATCAAGACACCTTGATTCCTTATATCTTAAGGAGTCGACTAAGCAATTATTTCCCAAGTGTAAACATTCTTTTTACATATTTCACTGCACATGTGTGTATAGATTTTAAGAGTTATGTTAGATATTTATTATTAGAAAACCGATCTTAAATATATGATTAAATATGAGATGTGAATGAGTGTTTCGATTTTAAATTGGTAACTCTGGTCTTTGATATGTAAAAATATTGTATTGTAAAATCTCTAGAGCTGAATCGTTTTGGTGCGTATTATATTAATAGCTTGTATTTTTTATTTGTTCTATTTCTTTTTTCACGATGTCCTTAAATTATATTCTCAATGAAGTCCAATCGAATAAAGGCCTTAAAATATTTATAACAGCTACTACAGTAAAATTGTTGATAGTTTGATTTAAAATTTGTTTCCTCTTTCATTTATTCATCTTTTTCATTTCCTATAGTTCAAATTACTTTGCCGTTGGTTCAAGTAGCTACAATTACAAAAAAAGTAAAATACTTGATTAAAAACCCCGTCTTATTGTATGTTGTGTCGAATAAATTTATATTCTTACTTGGGAAGCAAACATGTTAGTTTCAAACCAAGACGAATTCCCCAACACATTTAGCACCCTTACATTTTATGTATAGTAAATATTGTCCTATATCTTTTTATATTATTTTAGTTACCCTCAAAATGATATTTTACTCTTATTAAAAAAAAAAAAAAAAAAAAAAAAAAAAAAAAAAAAAAAAAAACACGTGGTATATTCGTAAGCTAATATAGATATAATACAAATAAATTTACTGTTGATTTCAGTAACTACTATTCTACATTAAGTGCAAATATTAAATTAAAAAAAAAAATTCTAATTGTATGTTCCATCGAATAACTTGGTATTCCTACTTGAGGCTGCAAACCAAGATGAATTGCCCAACAAAGCTATCACAATCACATATCATGTATAATTAATGTTTTGCCTATATCCTTTTATTTATTTATTTATTTATTTATTTTTTTACCATCAGGATTATATTTTACTATAATTTAAAAAAATACGCCAGGTGGCTTCATTTTACGATTCATAGGCTAATATAGATTGGTTTCTCAAGGGATCTTTGAGTTAACTGTATTAGTAAACAACTTTACGTTATTTTTGTATAAGTGCAAGCAATAATATTTGAACTAAAACCCATCAGCCACAATATTTCCAGCCTAATAGGACTCGGCTAATGAGTTTTATAGAATGACTAATGACTGAGTAAGCCTTTGTGTCAGCGTCTTTCCCCTTCTGGCCGTTGCTGGTCCGCAAAATTAATAACTTAAGTCTTCTTTGAATGGTCAAAACCACATATTATTGTAAGACCAATCATTTGCTTAGTAAAGCATATTAATAATAATTTATAGCCAGTATATGCAGTAGCTTACTGTCAGAAAAAGAAAAAACACAGCATTGAAAATTTATAAATTACAGAATGACCTCAACTAAACAACAATATTATAACAACATTATATTGAAAATAAACATAACACACAAATATATATATATATATATATATATATATATATATATATATATATATATATATATATATATATATATATATAATACTGGTTAAATTACCTTTTTTCCTGTCAACAGTTCTTCAAACATAATCTGCTATGTACATTTCGAAGCATAAAGCTTCATCATTAGGCTTTTAAAAAACCTCACTATTTACATTAGAACACTAAAAACACTAAAAACATTTAAACATATTAAAATAACACATTTGTCGGCCGGCGATAGACATCAACTGATGACCAATGAGCAGGTAACGAACTCAAACATGTTACCCTACTCCCACCTGTCTAAAACAAAATGAATATATATATATATATATATATATATATATATATATATATATATATATATATATATATATATATATTTCACAATCTATGCAACATATAATTGCTATACGATTCCTTACTATTTTTCCAATACTTTATTCCTTATTTTCTTAAAAATATTTTGCAAAAAAAATTTTAAAATGCTTTGTATGTTATATCAGTTAATAATTAAGTATTTTAACATTTATATTGTTTAAAATAATATAATTGAAGTAATAATGTGAAATACGCGTTTTTTTATAGTAATAGTTTAAACCTATTTATTGTAGACAGTGACACTTGTTTAGCGTCATTGAAATATATATTTCATTCAACATTACATCTTTGTTCTTATTAGTTATGTGGTATAATCGATGTTTGTTTATTTATAGAACATATTTTTTATTTAAACGTACAATTTAACGCTATGTTGCAAACCTCTGCATATTCGCTCCAGTGAATTCGCTTATCTTACATGAGTTTTCTATGAAGTCTTTAAATATTTATTGAGAGATTTATAATCATATATTTTTTATAAATACAAACAACTCAAATAATGACATATAATATATTGTCTGTTCTTTTAGTTAGCTTTTTAATTATTTTGTATTCCCCTGTTATTTAAAATAATATTTAGAATATTTAAAATCAAAAAGAATGACTATTTTAATTAACATGTACAGTTTGATAAATGTTCTAGAATTCAATGATAGTGTTTACAGAACAATACCGTGTTTAAATTAATTTTAACATTCTTAAAACACGGATTACATTATAAATTACTTCAAATAATACCAAACCTATTTAGATATGAGGGAACAGCCCAATTGTAGGTGTTAGTTGATTTGGTTATACCATCCAGGTATATAATAATATCCAGAAGAGTGTTTGTCAGTTAAGCCTGAAGACTAATATCATGTTTGGTTTAATGAAGATTGCTAACTAATAGGTGGTGTTAGAATAACGTACTCTGTCAAACTTGCACTATGTATAATATTTTGATATTTTACTAAACTATAAATTTTTTCCGTAAAATAACCTTTTATAAAATTTACGAAATATAAGTGTAAATAATTTTACAAAACTCTTGTATTACATTATCGAAAACGATTTGAATAAATAAATGTTAAAGTTGCTATATGTAACAGTTTTGTAAGAGGAAAATACATTTAATAAGGGAATTATATCTACAATTACAATAATAAAATATATAATACATGATTATGAAGAATTCTTACAGGGAAAATTGTATCAACTTTATTACAACGTTTCGTAGGATGTAAGATATGTTTTAAAATGTAGCATTTAAGTTCGTAGTTTTTATGATTCGTATATTTCATAATTTACAGCTTAAAATAATTATTCCTTATACGTAAAAAATAATATTATGAAAAATGTAATATCATACATGTTCACAAAATGTTCTTTATCATACATGGAAGATAAATAAAAAAAATAAAAATTGAATATAATCTAAAAGATGACTTCTATAATCACTTATTAGTAATCAAGGTAACAAATAGTTCATGCCACTTATATGTATATCAACCATTTATGGACAATGACGCTCCGTAAGTGTTTGTTAATGAAGACAAATAAAAAATATCCACTTTAGTCCAAATCTAACTAGAAATATTGAAGTTTGATTCTTAGTTGTGGCAATGTTGTTTAATCAACATGTGTTTCTTATGAAATAATTCAATATAAGGATATGAATCTTGTGAATTAAAAATATGGATAGTTTATATGTGTTGGTAAACATCATCCACTTTGACAAGATTTCATGTAACACAAATAGAAATTGTATTATTTTATAAATAGTTTTTTAATTAGCATAATACGTGTTGGTACATATATAGTACAAATAAACGTCACACAACACAAATTTATTACAATATAAGTACAAAATGCTTATAAGTACAATATTTTGTACTTATATTGTATTACATTTGTGTTGTGTGACGTTTATTTTTATTGTATTTTCTAAAATTCACCATAGTTTAATTATAAATATTGCTTGGGTCCAAGTAATTAAAACTCTTGGAGAGCGATTTATTAAAATTTTTTATATAGTTTTAATCTTATTGATTCATTATTTCAAAAATCATATCGAGGAGGCAATACCACTTATTTTGAATGCATAGCATAATTAATTATTATAAATGATATGTTTGTTAATTAAAATTGTATTTCCTAATAGTGTACAAGATGATTTGATTTCCTTTCCCAAGTTTTAAATTATATAATAAATTCCAATTAAATGTTAGGGCATTTTTTATTAATTCACACAACATTGTATAGCCTCTTAATTGTTATTAAAGTCACATGTATTTGACAAATAGAACATTCAGTCCAAAGTCACATCTGTAAGTCGTAAGTGTGGTATTTCCAATTTCGGTGGAAATGATGTCGTTAGTGGGGATCTAGAGAACAGCTGTTACTCAGCCTTTCACAACAAGAACGTTACATGGTAAAATGTGTGCAGTAATGTGTATCTTTAATTTATAAGATAATAAGATATCTTATTTTTTTTCAACATTGTATCTGCAAAATTGAGCTTGTATCTGATTTTAATGTTTTAGCATGAACTTAAAGTTAATCTGGCATATAGTTTTTGTAATATGTAGCTAGTAATGTATTTCATTATAGTTGACTTTTAAAATTAATAATATTCAAATGAAATAAAGTATAGAAATACAGCATATGTAAAACTTATAATGAACATAGTAAAATATTTTTAAAGTATTAAATAATGGTTTTAGAGGTAAACGTTTTCTATCATATATTAAACAAACAGTAAAAATAGATAAATGTTTAAGTATCATGAACATTACTATGCCTACTTTTAATGTTTATGAATTAAGATTGTATTTTGCAATGAAAAATGATATGGTAAGGTGAGATAAAGGAACAGTTTAGCGTAAAATTTCAATAGTCAGAATTAATTTCAGTCTATTCTCTACTTAAATTTCCATTAATTTATTCGGTAAATATGCAAATCATTTTAAAAAGACGTTCCTTTTTTTGTTAGTTAGTTTTTCTTTTAAATTTCTTCTAGTAAGGTTGGAAGAAGGTATAATAGTTTACGTCCAGCATAATAGTCTCTTCTCTTGTAGACACGAGATTTATTCATTGTTTATGAAACTACAAGTGAACGTCAAACAACACAAATAGTTATTCTGGAACACAATTCAAGCAAAATTGTACAAACACACTACAATACAAGTTTAAAATGCACAAACATACTGCAGCACAATACAGAACGCCCAAATATATTAAATACAGGTAAAATGCACAAATATGTTCAATATAAGACCAAATTTACAATAATATTGTGATTTTTTTTACAGATGAATCTTTTTTTGGTTCCTCTGGTCTGAGGAAGGTAAAATTAGTTTGCGGGAATCGATTAAGGTAGTATTTGTTCAGTTTATACTTATATTGTAAAATATTTGTACATTTTGGGTTTGGATTTTGATATATTTGTGCATTTTAGACTTTTAACATATTTGTGCATTTTGTGCTTATATTGTAAGTTTGAGTTGTGTGACGTTCACTTGTACTGTAAATATACGAACAAGTATCATGCTAATTAAAAAACTATTAAAATATTTAAAACTTTAAGCTTACCATTCCTGTTTCTATAACCACAGGATATGTATATGTGTAAGAGAGGACTTTGTCAATCTCACCATTTGTCAAAAAATTTTAATAAATAAACAAAGACATTGTTCGTTTAATTTCAGCCTATGAATAGATATATGTTCATAAAATTTCCTACTGCGACTTTAAGGGCCATTGATATATATTTTAAAACATAATAATCTTTTACTAAGCTAAACCTTAAACTAAAAATATTACCCAAAGATCCCGCTAATCATTTATTATAAATTGCATACGTTTTTGGATTAGTTGAGATTTGGATGGTGTTTGTTTTTGACAAAATAGTTAAAGGAATTAAAGGACTATGTTATTATAAAATAATTAGTTAATTAAAATCGTAATAGAACTAACTGATTTTAATCTTGAATACAATACATTTTCTTTTAAATTATAATATTATGATAAATAATTAACTTTTTTACAATATATTTAAAAAAAACAAAATTTTGCGTAACTAAACCGAGTCGAGACCCGGTAAGAAAGATTTTATAGTATTAAAGCTTAGAGTTTAATCAAATTTTAATTGGATTATAACTCTATGAAACTATAAAAATGGTTTTAATAGTTTAGATTGTTTATAAGCCAAAGGAAAACTTGATTTTATGGGTTTTCCTTGCAACAAAATCATAAAGAAACTTCCAAGTAGTGAAATCCTCATTAACGTCAGCTTTGAGGTATTTAATTCATATTTAATAGGAAAACACCCTTGACATGTTAAAATATTTGGTCGTCAAACATACTTTAGGTATATAATAAAAACGTTTGATTCGTTTAAATTGACATTTTTTTACAGAAACCTTTTATATTTTAACTTTAAAGGGGATTGTGATGGTATACACTCATATGAAAATATAAGTAACTTCATTATTAGCAGGCAACTCTTTGTTTGTTTAAATAATATTATGGTTTATTGGTTTTAATTTGCTTATTATTAAATCTACATAAATGTAAAAGTTACCTTAATTTTTCTACACATGATATATTACCAAAAACATAAAGGACAATATATGACAAGCAGTAAGTCCATAATTGGTAATAACGGACATCTATAGTTAATATATACATGGACGGCCCTACAGATATCTATCAAATATTATTGAGAGATTTGATAGAACTCATGAAGCGATAATAAGAGTGAACAAGAGAGATGGTTTTTAACCTCGGATTAGTAATGAGTTAAATGCTCTTATTGAACATAAGCATTATTTACGGGAGATGTCAAAAAGAGACAGGTATAATATACAAATAAAAGAAACATTAAAAAAAATAAGGAATCAAGCTATAAATAGTCTAAGGAAGGCAAAAAGAGAATATTATTATAAATTGATTGTAGAAAACTCCAATGGTACTAAAAAGACATTGAATGCAATAAAGCAATGTTTAAATAAAAAGCAGATATCACCAATAATAGATACAATTAGAAATAACTTTAACGAAAATACTGAAGAATGCCTTAGAAATATTACAGTGAATTCAAAAACTATTTTAAGAATGTTATAGAAGATATAAATATGGAAATGATTGATGAACCATTTGATATATACATAGGAGAACATGAATTTAGGTATTGTAATATTGATGATATTTTTTTTTTATGTTATGTTAAAAGTAGTAGAGACAAAATAGATTTTACTAAATTAAAAAAAGATTTTTAATCACATATACTTACACTACATGGATGACATTTAAACATGATTGAAAACTAGTTAATTTGAAGTATGAATTTGTATCATTAATTTTGAACAAGCGTGCAGATACTACATAGATTGCAATGAAACTTTCCATAAATTAAAAGTCATATTTTATTGCATACTAATAAATGTGATTCTTATTTTATTACGAAAGTACACACTGCTAGAATCTTCCTAATTGGGAAAAATCTAGGAAAGTTATATGTCTGCAAAATGCCAATTTTCCAACCGAGTAACTTTCAAGTCGCGTCTAACTCATGCTAGTAACGTCGTCTCAATATTTAACTATACGACTACCCAAAAAAGACTACCACTTGACGTTTATAATATCAAAAACCGGTGATACAAAAACATGATTGTTAAATTCCAAATGATTTTATTATCAATTAATTAAAAACGTTAATATATACAAAGTACAGTCATACAGCTAAAAAATAAAATCTTTTTACATTCAGGATGTAAAAAGATTATTAAAAGTGTCCTTCCTAGCTTACTAATGTACCTTATTTATTTCTCCAGGCTAATGGAACAAAATGAAACATTTTCTGTGTACATGGATACACGAAAGAACCAACTATTTTCGATTCTCATCTCATATATAGTGAGGTACACTATTTAGTACAATTAAGGGCTAGTGTAACCCTACACCATTGTAAGGTCTAATTAGTTTATGTATATTTACGTCACCACGTCATTGTGTATTCCGTCTAAGTGATAAAGTCTGTGGTTGAATGTTGTTTTATTGACACAATAGCTGATTAGATAATTGCCACTCCCATAATCTGTTACGTAATCAAACGTGCAATTTACTTAATTAATGGTTCACCTTAAACACACTAGAGGCTCTTAAAGGCCAAAATTTGTATTTTCTAATTTTGAAACGTTCTATGAAATTATTCATGATCACTTATATTCATCCATAAACAAAGAAAAGCAGCAATATCCAACCAACAAAACATTTGTGATTGGTAATTGTTGTAGTATTTAGTGCTTCAAGTGTTTAAAAAACCAAATACAAAGCTTTTTACCATGTTGACTGTACTTTATCCAAAGTGCTGCTCACTACCTTACCCTAAATTTAAATTTTTTACACTACATAATTGTTTTGCAATATAACAAACATATCAACGTAGTAAAAACCTTAGACAACTACATGAATGGTAATGCAATGGCCTTAAACAAAAACTCATGTCGTATTTTCACAAACTGTTACAGATAAACAATATTATGACAAAATGGACAGTAAACAATCGATCTTTTGTTTAATTGTGGTAGCTTGTAAGTACATATAGTATAGTCAGACAATAATGGATTATATGATGTAAGTCTTTTCATAATCAGATACAATATTCGTACTGTGTTCTAGCCCTTAATATTGAATGAACTGAACAAAACCTAGCTATATGTTAAGTTCTGCAAAAAGAAAAGTGTTAAAACTATGCTCGGATAAAATCCACTTTTACAAAGTGACATCACACTTACGAACACATTGCTCCCTGAAACTTAAATATGATCAGTCTCCCTAAATTGATCAAATTCGGGGTAGACTTTTTATTGTGTTTCCATAAATTGTGATCGGAATAAATGAAATTTAGTTGTAAGTTTTATATTTACAGTAATAAAACTGCTATAGTTGAATATATCTACAACATTAATATGATATGAGATACTTGTGAACTTAAAAGACAAATAGATTCGACAGTATACTTGTTTTGTTTCTTTCATTCAAAAACTGAATTTAATGTTTAAAGATTCTCTGTTATCTCCTAATCTATTACGTTGGTTATTACTCTTTATGATAACTATTTACTGTTTCTCTCTCACATATAAATGGGGTTAGTACCACTTCATGTACTATGCTTATAACGAAATTGTACATTACTGGTTTAATTTCCAAATTGAAAATGGTTCATATCCTTCACTCAAGAGATTAGTTGCGAAACCTAATCCATTTTCCACTAAACATTGAGTTGCATACTTTCTTCAAGAGAAAATAAAGCGTTTAGGCATTTATAATGAATATAATTAAAGTTATTGAGCTATCTCTAATGAAAAATTTAAGTCATATAAGATGTAATTTTATATCAAACTACTAAATTATTAGTAATTTATATTTAACTTTAATGGAAAATAATCAGCTATATGAGACGTATTAATATTTATCCAAATCAATTTAAGACAATAAAAGAACTTAAGCAATTAAAATAAACTCATTATATAAGACATGTATGTTGTTAAGAAATTTCATCTAAAAATAATATTTGTTATCACTAAAAATGTGCAATACATTTCTTGTATCGTAACTAAATTTCACGAAAATATGACCACTCTTAGTTATTTTCAATCATGTGTAGGCATGGGGGGGGTATCACCACGATACGACAAGGGGCGTGTAGTTGGACTTTCAATATTGTTTGTTAGTTAGTTCATAAGTGTGCCATGTGTTACCGTTTAACTGCTTCACTTAAAGTTATATGGTCCTATCGATTGTAAGTACAAGCAAACTATCAAAATTGATGAGGTTTTTCGTATTTTGCTATTATTTGAAAAATGTTAAACTTCGTTTGATAGCCGTGGTAGTTCAGTGGTTAAGACCCATGAGGTCAAAGTTGTACTATTCTGTTCTCTTATAATTTAGTTTCTAACTAGTTTATCCCCACTCCCCAGATTGTGGCTAGCTGTTCAAAAGTACGGTACTTGTAGAATACCTTATTGCATATACAATGAAGTTACTATAACTATGTAATAAGATGCAATATGTAACACTACTTCTGCTGCGACAATAATATAATTATAACAACTGTATTGCATGCCAGTAACTAGAATATTTTAAAACATACTATCCATATTACCGTGTAGTATGTTATAAGTATTGTTAGTATACTGTAGCTTTAACTATAATATATTGGCCTGTTATTAATCACCAAAACTAATAACTCCGATCCTTGAAGCAGTTATTTTTTTATTTTATAAACACTGATCTAATGTTTTTGACTTTGATACGATTATATAAAAACTGGGTCACTTTAACAAATAGGTTGCTTTAGGTATACGTATATTTACATTTAAAACTTGCAGTTTTATTAAAGATAACATAAATCTGCGTTTGCTAGGTAAAATAAGTTTTGTTTAACTTCATAGTAGTATGCGTCGGATACGTAAATAAAAATAAAATTAAGTGAATGAATATTTAATTCATAAACAAAGAATTGAAATAGGTTTGAGGTTATTTGTAGCCATACGGTTATAATTTCATTGATTAAGATTATACCTGTTTTCTTTTTTAATTTATTCATAGTTACTACATAAAAAGTATGCATCTGGATTTTTCGTAGAAATTACAACAACATTTTCACATATCTTATTTTATCTAGGTTTCTTCTACATTTGCAGTGTAGTTAAATAATTCAACAGAACTCACCTTTCCTCTGAGATTGGGTTTATCAATAAGTCAAGAACTTAGACGCTTTTTCCAATACTGAATTGTTCAGTTGTACAAGAGGGTCCAACTCTAAAACATTCTAGTGTACGTGGACTTATTCAAAATATATTTATTTTATTTTTTAAAATGATTTTTCCATATATATTAGTTATTATTATCCAATTAAAGTTCAAGTTCTAGTTCAAAAGTCTTCATTCAATAATTTATAAGAAATACATGAATTGATATCACTATTACTTGATTCTCGATTCAGTTAAATTTATGAAAATGTGAAACATACCTAAGCCTTTAAACATTCTTGACTTTTATATGTTTCAATAATAATTATTTAATTCATTATAGAATGGTTGTGGTAAAGGTTTTTTTTATACTAAAGACGTAATCCTTCATTTTAAGACTGCAAAGCTTTGTTTGTAAAAGTTAAACTTCACACATAATCAAACAGAAATGTTACATCTTAGGTTTTCACATTACAATGTTTACTGATAGCTTTCCAGCTAACTAGTAATACAAAATACTTGTATTTATATTTATACTTTTACATATAAGACTTATATTCTTCTTAACCTTACTCTGACCATTTCTCATACATTATTTTTGTAGGCAATCTTTTAAGACATAGTTAGGATGTGAATCAGTACAGTACAATTTGAACTTAAGTAATAAATACTTTCAGTCCAAGCTGTATTCTATCCGGTGCTACCCATAATCCCACCACTGATTCATCAGATGTAAGTATATTTCATGTGGTTAAAACTTATTGACCGGGTAAAGACTACGATGAATATTGTACTAAAAATGGAAGAGACCGAATAATTTAAGTGAAACTCAACAGTCATTAAACATTGAAAAGTAAATAACTTACTGATTCCTATGGTGTTCTGCAAAAGTTCTGAAAATAACAATCAGTAATGAACCTCATATAATGTATTTATTCTACCCTATATAAATAACTAAACCATAATATACGAAAAGAAAGCACTGATTAAGAAAAAGAGAGAGAGGTCTTTAGGTCCAAAATTTTCTTCTGAAATACAGATTTTCTTATTTTGATTTTAGGTATTTAGTTACGAGCATTCCTACATAGAACTACGAGTATATATACTCTGTGCAAAACCTCCTCACCCTCCTATATAGGGGATTGTTGATATATAGACATGAATGTACTTTATGCAAGTAGTGCACTCAATCCAGCAATAAGCCAGGGGCTCAGTAGCTATGTACATTGGTCGGATGTTTAATGTACTTGATGGTAGCGGACTCTAGGTGATTAACTCATACATACACTGTTCAATAGATGTAGGCAATAGTATCGAAGTGCGTAATTGAAGTGTTTGTGGGATAAATTAATGTTGGAGTCAAGAAATTATTTGGTTTTCAATTCATTAATCTTCACCTCCTGGTTAATATATACATATAATACTATGAAACCAGACAACCTAGGTATGTTTAAAATTAAATATATTGTTCAATCCACACTAACTTTTGGTACTAGCCCACCCAAACACTCAAAGTGGTATTGACCCATTATTTGAAAATATTGTGTTTTTACTACTTAATTGTCTTTTAAAAATATTTAATTTAAAAACTACAGTATAAAAATGTATGGTGATTATAACAGACTTTATTCTTAAAACTGTGGAGTACGTTAATTACGGTTAACCCAGTTCATCATTTAAAAATGTACTTACAAAATTAAGTTCGAACAATAATTTGTGTATTACATGCAAACCGTAGTTCCTCAATTAAAAATATGTGAATAAAATTTGAAAATATTTATTAGGTAATGTAAACCAATTATTTTAAATAATTGGATTTGTTACTCTAAAATAAAAAGACACTGTTGTAATAAAGAAAGTAAAGTAACAAGAACTGGTTAGGACAGAAATGCTATATACCTATTATCATACAAATTCAAATGTGACCTAAATCCACAAGCAGACACTCCTCCATTATGTCCCGAACTGAACAATGTCTTTTATTTTTATTTTCCATAACATACTAATCCTAAAATAATCTAACCTAATGCGTGCTTTAATACATATTTTAGTTGTTTACTTATCTACAGCCCTTACATTAAATTTATTAAGTATTATTACTTAAGACTCGCAATTCTTAAATAGCAATGATAAGGCGAAATATTGAAAACACAAATTTAAAAATAATATTACCCAGAAAATAGTTACAATAATATATGCAAACCTTGGTTTTGTTTCGTGTGATTTTAAATGAAATACAATACAACACAGTACTTAAGAGTTGCTTTTAGAATGAAATCTCAGCTTTAATATTGTTATCATCTGTCACTTCACACTTAAAATACAAAAGAACACATAAATATTTTTAAAAAGCATGACTTTAATTTTAATATTTGGCATACATGGTTGTGTTTTTAATTGAAATATATATTGAAAAATATTGATTTTAGTTTAATACGTTTTTATAATTTCTATAGTGATGTAAAGTGGTAATTTAGATTCCGTAAAGATTTTACATATTTTATAATATTAAATTTGAGGTTGAATTACCATGTACACTTTTCACCATGGAAATTTTTCTGTGAAATAAATATAAATTTTTAAATTATTCAGCAGGCTATTTTTTTTATTCTCATTACGTTTGTTTCTGTCATTACATTGATATTTTATATATCATAGGTATGTTTTTATTGTTGTTAGTACCATTTTAATTTTGTTTTATTGTTGAAATTAATATTTGTTAGGGGGTTATACAAATTATTAGTTTTGTTTTTATATATTTTTTTTATTTTTTTATGGGTTTAAAACTTAGTACATGTTTTAATTATCAAATAACTATATGATACTTTTTGGAAAGTGTATTTAGGGGTTAATAAAATTTCTAGAGAGTCTAAGATAAACTTATTAGACATTGGAAATCATGTAAGACATGAAATACGATAACTTTGACAGAGTGGATTGATGAATAATTGTTTCAGAGAGTATGTGTGTAATACTTCAAAGCAATTGAAAGAATTAAAACTTTGTCTTCTTGATAAATATTCATAATGTTAAATCCTTAAAGCTTCACGTTATGAAGACTAACATTTTTTACTTTTATAACGTCCAGCCATCCTACGATGACATATTAAAATAAGAACTTCAGTTGTAATTGTTATAAAATGTACAACTATTTATTAACAAGTTACTACTTGTTCTCATTTTAGGTACAGATGGTTTTCTTTTGTAATTAGAAGTTACATAATTTAAAGCCCATCAAAAAATTTTAAGGTGTTCTTCAATTATATTTTTAAAATATAATCTAAATAAATTATACTCAATTGTCTAAAATGATGTCACAAATTTCATATTTTCCACGAAACCAACTTATATTTTTACACGAACTGGAAAAAAGATAAAACTTTTATTAGCATTATTACGAACAAAATTATATAATTTATATACAATAAATATACAAATGAAAGAAAGTTGATTGAATAATTCAATAAGTACTATAATATTAGTGGACCTTATAAATGCAGCTTTAAAACATTGGTTTAGTTAAGATTTAGAATGTATCTTTAACAAGAATCACTTTATTTTACCGAGTTAAGTTGATACAACCTTGCGTCATCACAATGTAAATCAAAACTGTTCATGTTCTGAAGCAGATAACGTTGGTTTTAATTTCATGTTTTAAGCTAGCATTCATGTTTAAGAAAATATCACAGGGAAACTTTCTACTACCAATGGGAGGAAGAAATTCAGTTTGTTTGAAATGTATAGAACTAGTATTTTCTACCAAATTATTACAATATATTGCTTGGAGCAACATTTAAATTGTTTTCTTTCTTAGGTTAAAAGTCAGCTATTCGTTTCTTTACAGTCCAACTCCATCAGCCTTGACTAAGCCTCAGGATCTTGCTTCAAATGCTACTATCCATTGTGTCTATGTTAACCTTGGAAGAGGTTACTATTAGCCTATATTAGATGTAGAGGAGTACGTGATCATTGGTCTTGGAGAAAAATTAAATCACATCGTGGAGATCAGCATATAATATATTATCCCTGAAGTATTAATGTCTAGTATCATTCCCAAAGCCAATTTTAGCAGTTCCCTGGCCATTTCTCGTAGCCAGTGTATTTTTCCTGTGTCCTGTGTCCTTCTATTTTATATATATTTTTTCTTTGTGTGTCTGTACAAGGAACAACTAATTCCACACGTTTTTTGTCGGTCCAAACACCTATATCCAGTGTTATCCTAAGTTCGGCTTCAGCATGAAGTGCAGGATGCAACCCAATCATTACTATAACAACAATTTTGGGTGCACTTTAAAAATCCCTGTAGTGGTAAATATACAAACAAGCCTTCGCCAACTTGTTGGGATGTTCACTGTTACCTTTCATAGTGCTTTTACTCAATTTACTATTTTGCATAATAGAGTTATTTCTTAAAACAATTTTGCTAAAAATAATTATCTTTTATAACATCGCTTTATTTGTTATAACACAAATTAAATGACTTGCAATTTTTTTAATCTTCACTAACCTTTTCATATATGCACTCATGCTTGTACGTAAACTTTATACAGTGAGTTAAGTACCAATCGTTAGGTCAGTTGTGGATTTGAACCTTGGAACTTTGCAACAGTCTGAAGCATGAGCTACAACACCCTGCATTTATATAAAGAATATACATTTCCAATAGCTTATAAAAACTATGTAAACGTCAACTATAAACAGTTTTATAACCCAGTAGGTCTACAAAGGATCAATCTTTACATAATTAATTGTATTTGTGAGATTACGTATGACATCTTTAACATCCTAAAACCGGGAAGCACTAACCTAGTTGATGTTTAGTTTAAGAAAATAAAGGTCTAGTTACTCCGATATGTGTATTTTCTAAGATAAAATTTATGATTAAAATGTAGTGGTTAGTTAAAATTTGGTAGTACATAAACGGGTGATCTTCTAATACACATTCCAACCTTAAATAACGAGGTAAGCCTGGAATAATATTCAATGAGAGGAGGTCTATGAGGTAAATATCACTGAGCGTTACAATCAACGTCGTGGAACTAGAATTGCTTGGTAATACCATAAAATCCTTGTCTCCCTCACACATTCTCTGTTCTTGCTTCACAAGTATGATACATATATACAACTTGTTATAATTCTAACTGGCAATGCAGTACTTAGAATTAAGTTAGTGTTCATCATCCATACATCCAGCAACTTACACGTAAAATAAGTCACAATACATATATGAACAGTGATTTGTTCACTTATTCAAAATCTTATTCGATACCAACTTCATAAATGAATGACAGTTATTACTATGTTTAGCATTTTTATCAAAAATCACACACATAATTGGGTATTTAAGTTCTATTTCTATGATGTAATTGTTCAAGTTTCTGTGTAAATAAACGATTATTTTTAACATATATAACTAAACATGATTTTAGTATGATTTCTATATATATATATATATATATATATATATATATATATATATATATATATATATATAAAAGCCAGCTTATAAGGATAACACAATACAATTGGTATAGTGTCATCACCAGCCTAAATATAGTCAAGTTGACACATTAGGTATGTCATAAAATGGTAAAATATTTCATTTTTCAATATCGTACAGTAATTTAATAGAGTTAAATTGTATTGCTCCTTGAAAAAGGATCATTAAAAGAAGTTTATTTTTCGTAGAAATAAGTTCTTGCACTTTGAAAGTAGAACTACACCTAAAAGGATTTCCCTCACATGGATTAGAATTACTTCCACAGGGTGGTAATATCTGTGCATTCTGTAAATTCAAACTCGTCAAGAAATTGATAGCAGAATAGATTTGGTTACTTAAAATTGTCTCAGCTCATACTGACAAGTTAGTTTAAATTATTAGTAAAATAATTTCAGTTTAAAAGAAAGTCCTTTCTCTTGCTATGTTATTTTCCTGTTATATGATTCAAGAATTTGAGTCTTCCAGTTAATTTTTTCAAGTTTCTAAAACTAAACATATTTTCTAACAGTAAGACCTTATTTACCGAACAGTTTCCATAACTATCACTGTTATAATCGGATAATCGAAAATCGCAGCAAGTTAACGTCAAACAAATAGCTTCAATAAAAGGAAAATAACCAGTGTTGGTGGACTTTGGTTAACCGGATTGCCATCCTCAGACCAGACATATACAAGAAGGATAGAAGCTTGAGCCCAAATACTGCTACTTTTGTAACTGACACTTAACACTATCAAGAAACTATGATAGTAGGTTTTCATCGTTGCAATGGCAACCATTGAAGTATCATTGGTTAATTGCTTTTATCCACTTAATTTCTGTAAAATTCATCTATCACTATATCAAAAATAATTATTATAATCACAATTATTTTAATATTCTTTCAGCCCTTTGAAAGTGATATAACTCTTCCCATGGATTCATAATCTTTCATAATACGTATAACAATATTCAAAAGTATCAACATCCTCCCAATAAAATAAAATTTTAAGGTTTAAGTTCAGTAGATGTTATGTTATATTTTATATTTCATGACAATTAAGTCAAAAGGGTAAAACATGGGTTTTTTTATATTAAATACCATGTTGGAAATATTCACCGTTGACATCCTGAGTTTTAAGTAAAGTGAAATACAATAAGTCTAAGTCTACATAACAATAGAATATTGTGTCACAGAACACGTATTAGGCGTATATAGAACCCATATTTCAATAGGGATGATGAAACCACAGGTCCATTAGTGGTAAGGGATGATTGACATTTCGGTGCTTGTGGTTAGTGGCTGGTGCTTTATCTATAACCAACTAAACTACGAACTATCAATTTACAAGCAGAAATAAATTAGTTTTTTTTCATTTTTAAGAATACTATTATATCCATTATATACAATGACTGAAAATATGTTTGTAAAATCTTAATTATTAAAGTGACAAGCACTTTTACTATTTCTTTTTTTGGGTATTTTAGACTTATTTATTATTCTTAGTCAGTATCATATATATTGCCTTCATGCTTAACGTTATAGTTTCACTGTTGTGCTAATAACATAAATATCAATTTTGGTCACTTTTCTACTGCCATACAAAGACAGGATTTGATAATCAGAATAAGTAATGCCACTTTTGGTGGCTGTCCAATTAAAAATACTGTAAGAATTAATCCCCACCCATCAAACACACACTTGGTTAACCCCTCTTTTAGTAGTCCTCTTCTTTTACCTTTGACGTAAAAGGTAAAAGAAGAGGACTATATTTTTGTGGGTAAAATATTTTATATCTATTTTAAATGAATTTAAATAAGAAGTATAAGCATTTTTATCAAGAAGCCAAACAAGGAAAAGTAATTTATTAACCTTAAATGGAGCATATAAAATGCTGTTTAATAAAAACAGCATTAAATATAATTGTTATTCACAAGTAAAATGACATTCTGGAATAACTATTATAATGAAATGTTACCAATCCCTATGATAAATTACATTTCAATTTTATTTATGTCTATTGGTTTACCAAAGAACTAATATTTAAATATCCTCTTAACTAGTGAACATTATGAATAAGTAAATGTGCGTGAACATTTTACCACATTATTATTGCTAATCACGTGTTTCAATATGTGATAAATTGGTGCTTTTTCAATTTAAAATACTATGTTTTATGTTATGTTATACCTAAGTTATGATATATACAGTTAGAAAACTATCAGTCTAATGCATGGTCTATAAATCTAGTTATATTATGTACTACATTAAATTAACATGAGCTCCCTCAGGTTCATGGTATGGCATTAATAAAAGGATTTTAATATACTTAACAAAGCATACAAAAGTATAAAAAATTAAACATTAAAACAAAACACCCGTGTTAAAATTATGTAACTTTGAGGTGTGTAAATAATGAGAAAGGTATATTATGAAAACAATATTTCCTGTTGACTAAATTATGTTGAAAATTTTTCATGAGTTCTAACTTTAAACATAAAAATAAATTTTAATGTCGTCAAAACCAACCTGTAGAATCTGGTGTTTTCTTTAATAAGCAAAACATATTAGCATTCTAACTTTAAAGACTGTGGAGGTGGAGCAATAAAGCCAACTTTAAAATTAAAAGAAGCCTAATACCTTCGGAAGCCTGTTTATATTATGATTTTATGGATCATAAAATTGTCACTTTCATTTTCCCATAAAAATCAAGTAAAGAAAGGAGGTGACATTTAGATAAGTTTCATTTTGGGTACTTTCGCATATGAAACCCAAATGTATGTAAGCTGCGCGATTCATAAATTAACAATCTAAATTCTTATTTATTTATGGAATGAAACGTTTAATTGTACTACTATAATTACAGCATTTATCACCATGAAATACTATTCTGTTCATTTATTGGGGATGTACAATATAAAGGAATAAGTTCTTCATTGACTGTCTGTTTACTAATCTGCATGTTGTATTCTTATATTTTAAACATAGTAATTTAAATTTTTTTTGATATAATGATAATTCTTTACAAATTCCGTAGGTTAAAACATTGTCCAATGCCACAGTTTGGACAATGTTTTGAACAACAAACATTTGTAAAACAACTCCTCAGAATTTGTATACGTACCCTTAAATGTAGTAATATTACAAGTTTTATACTCTAGTTACACTTTAGCAAATTATTTAGTAAAAAAAGCATGTTTCAACTGGTTATTTAAAAATAAGCTTTAATTATTGCTTGAAAATTTAGTAAGTTTCGTGCATGATAAAATACGAACGTAAATGTACGTGTAATTCAATTGAAAACGTACCGAAAATGCGAATTTCTAGAATTTGTATGGTCAATGAAGAAACCCTCTCACAAAACTCTGTTAGTTATTTTTGAGTTAAAACATTCTTAGCAATTTCTGACTGTTATCTAATCTCTTGCATTTGTTCAATCTCTAAAATGTTCAAATTCAGAATTTACTTAAAAACAAGTTATAAAAACAAACCATCTCATTAAAACAACAGATTCTAGATAATTATGAATACTCGATCTCTGATTGTTTATACAGTCCACTAACAGATTATAAGAAGGTTTAATTTTCACTAAAGGTAAATGACCTAAACTGTACATAAAGGTACTATCAGTTATTTGGGTATTTGTGTACTATAGTGACCACTAGGACCTAAACTAACATAACATAACCTGACCAATACTCTACATATGTGAATGAGTGAGTTAGCCATTGCTGACGTGTTTTTGTGAATAACAAGATAAAGTCACTGCTAACAATAGTATTACTTATTTTGTACACAGTTCATTCTTTTATCATGCAAACATAAATAAATAATAATGAATCTATAATAAACACAGTAAGAAGTACTCAACTGATATAGATACTCAGGTGACGTCACATTTGGAGGATATTTTACCCCCCCCCCCTTAGTCAACTTAAGAGGGAAGAACGTGCTGTTACGTGGCAACTACATCCGTTCCAACATCAAAGAGCGCATTACACATACATTACATTTCTCTTTTCTATTGTCTTAAAAAAAACACTATAAATTCATACCACTTTAGTGTCTAGCCTAATAAAGACTATAAATATTAACTATATGTAATAGGTAACATTTATTGTAATACTACATATAAAATAAGGTTAAATTATTGTAATTTTTTTTAATATTATTTATAAATCTGGTTATCATAACACTATTTCCTATATTATAGCCTAGTCAAATGAATTTTTTTATTAAATTAATAAATATGCTGTTATAAAATTACAACTAACAAGTTTGAGACTTAGATGATGAATATAGGGAAAGATTATTTTATAATGAACTTATAATGAAACTATAAGTTCACGAGATGAATCCTCAGTGACGGAGAAGGGCGCTCGACTTACCCTTGAGTTTTAAAAATGTCTCCTACATAATCATGTGAGTCCTTGTTTCGACGGACGATGTGGCACTTCTGGACCAGTCGAGATCTTATTTCATACCGACTCGAGTCCTCCATTTATCGACACAGGTATCCGAGATTTTTCTTGAGCTAAATTGCTTTTTATAGCGATATTTGTATTTAAAAACACGGTTTTATTAGTGAAATTGGGCGTGAGTCGTCTTCAACCTGTCACTGTAGCAAAAATAATAATAATAAAATAATTTCTTGTGGATGGATGACAGTTTGATTCATTGTGATTAGTTTGGTAAAAGTCTCATTTAATAATTCAAACAGGTTAATGAGAAATTAATTTTTTTTGTAAAACCTTGCAAACTCGGAAACGAAAAACGCTAGACAAAATTTATTTGAGCAAACATTAACTGTGTTATTTATGTATAGTTAAAATAATACTGTGGTACTAATAAAACATGCGGAAAAATAACGAAGAGTTGATGAAGTAAACTCATAGTTCGTTTACATCGAGGCTGTGTCGGACGCGTAAGGTATACTCTGCTCAAGGGAAAGTGTAGACTGAATATTCAGTCCATGCGTAAAACGAATTCCGATCGACGATATTTCCAGATAAGAAATGTTTCTCCAGTAAGAAATAAGGTAAGTTAGTTGACTTTTGATTTTGAGGTGTGTTCGTGTTCAGTTCTTTATCGATTTAACAGTGCTTAGTATAGTTTAATCACTAGTTTGTTTTTATTACAGTTATTTAGTTTTAGTGATATAACACGTTTTTATTTATTTAGATGTGACAATAATGCTATAGGATTCAGTGTGTATATATTTATCAGTGTGTATATATTTATCACTTATAATGAAACTAATTTCAATTGTTGTATTAAACGTTTGGGTTAACTAACTCTTAGATATCACCGTTGTTGAAACAATATAATGATTCTTTTTTTCTTAACGTTAAAGAGCACATTTTTCTTATAATGATATAAGATTCATATGTATAAATCAAAACCATATTCATCTCTTTTTTTAGTAGCAATCATAATTTAAGACTGCACGTTTATGAGTGTGTCCCAAATCCATGACCATTCCAACGAATGTGATCACACTTCTCCTATCTTTATTGTCTGGTAATGATATCAATGTAGTATTTTTAACGAAAACAGTTTTTTTAAATTTTAATGAACCAAACGTTTTGGACATCTGGTCCGTTGAAAGACCAATTTCACTGTACGTGTACACGTGGAGGGATTGGGTAACATCAATTTACGTGTATGGGTTGAGGGTTGTTAATAATGACGCACCTAAAATTATTTTGTCATTGAATGACAACGAGTAACCTTCTGTTGGGGGCATCATCAATAAAACTACATAATTCAGTCCTGTAATGTTAGATATAGTTGATATATATAATTGAACCTATTCCTTGTTCATTAGAGTGCCATCAATAGCATCTCTAAGGGATCACTTACTAAAAGATATATAATTTTTTGTAGTTTATAAATACTGATTTTACCATCGCTAATATGAACTATCCTAATACAAATCCTTGTTAGCTTACTTTTATATGGACAAATTTATTAAAATTATTGGCAGAGATCCTATAGTAAACTGTTTTACTAGCAATTTATTAGTAAATATTGACGTTAGGCATTATTAATTAAAATGAAACAACTACAACATATGATGTACATATTTAAGCACAAAGAGACTCAAGTGATAATATGATAAGTCCATGAGATATAAAGTTCTTATTGCAAATCCTCTTTTGTAGAGTAACCAATCAAGCCTGGAGCACTCCACAATTGCAGCATAACAACAAAGCCAATGTTCCATTTCCTAAAGGCCCAATTTCTTTCTAGCCTTATTGTTGAGGCAGAAAAGACCAATCTCTTTTTCTCAATATAAATTACCTTTGCTCTCTTAGAAGATGAATAGAAGAATTTAATTTAGACAAGAAAATCCGGAGGCATTCCGTCATTCTATGCGATCTATATATATACATTTTACTTATTATTGGGAACACAAGAAAATCCTTCATTGTTAAATTACCGAAGATATATAATCTATGAATTTAAATTACTTGGATGTTGATTGTATTAGAGTAAAGTACAATTTTACAATGTTAAAATGTTTTTGAAATGATTCTAATCAAGTTTATAGATTGATATAATAGAGTTGAGAACATAATATTTCACAGTTCAAATAAGATTGTTTATATACTAATATTTTTATAACTATTGATATAATACCCAGCTTCTTAATAATTATAAGAAACAAAAATAGTAAATTATTTTGAGGCTTTTCTAAAAGTTATTATTGCTGAAGATACCTCAAAAAATAAGTTCTTTTACTCAACAAGATATGCGTCAATATGAAACTCATTACACAAACTGATGCAAATATTTAAAAACTATGGAGATGGTGTGTCGGAGAAATCTCTATCTTTCTTAAAAAAAAAAAGTTATCTTATATCTCTTAAAAAACTCATTCATATCTTATAAATTACAACTAAATTACTAAACAACTGCACTAATTCAAATTTATCTTTATATTCGTGATGAGTGTATCTATAAAACTTTGTTGTGCCTTTTCCGTTAACTGACTTCCATAACCATAAATTAGGTTTTAACCAAAACGCTTCCATAACCAAAACCATACCCAACATAGCATAATCAAACCAAACATAACCTAATCAAAGTAATGACAGTGAACTAATAGAAAAGGTCAACATTTTTATTTCTTGGCAGTTTATAAAACATAGCGTGAGAAGCACAAAGTTCAAGAAATAGAAGTCCTTGACCGATGTTCAACCTGAAGTGACGGTAAAAAAAAAAAAAAAAAAAAAAAAAAAAAAAAAAAAAAAAAAAAACCAACATGAAGAAAATGTTTAGTTAATGGCAGATTATAAATAGGCTTTCTTAAAGAAAAAATAGTGAACCCTGATGGTTCTATCACTTACAAATGCGTATCGGTGTAGTAGTAAAATAATATCGGTGTAGTATATTTGTACAGGGATATTTTATATGCATAATTTACTTAAATTGGAAATATGACTGCCATTTTTATTTTTCATTATAATTTAAACAATAATTTCATTTTAATCTATATGAATATTTATTGGTGTGAGACAATATTTTTATTATTATTATGTAAAAATTTAATACGTAATGGATATTTTCTACAACTTTTATGTCTACGGAGTAATTACCAAACTAATTTATCTCAACTATTTTATTTATATGGTGTACACTTAGTACTATCTTGTAATAATATCTTAAAAGTAATCATGTTCCGAAGAACTATTTTACAATATCATAATATGTTTCTTTCATTAAAAACTAAGAAAAAGTCTCATTACATCATAGTAATTGTATTTAAAATCAATAT
Organism: Stictocephala bisonia; assembly: GCA_035578905.1. Taxonomy (NCBI): domain Eukaryota; kingdom Metazoa; phylum Arthropoda; class Insecta; order Hemiptera; family Membracidae; genus Stictocephala; species Stictocephala bisonia. The sequence continues at coordinate 193,163 of JAQJVL010000080.1, forward strand.
TTATATAACGAATGCATTATATGTCAGGAATATTTTGTATTCTCTTTTGGTTAAATTACAATATTATTAATGTAAGCACTTTAAAATAGTAAATAGATGATGTTATTTGAAAGTTATTTGTTAGCATTGGATTGTTCCAGATTGGTATAAATAGTTGGAAATGTCCAATGCTTCATGTGTTTAAGGAAACAAATTAAACGTTTCGACAGGTATAACAACTCCTATTGTATTAATGTAGTATATATTTACAAATAGTTTCTGTTAAACCTAAAAACAACATACTTATAGACTACAGTTAACTTGTGAGAAAGTCCCGTATTCTTAAAACTATCATATATAACATAATTATACCAAAATATAAAACATGTTATGAAATACAAAGAATATACTAATTGTTAAAAAATACAGAGCAGGTTATTAAAGAGATAACAATATGCAACCTATCCAACCAGCGTGCCACTAACCACTATACTCATAATATAATAAATAAAACTAGTTTTAAATGTATACTGATTTGGTGAGTAACACGTGAATACGATTGTAGCTTGTCATAACTGGCGAAACGCTGTGTTTGTTTCCTTAAACACTTGAATAATTCAAAGTCTCCAACCATTTTATACTGATTGGGATAGGCCATGTTAAAATGTCTAGCTTTTACATGTACCATCTAAAATTAATTATATTGCTGATTATGTAATATTATTGTATTAAAAACCAGACTTTTAATACATTAAATATATTAATTAAAAAATTTTTTTTTTATAAAAAAAAAGAAACACTTACTTATAAGAGTTTAATGTAGGATGAAATTACTACATGCAAGGGTGGAGGGTAATGGTGGAACATTTACACCAGTCATCAATAGGGGTTGAATGGGTTGGTTGATTGATGAACTTTACACCGTGTTATTGATGGTTCATGCTACCGTTTGTTACATTTAACACTAACGTAGTTTTATAAAAGCAATTAACAATTCCCAAAATTATTTAGTTTTTTGTTTCTTAGTGAAACGTCTGATTGCTGATACAGAAATCAGTACTGTATGATTGATAATTCCAGAATAAACAGGTGAATATGAACCGCAACAGTAAATATTTTTATTACATAAGAATGACAAGCTTACGTTCATGTATCATTATTGTTAAACTACAAATGATATAAAATATCTTTATAAGCTGTAAATTGGCTCTAATATATTTATCTAACACCTTTATTTCTCATAAATATCCAGTCTTACAGTTGCAACTTGTAATTATAAGTTATATCTTAGCATTTGCAAACTTATTTCGTATTGATTTGCCGTTTGTTTAACATATACATGTAATATGTTATTTTACTTAGACACTTGGACTCAAATATCATCAAGCGTATTGACAAATGCAGTAACAATAATTAATTATTGTACATATATGCCTTGTCATCACATAAAACATGTCCCTCGCCATGAATTTAAAATGAAGTATAACATAAATGACGAGAGCAAAGCAAGAAAGGAAAAGTATAATAACACGTCTATAATAAAAAGTCAACAGTCTCAGAGAATATATAAAAAAAGGAAAAAACACACACAGAGAAAAGTTACGTTACTATATACATAAATATTGACCAACACTATTTAAAAATATTTAATTTGACTAAATATAAGATTAAAAAAAAGAAACATAGAACACATAATATGCTTACAATTGATTTGTATTATTTATCAGAATTCGTTTAAATGTTCAAGAATTATGCTATTGTTTAGTGTTTATTAAAGCCTTACTTCCTTCCTACATTTAAGACTTTTTAATTTATCCATTCACGACAGTTAGGTAAGGAGAAAAGCATTATTACTATAGTCTGATAATATTACGAGGATCAAATACAAATAAATGCCTCAGAATACTCCTAGCTTTATTGCCAGTTACAATAGAGCAACAACAACAAAATTATTGGTTTTTAAAACTAAGGGGAGAGTACGGGACAGAATTTAACTCCGTTGTGTTTAAGTTCACTTCATAAAATGTAATTATAATTATTCATATTACAGGCTTTCGGTTGCTTTTTTCACAGGTTCTGTTGCGATTTTTACATTCATTAGTTCTAGCCATTTAACATTGTTTTTTCTATATATAATTAGCGTTAAATTGAAATGTTTAATGAATACATTTTACACCAATAAATTGATGTGAAAAAATAATTACATATGAGTTTGGGGCTTTTAAGGGAAACATCAACCATTATTTGTATTTTTATATGTACTATATAATTGTACTCTTATTTATCTTTATTGTACTCTTATTTTAATTGTTTTACTAACAATATACTCTAGGATATAAGTATTATTTAGTAGTATAAGTATAATACTATTCATATTTAGCACATATTTATATAACGGAAAGCGTAGATACAGGTTGAGGTACTTTTGATATTTCAAATGAATACTAAAAGTTACGCTTTGATTCAGCTATTGTTAACAACTCATATAACCGAACGCAGAATTGCCCCTATTGTATTATGGAAGGTACCTATATCCAGCCCTCATTACCCATTATTTACCTCGACAACACATCCTCCCTTGGTTATGACATTCACACTCTCCCATTCTTGAACTCACTCCATTAGCTTTCTGTGCCAATGCATGTAATGGTCTGTACTATAAAGGAGTATAATAATATGCATTTTCAGTTGTTGATCATAATTTGAACCTATTGTATGTTTACTGACATTATAATAGTTAAATGTACGTTAATTTAATTACAACATGCTATACAGTATCCAGGTTTATATATCAGAATATTATATTATGTTTAAAAAATAAAGGTATATTATAAATATAAACATATAAGTCGTTTATTTTCTATAATTAAGTTTTATGATGCTATTTAATATTAATTTTAGTTTAAAAATTGAAAAATATATATTAATTATAGAACCATAAGGAAGGATAACAATAAACAACTACAAATAAGTCATCTAAAATAACTACACTTCTAACTGCAAGAGCAGTGTTTTTATTTACATTTTTGAGTATCAGAGTAAATACAAACAAATGATTGATTCTATTTTATTTAAAATTTGTAAAATATTTCATAACACTAACTAAATAGGACTAATATTTCGATTTACTGTGATATGGCTTTTGATTGAAATATACTTTATGCTTTACGTTCATACGTTGTTGTCAAATGCAGATATAACACAATTAGAAGACATTATAATATTAACAATATATCAACTATATCTTACCTAATTTAAATATTATTGTTCACTAAATATATTTAGGTTCTAGACCGTAAATGTAAGTACTTTTAATTAATTGGATGCTTTTACATGAAAGATTTTTATACTTAATTTCTGACAGACTTTGGTGTTCAGATGTTTGCTTGCCTTGTCCTTAGATATCCATTGATAAAATATAAAAAATACATTACTAATCAAGAAACCTCATAAAAAATAACCACGACTTTAATTTTCTGTTAAAAAAAGTTCAAGAAAACACTTGATCATTCACTTTATATTTCTTATTATTAGTTAAACAAAGAGGAGAATGTATTTTTAGTGGGTATCTTACTCAAAAATGGCTATTTTTATATTGAATAACTAATTTAGATTGATATTTTGTACACTTGAAGATAAATTTTGATAAGCGTAATATATATTTTCGAGAAGTTACATTACTAGGTTAAAAAAAGTTGTTTAATGGTAACGAATTTATTTTACTGTCGTATTTAAACGATCGATACCAAAATAATAACATTGCAAATACAAATAACAAAGTCATATTAAATATGTAACAAAGTATAATAATGTTTGTAAAATAATAGTACAAAAGTAACGATTTCGATCAAATCAGTTTACAAATCCCATTCTTAGTTTTGATCTAAACATCAATACAGATTGAACATTCTATAAGTTCTCTCAAAACTTTCTTGATATTTGGTTATGCAAATTTCTCTGTCTCTTTTCAGTACAACCTTTTTCGTTGCTCAATTTCGAGATATTATTAACTTAGTTTTTATGTGTTCTTGATGTAATAGTTACAAAATCCACTAAATTATTATGTAACTAACTATGTTTTAGGTTCAAATTAATAAAATAAAAATAAAAATGAGCAAGCTAGAGTAATATTATTATCAATATAACAGATTCCAAGGCTACCCAACGTAAAAGTATTATGATTATTATTATTTATTTATTTTTGATTATTTTTTACTAATACGTATTTATTAATTTTCTTGCACGAGATTATATTAGTAATGCTTCGTTAAAAACTAATATCATTTGTAAATAGTTCTCATCCATAACTGAAAATAGCAAGATATATTTAAATGTCTTATAAGTATTTAAAAACTATATATTATTACTATCTTATTTTTAAAAACTATAATCAATGTGTGAGAAAACATTATTTTAGTTTTTCTACAACTGTCAAACGGTAGCCTAAATATTTAGTTGCTTAAGTGATTTTCCACCCAACTTCGTATGATTTATTATAAATTTAAAAAGTCATGCTAGTTTACTTTTACATTCCACTTTAAACCACTTCTGTACTATTTGTAGATATATTGTTATCTCTTTGCAGGTACTGAATATTGGAACAGTGTAGGAAGGTTCCAGCTCCAGTGGTTAAGCTGTTTATTCTGCCTGTATCACGTTTCCCGCCCACTTAATACCTCAAGTAACTTAAATAAAACGGCTTCAAACTCTCTCATTGTGTTTCTTTCCGTAAGAGTCTCAACTTTGTTATAATAGAATTTATGAAATAATATTTCGTTGAAACCCCGCTATACTTAAGCAACAAATATATGTCTTCTTAGTACTTGATAAACTTTATTACGTCCAATGACATACATGGACATGCAGCCTTAAATTCATTCCTACTAAATGTTCATAATATAATCTACAACGCGACAGTCCTTACTTTGTACGGGGCGGTTCTCCACGCTCGCTTACACTTCCCTGTGAAGCCTCTCTAAACTATCACATTAACATAAAAGCTCAGTCAACTACTGTTATCATATATTTATAGTCTAAACAAGTTTTATAGTCCAAAAACACAATATAAACTGCTTTTGCATCATTAAAACTAGTCCAATCATGTCAGAGTCAGCAGAAATTACGTTAATTATTTCACAATAGAAATTAAATTAGACAAGTTTTGTCTTACGTTTAAGTTAGTTTTTGTCATATGTTAGTGATTGTTAAATTTACTATTAACATTTAAAATTCTTAAGGTAAATTATGTTAAAATGGACAGTGAAGGGATGTTTCTATCTAATAGGAATGGAATATTAAATACATTTTCTTAGTGACTTTTCATGACACAAACGCTAACTGTCCTCTAATTTTCAAGATAATCTGTTCATTTGTTCAGGAGAGATCTTGAAGAGTGTCTTCATCGTTTCTGGATTGAATATACAATGTAAGGATTACAGCAATGAAAATTTAATACCAATAATTTAATAAATTTTTCCTAAATTTGTATATTGTTTGTTATAAATATTTTATAGGTAATTAACAATTACAATATAAAATGCATTTAGTTAAATAACATCTATATAATATAATTAATTACAAAAAGACTCACAAGCACACTTCATGTACCGACTATGTCACTCAATAGGCCCATGTGAGGAAGATAAACTTACAGCCAAACCGGGAAACTCGGTCTTTACCCGCCTTAAGGATTTCGGTCTGTATACGTAGACAATAATATGCAAATTAACTAGTTTTATGTGTGTAAACATAGAGTTACCTTTGCGAATATAAAATACTGAGTTAATCGTTACAATATTTTCCAAAATATTTCATATAGTAGTAAGATCTAACAATAAATGATAAGAGATTCTAGAATTTTGTTTGATTGCCTGTTACTACATATTATAAACAAAGTTTGTTTTTATTGTGTTGAAGATGAATATTTTGTAAATAAAATATAAACAAACTAAAAAAAGCTTTGTTACTGAAGTAATTTTTACGTTAAACGAAATAAGTTACTAAAAAAGGAAACATTGCAAACACTAGTAGGGAGATATATTTTTATATGTACAATACACAATAAATTGGGATTCCTAAAAATTTTAATAAGTGTTTGTAACGCGTAATTATAATTGGTTTGTTTGTTTATTTTTTTCTGTTAGAGATATGTTTTTTAAATCATATTATTAGTTATAATTAAAATGTAATTTCGTTATTTTATAGTTGCAGACAATAAGGTGGATATGACACAAAAGATAGGTCAAATAAATAGAGTTTATAATAGTAGGCCACTCATATTTACCTCATAATACAAAATCTCAATAAGTTTCATTAGACCATTTTTGAATCAAAGAGTTTTAATCAATAAACCTTTTGGGGTTGTAATTCAACAGTAGGTGGTCCTGGTCCCTCACATTACAGCATTGTGCATTAGGTTAAGATGAACTTGTTTTTTCCCTTAAGACCGTTTCTATTCTGGATCCTGAGGCGTTGTCAATAGTTTACCATTGCTGTTTCACTCAATGATATTTTATAGAATCGAGGTGTGGGGAGGATATCCTCTCGCGTCCAAAATATTTGTTAGAGATAGTAATATTTACTTTTATGAGACGAAGTCAGGGAGAACTACGTAACTACACGACACAGAACATTTTTTAATGAACGATTGTATTCGTAGGCAAGAGTTCTAATCGTTTGAACCCATTTGGAACGACTGTCTATCAAGTAATACTTTTGAAACTCTAGTTAGCTTATGGCATATGGTTGAGAATTAAAAAAACTGGTTTTTCATAACTTACATTTCATTAAATTTTACACAGCAATATTTTGTGTGCTATAATATTAACAAATAGAACAAATATTAATTAAAATTTTAATAAGCTGAATAATAACTTTTAATTTTTCATGATAACAATATTTAATGACATTTAATAATATTAAATATATTATGATTTATAGTCGGTAATTATATATTAAAAAAGACCAGATTTAGGATTTTAAGATACAAGAAAAACCAATCTGATGGTGACATTATCATAACATTATCTACAATACCTGAGAGTGTATCAAGTGTTAACGGTTATGATAATTTTCTTTTAACACAGTTTAGTTTTAGTAAAAACACTAAAACAATTGTTCTAACTCTGTATGCCTCATATAAAACCCTTGTACAATCATTTTTATGAATATTTAACTTTACTAACAATAAATATACATTGGTTGAAGTATATATTAAATTATCGATACCAGAAATGTTTACATGCAACAGTTCCCTCATGATTCAATATTGGTACTTTGTTAAAATATTGTTGGACCTGATACTTCTGGGACTATTTGTTTTTATCAGCTCGCCCATGCTTTTACCTACATTAGCACTGGCCATTAAGAACTCTCGGTATGTATTTGACTTATCTCAAACAACCGACGAGGTCTGGTAATTGGAAACGTGCTATTATACAGGAAGATTATTGTATAAAAGGTTTTTAGTTGGAACTCCTAGTGATATAAGTTTATAAATATATATATACGTAATATAAAATTTAATTGAAAGTATTTAAAGGGTAAAATTTATGGGTTATTGTAACAAAATATTTTTGTTGGAAATAAAGCTAACAATTATCCAATATGTTTTTATCTCATAAATAACTGTATTATATTCTAAACGTGTTTTAAGTAGAATCTACAGTAATTTAATTTCAATTGTAATTGCAGATACAGCATTATTATTTAAGATAGTAGATCGCTATTAGAATGAAAATTATATGGATATTGCATGTCTATATTGAGACTAAATATTAATTATTTGGAAAATTTACCTGTTGTATAAAAGAATAATATTTTGTTAATAATATCGAATACTATATTACTTTTTACGATTAAATAATCATGAATAAACCCATGATGTCATAGTTGGTTTTCCTGTATCTAAGTACTGCCAGATTGATTGTAAAGAGAGTTACAAAGAGGTTGGTCTAGATATGGATTTTATATGCTCAGTATGAATCTCAGCAAAAAGTGAGTTATATTATTTTTTGGGGTTTCCACTTTGTTTGGTTGCAGGACGCCATTTTATTTTATTTGTTTTATAAAACAATTCATATCTTTACGATAGTTACAAAACTAAGTAAACGGGTTCATATTGGAAGATAGTATCTAATAAAACATTATTCTTATTACTATAAATATTATTGTAAAAATGGCGGCCTTTTTATTTGTATTTAAAAAAATTCTAATACAAAAAGATTTTATAACAATTTTTCCTTTTCAATAATACCTCATTTGTAAAACATCGCTTAGTAAATAACTAAGTAAGCTTAATTCACATACTGTTTTAGTACTGTCAGATTAGTAGCCATTTAGTTTGTATGTGAATTAAGCTTAATTCTTTAAATAGTTACTTCTCAAGCAATTTTAACAAATCAGGAATCATTTGAAAGGGAAAGTTGTTTAAACACTTTTTTTTATTCTACACGTTTAAAAAAAGACAGTAGTTTTTTAAATATACGTTAAATTGAAAATAAAATGGCCACCATTTTGAAAATGATAAGGATCATTTTGAAATATTTTTGTTTAAAACACTACCTTTTAACACTTACTCGTTTACTGAGTATCGTTATAATCGTAAGTATAACAACCAAGATTTATATTGTTTAGTGAAAAACCCAAAGCTGCTAACAAAGTGAAATACGGAAAAATATGATTCCTCATTTTTAGCTTAGATTAAAAAGATTAAAAAAAAAAAAAAAAAAAAACACTGCAATGTAATAGCAATTTAAGAAATAATAAATGATTTTGAATTGAATTGAACAACAAATTCTCTATCAAAAAAATAGAGTTAATTCTAAATAGCTTACTGTATTTTATTTTGATTTTGAAATACAGGGGTATTGACTCACCCACCCACCCGTACATGTATAGAGGTATTGACTCACCCACCCACCCATACTCGTACAGAGGTATTGACCCTACCCGACCCACCCATACTCGTACACATGCATAGCTAATCCAACCGTTTTGTAACAACCTGAATACTGTTGTTTTTCTTATTTATTTTTCAATAAACAAAATAGGGTCAGCAAGAACTTGCCGGCGTACTACTATTTATGTTTTTATTGAAATCCCCATACTAATGTGAGTACTTGTTTTTATGTCGAGTAAATGGAGTAATCAAGTAATAAAACTGCTGTATTGTCTTTTTCTACATTTTTATCAAGTGTAAAGTAACATTTTTTGGTAAAAAAATATTGTGGTTATCAACCGTTTTAATTATCTTTTACTATTTTGTTGCTTTTCAGCTTAGAATAATATTCATTACACACGAAAAAGTATACATTTATAATAACTTATATATTAAGCATGTATATAATTTTATAGTGTTTTATAAGAGCTCACAATACACGGAATACACTCTGAACAATATGATATTGACAAGTTTTTAAATGTAAAATGTGCAATGTGAGAAGTTCGTTCAATGAGAGATGTACATATTCAACAGCCCAACCTCCAGAGGATTATCACGGAAACACGTACTGAAATATTTCATCCCCTTCTATAGACGAATATTCATTCCCCAAGGGTGTTTATATGATTGGGAGAAGATACTCTCAGGCTATGTAATATGTTATTTTTTTGTCACATAGTTTCGTTATAGTACGTTAAACTAGTTATTACTTTAAGTAATATTCGTGGACATGTAATAATATTCTAATCCATTAAGCAGATAATATCCATTCTTCATCTAAACGAGTCAAATATGATATTAAAATTAAATGTATTTCTGACTTCATTGCAGGATAAATAAAAATAAATAAAATAAATAAGGTCTTTATTAGCAAGCGTTCTTCAAAGATACAGTCTCTGATTTACAAGACAACTCTTGTCACAACATACAACAGTAAATAATACAGTAAATAATAATCTTTATAAACTAAAACATAATACAATTATATAAACATCTCTATGACATGTTTTTTAAATGAACAGTAACTGAGGCTCTTCAAAGCAGGGGGCAAAGTATTGTATATCTCCGGTCCAAAGTAACTAAAAGCTTTCTTGCCAATTTCTAGGTGGACCCTTGGCAAATGAAGTAGGCTGTCCTGTCGAGTACTGCGAGTGTTTATTTCATGTCTGAAAATAAGCTTTTGTCTGAGATATTCAGGCTTCCCAGTCTGGAGAATTTTGCAGATAAGTTTAACAGTCTGTAGGTTACAGCAATCCATAATTGATAGCACCCTATAGCTTAATCTAAATTCGCTGATGTGATCAAACTTTTTGAGATTGTAAACAAATCTCAGAGCTCGATTTTGCAATCTAGTGAGAATCATGACATTTTCCTGGAACAGGCAACGAGCGAAAGACGGAAGAGCGTAGTATATGGTAGGAAAAACTGTTGAGCGTACAATTTCTAGCTTAGCAGACACTGGCAGTATTTTTACACATCTATACAGAGTTTTCAGCTTGATCACGATGCTTTTACATATAGTTTTAATATGATTCGTAAAATCAAGACTAGAATCCAAAGTGACACCAAGTACTTTTAGAGAACTTGATGTAACTAAAGGTTTACCATCCAGAGTGACAAACTGATTACAGCAACTGCGAAGTTTACAATTCAGAGATGGCCCGTCCACCTGCAAGACAGAACATTTACCCGAGTTAAGCAGAAGCCCATGATCGTCCGACCATGACTTCACCTTCTCCAGATCCGAGGTGACTCTATGCACCGCCTCTGCTCTATCCAATGGGTTATAAGACAACAACAGCTGTGAGTCATCTGCATAAGAGTAAAGAGAACAGAATTCCAGCTGTGTTTTTAAGTCTGCAGTGTATATAAGAAAAAGAATTGGTCCCAGGCAACTTCCCTGTAGGACACCAACGGTTCAGGATAGCACAGGAGACAACCGATCACCAACCTTTGTACGCTGAGTTCTCCCAAATAAATACGACGAGAACTACCTGACTGAATTGGTGTCAAAATGATAAAATCTAAGCTTTGCTAACAACAAGTCAAAGTTAACAGTCAAAAGCTTGCGAAAAGTCCAAGGCTGTAACCAAACTCTGAAAACCTTTATCCCTCGCAGAAAGTAGGTCATCAGTGATATTCAGAAGCGCGGAGCAAATGCTAAATCCTCGTCTAAAACCTGATTGAGCTCCCGGAAGTAAACCCTCAGATTCCAAGTAGCCAACCACCTGTTCTGATACAACCCGCTCCAGGATTTTAGAGATGGCAGGAAGGATGGATATAGGTCGAAACTGACAAACTGAGGTAGGATTGCTAGACTTTGGAAGAGGAATCACTATGCTCTGCTTCCACCCGGAAGGAAACTTTCCAGTAGTCAGGGAAACATTGACTAGATGTGTAATTGCACCAACACAAAAAGGGCCTAGACCTTTAACCATAGAAATGGATATTCCATCCGTACCAAAAGAAGTACTTGCAAGGCTGTTCATAAGCTCTTTTATTTTTTCCTCAGACACACACACTAAAGTGAAAGGAAAAGCGATACCTTCATACCTATTTTGGTTAAAAAAACAAAGTTTATCCGTACTTATGTTCCCTGCACAGCCCATAGTGGAAAAGTAGTCATTTAGCTCTTTTGATGAGAATGTATGTGGCTTTACTTCATTTTTACTCAGAATACCACCTGCACGCAAAATATCCCAAAACTCCTTTGTGCTTTTCACGTTTAGGTTCTGGGTGAAATACTTCTTCTTCGGCAGACGTACTGCCACATTAAAGGCATTACGAGCCTTACAATATTCGAGCCTCGATTCTTGTGTTTTGAGGAAAAGATAAGCATTTTTATATCTATTCTTATTTTGTGTAACTGCAATTACATTGTAATCCCTCCAAGGAGCTTTATTCCTGGTTATTCGCTTTCTCACCATTGGAGCACATGCATCAAAGACTTTCATAATGTTTGACGTTAATTTATTAGTGATCTCATCAACGTCTTTCAGAGTTGTTATGTCTTCCCAACGCACATTGGGGGCAATCTCAATAAATTTCTCTCAATCAAATTCTTTAAAATTGCGATAAGAGATGAACTTAGCCTTGGGGTTAGGTTTATCGCATAGCACGTCACAGTATATCAGCTTGTGGTCAGTGATACGTTTACCACTATGATCAAAAATATTCCATTTCCCAATTCCATTTCAGTAGCGAAAATTCGCAAGTGTATACGGGCTGTAGTTTTAAAATAATTATTCAGAGTAGTCTCATTATATTAATAAATAATTGTTTGATCAGCGCAAATAGTACTGCTAATGAGTATATGTGTGTGTGTGTGTGTGTGTGTGTGTGTGTGTGTGTGTGTGTGTGTGTGTGTGTGTGTGTGTGTGTGTGTGTGTGTGTGTGTGTGTGTGTGTGTGTGTGTGTGTGTGTGTGTGTGTGTGTGTGTGTGTGTGTGTGTGTGTGTGTGTGTGTGTGTGTGTGTGTGTGTGTGTGTGTGTGTGTGTGTGTGTGTGTGTGTGTGTGTGTGTGTGTGTGTGTGTGTGTGTGTGTGTGTGTGTGTGTGTGTGTGTGTGTGTGTGTGTGTGTGTGTGTGTGTGTGTGTGTGTGTGTGTGTGTGTGTGTGTGTGTGTGTGTGTGTGTGTGTGTGTGTGTGTGTGTGTGTGTGTGTGTGTGTGTGTGTGTGTGTGTGTGTGTGTGTGTGTGTGTGTGTGTGTGTGTGTGTGTGTGTGTGTGTGTGTGTGTGTGTGTGTGTGTGTGTGTGTGTTGTGTGTGTGTGTGTGTGTGTGTGTGTGTGTGTGTGTGTGTGTGTGTGTGTGTGTGTGTGTGTGTGTGTGTGTGTGTGTGTGTGTGTGTGTGTGTGTGTGTGTGTGTGTGTGTGTGTGTGTGTGTGTGTGTGTGTGTGTGTGTGTGTGTGTGTGTGTGTGTGTGTGTGTGTGTGTGTGTGTGTGTGTGTGTGTGTGTGTGTGTGTGTGTGTGTGTGTGTGTGTGTGTGTGTGTGTGTGTGTGTGTGTGTGTGTGTGTGTGTGTGTGTGTGTGTGTGTGTGTGTGTGTGTGTGTGTGTGTGTGTGTGTGTGTGTGTGTGTGTGTGTGTGTGTGTGTGTGTGTGTGTGTGTGTGTGTGTGTGTGTGTGTGTGTGTGTGTGTGTGTGTGTGTGTGTGTGTGTGTGTGTGTGTGTGTGTGTGTGTGTGTGTGTGTGTGTGTGTGTGTGTGTGTGTGTGTGTGTGTGTGTGTGTGTGTGTGTGTGTGTGTGTGTAAATATAAAATTATTTATCTATGTAAATGGAGAACATTACAAAAGATTATCTAAAAAAATTTTAGAATTAACAGTAAGTTAAAATCTTAGTCAGGGAAAATATTTCTTTATGAATTTATACTACCATAAATTAATCTTGGCACTATTTAGGGCGTTTTGTAAACAAATCTCATATCGCTAATCGGATCATCCGGCTAATATCGGAAAATCGGATGTATACAAATTTAAATAAAAAAAAAAAAAAAAAAACTAAATAAGTTTGTTGTGCTCACAACGGACATTAAGCGTGTTATCTTATATTACAAATATGGCCATTGTTCAATGGGCTGTAACTGAGGATATTACGGGCTTGATGCTATTCAATGTCAATACTATTGAAGGTCTAAGGCTGTAATTACGTGGGGTAATTGCCTACCAGTTACCTCGGGTATTCACTGGTCTACATAGTTTGCATGGTCAGTGACGTAAATTAACTATACCAACTATCTCCAACTATATTTGCTCCGTGGACTGTTACTGACGATATTGAGGGCCTTAATCTATTATTTTAGATACTATTAAAAGCAAAAGGCTGTATAAATTTGAATATTTTCTACCAGTTACATATTATGATTATTGTTTATGTTTTGTAATGAATAAACCTAATACTTCACTAAACATTAACACTCGCATTAAATAGAGGTCTAAACTGAAGATGGTGGCCAGTAATATATTTAGTCCAACTAGGTCCGTTTCAGGTCTACGTATGGGATTACTTATAGTAATTACAGACCAGTAATTGATTCAGTAATCAACCGTCTACTGGGTTGGCTTAGACCGGTTAGATTTCCTAACTATCTACTGAATAACTCTAATAAATGGTTTAGTATTGATTATATCCACTGGTTGGCATGTAGTTAGTTATATTGTGAACATGCTTGCTTCATGAGTAGGAAATGCGTTGTAGATTAGTGTTATATTATATATATTCATGAAATCAAATGAAACTGAGATAAAATTATATAAAACCAGAATCTCTGAGCTAGAATTTGAAAACCTTAAACTAAATGAAAATCTTCAAATAAAAATTGGAGAAAACTCTAATCTAAAAGCCAGTATTGAGGTCTTAAGCTCATATTTGAATCTCTTGAGTCCTCCACACAAAGAGGCGGAAAGCAGCTCCAACGCCCATTTTATAAAACCTAAAACTGTTGCTAAAGGAAAATTAATTAATGAGTTCTGTATTTCAACTCAAAACCGTTTTGACTCCCTTTCTCGTGTGCCTATTGTCTCAGAGAGTGCTACTGATAATGAAGCCAAGAAGCCTCTTAAGCCTGTTCCTACTAAAACAGCAAAAAGACAGATTAAAACAAGGAAAACTAATATGAGAAAAGTCCTGGTCCTTAGTGATAGCTATGGCAGAAATCTAAGTTGGCACATGAAGTGTGATAATTTTGATACCATCGTTCTGGCAAAACCGGGAGCAACATTAAAACAAGTGGTGAATAACTCCAATCTTCTTTCACAGAATTACATCTCAGAGGACCACATCATTCTTCTTGCAGGAACCAAGGATATCGGGTTCAAAAATTATGGTCAAGAATCCATTCTGCAAGGTGTTGATATGCTACTTACACAAGATATTAGAGCTAAAATTATTCTCTGTGAAATCCCTTACCATTACGACGCTCCTCACCTGAACGATGACATATTCTGTGCCAATGCTGCTCTGATGAGGACTGTCCAATTCTGTGGTAGAAGAAACATCCAGCTTTGCAAAATAAACCAAGTGTTGACCAGAAAACATTACACTGCCCACAGACTCCACCTAAAAAAAACGTGGGAAACAAGCCCTTGGAAAGCTGCTCTCTGGGTTTGTCCAATCCAACAGCTCAGTTAGGACCGGCGAGTTGGGAACTGCGCTTGATGTTCAAAGTTGTAAGCCAAATCAGAAGACTATCACGGCTTATCCAATTTTGTTATTAAAAAAATTATCCACACACTTTTGACTCCCCTTTGCTATTTCATCAATACAATACTAGTGGAAGGCTTTTCCCATCCAGTCTAAAAACTTCTATCATTGTTCCCATCTATAAAAAAGGAGACCGTATGAAAGTTGATAGCTATCGTCCTATCTCAAAAATCTCCAGTATCTCTAAAATAATTGAAGGAGTCATACATAATCAGCTTTGTAAACATTTTGAAACATATAATCTCCTTAACCCTGCTCAATATGGTTTCAGAAAAGGTTCAAACACCATTAAAGCTGTCCAGGATGTTGTGTCCTTTACACTCGAAGCTTTTGAAAATAAATGCAGTGTCGAGGCAACGCTGATCGATCTCAGTAAAGCATTTGACTCGGTTTGTCACAAACGATTAATTAACAACTGAAATCCTACAATATAAATGGTTCTGAACTGGCTCTTATCCACTCCTACCTTAGCAACAGATACCAAGCTGTGATTTCAAATAACAATATATCTGACCTTTTAAGGGTCGAAAGAGGCATTCCGCAGGGTTCTGTTTTTTCTCCTTTCATATTTATTATTTACATGAATGACTTTCCCAATTCTCTGCCCTGTAAATCTGTACTGTACGCAGACGACACCACCTTCCTGACATCAAGTAATAACTCTCAAGACTTACAGAAAATGTCTGCATCTGCGATGACAGCCTCAATTAATTGGTTTAATACAAATTATTTAAAATTAAATACAGAAAAAACTGAACATCTTCTTTTCTCAACCACCAAACAAAATGACAATGGGCCAGACAGTGTTAAGCTTCTTGGTATAAATCTGGACAGTAAACTCACTTGGGAGCAACATACCAATCTACTTTGTAATACATTGGCTAGAGTCATTTTCCTCCTCCAGAAACTTAGGACATGTATCAGCCACAACTATTTATTAAAGACTTATCATAGTCTATTTTATTCCCACTTAAATTATGGGATTATACTCTGGGATAATTCCAGTGGCGCAAAACGTGTATTCACTCTACAGAAAAGAGCTGTAAGAACCATATTGGGGTTAAACAAATTCACATCTTGTAAAAAATATTTCATTGACTTGGCAATTTTAACTGTTCCTTGCATCTTTATCTTACATTGTTTATTACATGCCAAGGACAACTTAACTAACTGTGTTACTAGGGACCTCATTCATTCTTATAACACTAAGCAAAAAAGTCACATTGATATGCCCCATGTAAGATTAGCAAAATCTCAACACCACTTTTCTCATATCAGCTTGAAATATTTCAATATGCTCCCTGAAAATGTTAAAAGTGAACCTAGAAAAAAGTTTAAAACTATAATAAAAGAATGGCTGACAACTCAAGCCTTTTATGAAGTAAAGGAATACGAAGTTTCTGTTCACTCCCTTAGACTGCAGTGCTTAACCTAATTTTGTCATCTCAGTAGGTAATCTGTAGTCATTTTTATAATTCTCAGTTTTAGGCGATAAGTATGCAGTTTACTTTTAACTAATTTTAGTGTACTCTAGTCTATTTAGCTATAAATTGACAATGTCGATTGCAATTCTTGTAATTGTTCAAAGACAATAAAGATATTCTATTCTATTCTATTGTTGTATAATAGTATAGCAAAAGGAGATCAGTAGTTTATACTGATCTATTATTTTATTTCATCACAATTCTTGATGACATATCTCACATATTTTATAGTTTATGGATTACTATTTAGAAATTCAAACCAGTTCCTCAACTTCAAGGGTTGAGGAATAGTAAATGTGTATAACAATATACAATAAAAATCCTTCACAAAATCGTATCTCGAATTTAGAATAAAAGCTTATTTATGGAGTTTTTATAGTATTTTTTCATTAAAAATATATAGAAATAGATGCAGTCTTTGTGAATGAAGAAAAATTTTTAGGACCGAGATACCCAAGTCTGAACGATTAAATCTTGATGTACCCTTTTGTAGAGAAAACTCTCAAACAAACCTGAAACGCTATCTTCCAAATAGTCAAAAATTAACTATTACGTTTTTAAAAGTATGATATAGACAAATAATGCCCTATATGGTTCATAGCTGAGTTTTACTTCAGCTATAACTTGACTAATTGACTTTCGTATTTATTTGTATTTTAAAAAGGAGCATTTTTACTCACTACTTCAGTTGTCCCTTAGTATCTTCTACAGCTTATTACATTCCTCAAAATTATTATTGGTGCGGGTAAATAGAATTGTGGGTCCGTACATGGAATACTACTAAAATATGTCAAATATAAAAATATGCTACTGACAAATACTAAAAGATATCAGTCAGCAGTGACCTCTAGAAAAAGTTGCTGTAATTTATTTAATCTGTAATAATTGTCATATATTGAAGGAGAAGTATTTATTGACTTCACAAAATATCACTGCTTAAAACGTGCATGATATGTTGCAAGATGTCAAGATATGAGTCTCAATCCAAGAAATATTTAAAATATTTTCAAATTGGGTTACAATATATACAATATTTTGTTTAAAAAAATTAGCTGGTCTTCTTTATCTTTGTACAGCAACACTTTTCTAACGTGTTTCTCTTTAAACACAGTAGGTCGTAATAATTACAAAATATTTTATATCTGACATTGTAAACTGTATTTTAGTTTTAAAATAATGTACTTTCAGCAAATAATATAATTTTTGTTTTATACTTTATCATTCATAATCTAACATAAAAAAGTATTATTAAACGTTTATTTAAATAGTCACAATTTGTTTAGATTTTATTAAAAAAGAATCTTAGTCAGAACAGACTACACCTTAGTTGATTTGGGCCAATTTAAGTGCTTTTGTATGTTACTCTTATTTATACATTTTATACCATTAGGTATGGAATAATCTTAAATTCATAATATTCTATACTTGAAACAACATTTATATTTTTTGTTTTTAACAATATCAATATATTCATAAACAAAACTATGAAACGAGACAGGTCCTGAACAATAACAATAAGCTCTTTAGATTAACTTTAAAAACATGATAATTTAAATGAAAAGTTTATTTAAACTTAATTTTAAATGCTAATTTAATGATATTAATTTTAATAGATTATCGTTGCACATTCCCTACCAACAAATATTCGAACAAAATACAACATAACATAACCAAACTTTAAATCAACTACTGAAATAGATAAACATATCTTTAAATTGAATAAAATTTGGTATAAAAGCATACATTGAAATCCATTGGTATTCAAAGAGTAAAATAAATTTAAATAGTAGTTATATTTGATAACATCATATATCTATAAATTGTAAGGAAGATATTTATAAAGTTAGTAAGTTATTATTTGAGTATAATACAAATATAAAAACAGTGCGCACCAGGAAATCCCAACAACAACGCCATAGTCAGAAGATCATTTAACCTCAGTTTAAACTCACAGAAACTCTTAAACTCAACTTAATTCCGTTTTCAACTCAACTCCAACTATACTCTTTTTCCCCTAAATCATTAACGATACCACTTACTCGAATTATTATTCCAAGAAAAGCTCATTAGTAAAGTGAGAAAGCCTCAATGTAGTATTAATATATTTATTTAATAAATAAATAAAAAACACAAATAAACAACTAACTAGAAGAAACTAATTTAAAAAAAAATAGTTGCCATAGAAATATCCATATATCTCACTCTCGATCTTTTCTATAATTTTTAAACAAACAAACAAAATGACTATGGTGGCTGACAAAAATCATACTGTATATATATAAAGCAGACAATTTATGAGTTATTTTGTGTAAGTAAATCGTTTACAAATATTACTTACATTAACCATAATTTAAATAAAAATACTATAAAAAAATATATGGAATGGTCAAGTATCGAGGTATCTCACTTATATTAATATCAACTTAATTTATAAAAGTCAATTATTTCATATTTTTATAAATATTTAATGGCTTAGCCTGATTTAAGTTAAGTGTGTGGAATTAGTTTCAGTAGCTCAATTGAGAAAGCTCTTGAATGTTAACTCCAAACTTGGGGACAGTATCCAAAGTTAGTCACTAAGGTGACCAGTAATAGTTATTTGATTGATTCTTTAAAATACAAAAATGTATCTAATATAATATAGTACAATAATAAAATATAACATTTACAATAACCACCAAATGACGATCATGGTTAACAATTATCATTAAATTCAGGGAATCAATGAGACCATAAATAAGAATCATCAAAAAATTAAATATAGTAATCCAAAATATAAAAATTATTTGGAAATAACCACTCTTAAAAAAAAAAACTAAAACTAAATATTGAAATAGAAATAAGAGTGAATTTACTCCAATTAATCCTTAAAAACTTTATAATAATATGAACATTTACCGTTTTTTTAATACTTTTTTCAATTGAAAATTAATTAGAAAATTATTATTTTCTGGCCTGAAACATGAAACATCATTTAATTAGTGAAATAACCTAAAACGAACCAATAGAGGAATTGTTTTTCACTATATGAATTAACAGACACTTTTAATGTCAAGAGCATATACTTCACTCATGAATGGTACGATATTTAACATGACTTAATATTTTTTTCAATTAAAAAAAATAGTGGTAAATAATAAGTCGAAACAGGTTATATTGCACAGACAGAGGAATACATTATTTTTTTTTGTTTAATATACGTTACTATTAGATGTACGACCCGTATTTTTTGACTAGGATCATCCATTTAAAGTGGTTTGGAATATTAATCAAATTTTAAAGAGATTGTATCAAGCCTAATACAATATAATTATTATCTAAGTAAATATACTTGTAGACTCTTAAAAGCAGAAATAATTTTAGAGCCGGAACGAAAAAACATAGAGTATAAATACTTTGTAGTTCGTAAAACATCGATGTCTTATGTTCTACCACATCAGGTATATATTTCGATTTTTGTTTCTCGTCATTAAACGCAATATTGGAGGAAAAATTCTTTGTGGAATATTTAAAACCATTTTAATTATGATGCATTATAGTTCCATCGTTTATATAAATCAATTTGTAGAGTATATTATATAATAAATTATGGTTGCGAGTTAATAATCTATTTATATATATTGATTGAACACTAATGAAAACAGCTTCAGATTCTGTATGATTATTTATACAAGTGACGGAATGTAAGCCAGCAACTTACAATTTATTAGACCTGTGTAAATTTTTTATATTTTATTAAAAATTAAGTCTTTTTTTTCTTTTTGGACGTTATTTAATTACTTTACATCATCTATATCAATATGTTCCTTTCATAAATAAAACGTTCTAAAAGTTTTTTACGAGAAATATAGCCTACGGCGAGAATCTTTATAAAACACGTGTGTAATCCTGCCAAAACCAGGAGCTTTGTTGTGTTTGGCTCTTGACATGACTTTTTGTGTATAAAACCGAGGAATTCAAACCATTCTTTAAAACAATCTATCAAAAATATTTAGAAATTCAACACTCCTCTTAATCAAAATTGTAGAATTCAATAAAATGTTTTGCTTTTGTTCCCGTTTAACCATTATTACTTTTGTTTTATTATTTCCTAAAAATCAAGTTAAAATATGAGTAAGTTCTTAATTGCTCGGTACAAGAAATTGCATTGGGTTCATAATTACCTATAAAAACCATGATTATATTAACATAAAGAAATGTTATTTATCGATAAAGTAAGTTAAAGATCGATAAACATAATAAAACGATCATCGGCATATATTAGTTATAGTATTTCAGTATTATACTAAAGCATATTCAAGTAAAAGAAAAGAATATTGGAAGGAATAACGTATCACTGGAATAAAATGAAATATTTAAAATCACGTTTCCACTGTAGTTTGAGACTGTATTGGAATAGGTATTGATATATCTTGATATAATATAAATCTGACATGGTATATAACATTTGGGGACACTCCTGCACCATTCATGTTCCAAACCAATCACTCGCTGTTCTCGTGACACCAATCGGTCCGTGAATTTTGACTACAAATATTAGTAAGTGAACTGTATCTCTTGAAAGAATAGTATTAAGTTTACTTATAATATCTCAATCGTTTTAATTGTATTGACATTTACTTTTATAAGGAAAAATATCTATAGATATTACTTGGCCTATTTCAAAAGTGTTTATTCCATTTGGTTTTATTTAAATGCAGAAATTATTTTAATAAATAAAATAACTGCATTAGATTACCATTCAACTTTCAAGCCTCATGAAAATCTTTAATTCCAGTGAGGTTAAGCTCTACAGCCAGAAGTTAATAAATCAGTTGATTTTATATATCCAGTTTAACGTTATGAAAGCTCTAACCTCCTGAATATTAAAAAAAAAATTCTTTTCATTCCAACGGCTGTTAACATTTTATGCATATTGTTATATCCATATTTTATAATGGAACCGTTGTTACTTTTTGATTAAATTAAATATTATTCTATGCTATTTATATGGCTGAAAAAGGTATTTTGAGGGCTCTCCGTGTCATTTAGGGTAAAAATATTGGCATATTAAGGCCTTATTTTACAAATACAAAGAGAGGCGAATAGTTTGACATCCAAGCCATTTAAATCGGTTAAAGGTAGGAGTTGACAATAAAACGCATTATGTAATATAAAGGATACTTGAATATGCATTGTCTCCCTCTCACAAGAAGTGATCAGTTGTTACGTAGTGAAATAACGAACAAAAAACAAGAAGACTCTTCATAACCCACATCATTGATTATATAAACCTACAATAGATAAACCATCTAATAGGAATATTTGTAGCAGTAATTTTGTTAGTTAGTGAGGCCCACAACCACAGCTGTTTTAAACTGCATTATATTTACATGGGACTACACTAGCACTCCACAATGGACCACAAAAACAGCTGATATTTTGAGACTCAAAATTTAACATTGGATGGGAAATCTATTTGTGTATAAAATCAATGCCCACATGCACTTACAACAGCTGATATTTCAGGGCTGTTGTACATTCAAAACAGTCGCGGTTATCGTCTCCTATCACATATGGGGGACACCCACGTCAACACAATAAACATCACACATTGTTCGTCAGTCGTTGTTTACTATGTAATAACGATGCAAGAATTTACAGCTGATATAATAACCTAAAATATTGAGTTTTAAACATATTTATGTTTTATTTATTTAATATATCTTTAAATATGCTATTTAAAGAAGAAAATTTCCTTTGTCCACTTTATTCTGCCCATTTTCCTTAAACTATTGATCTGTATAGGGAACATATGCATACGGAGTTTATTAAAGGTAGGTATTAAATACTACCTTTTAGCATGAACCTGTTTATAATAGCCACGGGATATCTGGAACTGTGACTTACGTCACAGTCAGAGCCAGGGAGAGGGGGATTTATAACAATAAACAGCGTTTTGTGTACTACTAGCATTGCTATAAACATCAAGTTGCCACGCCCACAAGTTACGTTTTTATAACACAACTCCCATTCAATTAATCACTGATATTTTTTATTTATAATCATATTACTTAATATTATAATGTGTTATCAATATAAAATTATAGGCTTTTAATTATATTATTGTTATCTTTGTCTGATATTTAATGAGACAAACAAAATGAAATCATATGGAATACCAAATAATTAAACACTAGTGCATTTACAGAGTATAGGTTATGTTAGTAAATAAAACTGTTCAAATTTGTATTATAAGCAGTTCGTAATTTAATTGTATATTAGCTATATCTCCTAATGACAATAATTCCTTATGGTTGGCTACAAAACGTATCCTAAAGGAAAACACCCTAATCCCTAGCTTGACAAATAATGGGTGTGTGTACAACAGCAAGACAGAAAAAGCCAATGTGTTAGCTGATTTTTATCATTCTACATTCCACCCAAACGAAGATATCCTAGATGTGGAGTTTTCTGATCATGTTACATCAGTGATTTCTTCTGTATGGCATACTGTAGAACTTACAATAAAATACACTTCTACATCAAAAATTTCTCACCGTTTGAAGTCGTTAAAAACAAAAAAATCTCCTGGTCATGATGGGATACCTATCATAGTACTTGCCTCGTAGTGGACTTGCTTTCCTTGCATCCCTCTTCAACGCTTGCCTTAGCATTTCATATTTCCCGACATCATGGAAACATTCACAAATCATTGTGATCCACAAACCTGGAAAGCCTTCATCTCAAGTAAGTAGTAACCGTCCAATAAGTCTTCTTTTATCGCTTTTAAAATTATTTGAAAATATTATTAAAAGTCGCTTAGATGCTTTTGTAAGTACTACCTCTCTTATCCTACCACACCAATTTGTTTTTCGTTCTCATCATTCTACTAATCACCAGCTGTTAAGAGTATCAGAAGACTTTATTCAGGGCTTTGATAACAAAAGTCACAATACTGCCGTATTTTTAGACATAGCTCAAGCGTTTGATCGTGTTTGGCACGACGATTTATTGTTTAAATTAAGAGAATCTGGGATTCCTTGTTATATGTTGAAATGTATAAGAAGTTTCCTCAAAGATAGGACATTTTCAGTCAAAATTGGTGGTGTTCTATTTACGATAAGACTTGTTAATGCTGGAGTACCCAAAGGTGCAATGTTATCTCCTCTTCTATTTAACATATAACATCCGATTTGCCTACGTCAAATAATGCCAAAATTGCTACATTTGCTGACGATATTCTTATTAACTCTAGTCATCATGACATTGAAACTGCAACCATGAGAGTACAAGAGTCTTTGGAATGCGTGGTTACTTGGTTTTCAAAATGGAGGATAGCTATCAACCCAACCAAAAGCGAGGCAAAGATTTTCACTCTACGTCGGCCAATAGAACCTCAAAATATCACAATTTTAAATGAAGAAATACTCTGGAACCCTGCCGATCAAGCAATTAAATATTTAGGTGTTTATTTCGATCGTATATTAAATTGTAACTTCCACATAAATAAGAAACTTAACCTTGCTTATGAAAGATTGTCAAAATTATTTCCATTGATAAACAATAAATCATCTATGTCTATAAAAAACAAACTTCTTATTTACAAAACTATCCTACGACCACTTTTGTTTTACGGCTGTCAAGTTTAGGGCACTGCCTCAGAAAGAACATTAAAGAAACTTCAGGTATTTCAAAACAAAATTGTTCCACTCATACTGAAGTGCCCTTGGTATTTGCGTAATACTCAGATGCATCATGAACTTGGAATTGTTCCCGTTCATCAGTCCATTAAAAAATCGACTCAACAATTATTTAAGAAACTTCCATCTATAAGTGGTGTACAACACTTCAACATAGGACATCCGAACAACATCAGAACGCTCCGCCTTAAACCAAGGCTACCTCAGGACATTTTTGAACTACCATAAACATGCTTTAATCAAGCAAGTTTAATATCAAACATTTTGAACTCTGTTCCTGAGGTGTTGAATAGCTGGCCTTAATATTTATAGTTCTCTGTTATTATCGTATTCTAACATCTTCTGTTACTTAATTCTACATTGGCCTGTATAGCATTTTGTAACATGCTGAATGGTTAATAAAATTATTAAACAAAATTTATATCAGTAAACAAATACTTGTGAATAACTTTGTGAACAAAATTCAATTTAATCTCTTTAAAGGTATACAGCTGTTCTAATTAAATTAATATTGAAATTACAACATCTGTGGTTAAGTTATTAAATACAAAACCACCAATAATGTAGACAACATTTTTTGCACTTAATATTTGCAATAACAAGGACTTTCGATAACAAAAAGAAGCCAGTGATATTCCACTTTCTAATCAGCTGATCAACAGTGGTAGCCAACGTCTGCACTGTATGCCAGGCTAGTACAAAGCCACGCATGCGTATACCGTACCCCTCCCCACCGCTTACCACCAAGCATCTGAAAAGTAAAGGTTTCGACAGCTCAAGATATTCCGTGGCTACTGTACCAAGTTTTGTAGTAATTGTAAAATTAACAAAAAATTTATGAATTGTTCTATTTAAAAAAAATCTTGTCTAGCTGATAAACAAAGCAGAAATAGAAAATATATCACTTTTTATTTTTAGCTTAGAATTACACGTAGTATTTGAAAATGCATAGCCACTGTATTATTGTTTAAAAAAATATTGAATGTAGAGTAAAACCCATACCATATTATGGGTACAAACTTATAGCAGTATTTTTTCAAACATAAATATTCTTATATGGACATAACAGTAAGGTAATTGAGAATAGAATTAATATTCAAGAAAATGAAATTGTTCTTACAATTGTATTCTAAATCATTATACTGATGCCTAGTTTAAAGAAAATCTCTCTAATCGTGAGAGAATGTCCTACTTATTAGTATACAAAATGTCAATATTTTTCAATTAGCATTATTAGGTAATATAAGTCTTGGTAATGATATTGGTAAACCACCATTCACCTTTGTATGAAAAAGAGGGTAACTCTCTATTCCATCAAATTTTACGCCAAATATTATTTGCTAATTTTAATTTTTAATTTATAGTAATTTAGAAAACATGATATATTTTTTTTCATTTCTATTCAAACTATACAATAAAATAAAAATATGAATTGCTAGTGTACACAATTATTTAACTATTAAGTATATTGTTTTATATTAATACAACATAGGTCGAAAGTTGCTACGTAATTCATTCAAGAATAACTTAGCCAAGCACTTAGCACAGTAAACAGTCAATATTACCTCACAGCTCCTTGTTGTTAGTTAGATTGGAGGGTGGTTTACTTTTCATTTACGTCTCTTGGCAGTGATATAATATTGTAATAGTGGAATATTCTCTGACTATAGCCATTGTTTTCAATAACTTATATTTGACACAACTATATTGAGTCTCCAATGAGTATTTGTACTTGCACATCCTGATTAGCGTATATACTATTACTTGTATATTTTTGGTTCTCTGAAAACAAGAAAAAAAAGCTTTGAGAAGGTATTTTTTATTGAATGTGTATGACAGTTGTTCTATACTGTCCCAATACATCATACTGTCCCAATACATCATAAAATATACATTGTATGTCGTTGACACTATATCACCAGTGACCAACGGACGAACATTCGTCACACACCTCAACTTGCTGCATCATCTTGGGAACACGCCACTGGAACATTGCGCGTCTCCACGTTAATGCTCCGGGGAGATGATTCGAGGAGAGCAGGGATCACCTATGATAGTGACCTCTGTATGCTGAATAAGTACTCTCATTTTAAGAAAAATGCTTTGTTACTGGTGGACATTTAAGATCGTTGAAATGTGCAGAAGGTGTCTCAGGCTTTGGTAATTGCGCAGCATGCTGTGAAAAGAGTTGACGTTAACGCCCACTCGGTAGAACACAAGGACACGAAAAGAAAATGTATAAGTGCGATTAACGGCAGTATGTGAGGTACAGGAGGATTGTGCACAGGCATCGTCAATTCTGACCCCTGGTGGATAGGTTACAAAATGGTAACTCAAAACCTAGATCAACTGTGGTCGTGGAGTCACAAACCATAAATGTGACCATAAACTAATTGATCCCCGGTTCATTCAATGCATTAAGAACGAGCATTTGGAAATTCAAACTCTTTTGTAATGAGAAAGTTTGAATTGCAATACAGTCCCTACAAAACAATAGAGCACTGGAAATTTGGACTGGATCTGGAAATCTGGTAGTGGGTTTCGTGCAGAGGGAATTGGATGACAAGCACAATTCGTACGTTGAGGCCCTTCTTGTTACACGTGTTATAAGAAATTTAAGGTTGAGTGGAAAAGAGAACTTAATAGTCCTAACTCCGCCTAATAAAGACATCTAGTAGTTGGAGCGGCCGTAGACAAGGGGCTAAGCCGCTGGCTTGCCACGCAACCGGTCCGGGTTCGGTCCCCGATGTGACCACTATTAGATTTTGCCCTGCCGCTCCCGTGGTTTGGAAGTCACGTAAAGCCGTTGGTCCCCAGGTTAAGTGTTAGAGAGGGGGCTCCCTAACCCTAACTTTGCCTAGTAAAACAAGACAATTTTAACTTTAACTTTAAAGACAATTTTCATTTAATTTCAAATGCATTCCACTGTGACATTCTGAGACTACTGGAGCTCACATTCTGTTAGATTTTCTGAATGACACTGTGAATTGCCCTTGTTACGACCCTGAACCATATTAGGAGTTCACTTACGGGGGAACTCAGGGTTAAATTCTATGACCTAATCTCCAAAATAAAATGATAAATAGTTCCAGGGTAGTCACAGTAGAGGAGTGGGCGTATTAACAAATGTTTTCCTCCCATCCCACAAAAAATAAATAAATGAAAATTAACACACCTCATAATCTAACCCCACTACAGCAAAATGGCAAAAACTGCCTGGACAATTCCTTATTTATTTGTTAACATCTTTTATTTGAACATAACTGATGTAAAAAAAAAGTTAATATGGTTCAATATTATGCAACTAACATAATAAAATCATGCCATTATTTTTATAAAAATTTGTCTCCATTATATTAATGACTCATGTTTAGCTAAAGTTTGCATGCAATAATGAGAATTGATATTATATTTAAAATAACTTTTAGGTTAGTAATCTGGAAAGTTCTTAAAAAAGAACTGTTAATTTAATGCATATAATTGTATTTTAAAGTTGTATATAATTTTAAGGATTTTTAGAATTAAAATCAAGCTATATAAAAAGATTTTAAACAGATAATTTGGCTTTGTTATATAAATATTACAGCCTTTTATAAATGTCTACCAATAAACGTGTTAAAATATTGGTGAGTAGAAAACATATTGGATAATCTCTTAATAGTTTAATTCGGTTAAAACTAACTCTTTTGTGGACATCATATGTACTATTATTTTAGCTTTATAGCTAATATAATAAGCTATAAAATATTATTTGACAACTTTGTCAGGTATTAAAAACATTAAATAACAGGGTCACATTTCAGTAGTGAATTCCTGGAATACAATTAGGTTTATAAATGTCAGGTGTTACGAAAGGCATTCAATAAGGCCATGTAGGTATGATAGGATCTAACCGTATATGAAATACCTCACACTTTGGCTTCCCCTATATAAAGTACACCACCCCATATGTTCTCGCCTACGCTTACTACACCATGGGTTTATATAAATAATGTATAGTAAAAATAATATATATTCCACATATTTTATGAAAAATACGTCAACATATACAGAATCATAATTAAAATATTGTGCTATCTTAAATACGTATAGCATTTACTAATAATCTTATTGTTTTTATTTATTGATAACCCCATTTCTTAACCTACAATAAACTACTCGTATATTTGTATACAAATTACAATTGTTTAACATGTATTGAGAATCCTAACTTAAATGGTGTTTAAAATGATTTCCCTAAAACGTTTATAGATTAAACTGATGTAAAGTGATGATATGTAATTTAGAAAAGAGAATATACAAATTTTGCTTTAGTTATATTATGGTTTTAGTATTTTATGAAAGTATATAGTATGACAAGTAAACGCATGTCTGCGTTTGTGTAGTTGTCAATGTTATATAAAATTAAATCTTTTAATATAGGCTAAGTAATAGCATATTGTGTTTATAGAATAGAAATAGAATGCAAGTTGTGAGATACTGTTGGTAAATTTACATAATATATTTTAGTTTTACTTAATAACGTTTAACCACTATAGTATTTGTTGTCAAAACGTACATGACGAGGCCAAAGGCCGAGGTGTCACGAGTGCAGTAAGTGACCGAATTGGTACGTGACGCATGCAGGGATTTTCTCCAGTTTATCAGATAATACCTATAAATTATTGTTTTAATAATATTAAGGCCTATTATGAAAGCCAGGCGCCCAGTTTTAATACAATTAGCCCTTTCCTGCGTGAAACTCCGAACTGGAATCATGAGGTTGGGTTAAATTATGTATGGAATAAAGAAAGGTAACAAATTTTAGCTTTCCTCTCATTCAATTCCTTATGTTCATTCAATTTAAAATTTATGTTAAATTCACCGAATTTGACTGTTTAATTCAAACTACTAATATTGAGACAGGTATTAAGCTATTTTACAATATCACATAATTGTTTTATGCATTGTAATTTAAGAATTCTTTGGAAAATACTGTTTCACTAACATGTTTCAAAATATCAATCATAAACTTAAACTGGTACGTTAAGCATGTGGATAGTATTTTTATTATACGTAGTATACAAGAAATCCACTTGAAAAGGAATTATCATATAATTGTATAAATTAAACTATGTAGTTGATTACTATTAGTTTGAACTTTCTTCAATTAAAGATGTCTAAAAAGTGCTTAATGTAGACTAGATCTAGCAGTTCACCATTTTCTGATAGCACCAATAATTGAATCGAATACAGTTAACCCATTGAACAAGTTCAAAACAAACAACTTCATTACTAAACTAAATGACAACTTTCGAAGTGGGTCTAGTTGTTGGCAGTCACCCAAGATCTAACGAAGTGGGTCTAGTTGTTGGCAGTCACCCAAGATCTAACGAAGTGGGTCTAGTTGTTAGCAGTCACCCAAAATCTAACGAAGTGGGTCTAGTTGTTGGCAGTCACCCAAGATCTAACGAAGTGGGTCTAATTGTTGGCAGTCACCCAAGATCTAACGAAGTGGGTCTAGTTGTTGGCAGTCACCCAAGATCTAACGAAGTGGGTCTAGTTGTTGGAAGTCACCCAAGATCTAACGCAAGCTTCTAAATGTAAACTTATTACTTGTTTTGTGAACCATTGCAAACTATTCGTGTTCTGTAATTTTCAAGTGCAAATAAATAAGATAAAAAGAGTCAAGGGCAAATACATAATATTTTAATCATTATTATGCTATCAGTATTATTGGTACTGTAGCAGAATTTCAAGAAAGCAAGAACCCAACCTAAAATATTAAACATGGATTACTTTTATTGGACGACATAGAAAACAAAATGTAAAATGAAATAATTTTGAAAAGTAAGGTTGTAAAAACTACCATCTCAGGAATCAGCAACCCCCTATATATTTACCATTAGAAGTTTAGACAGTGAAGTGAAGGAATTTGAACTTCATTGTGTAAGTTAAAAGCCAGAAGAAAATCCTCCGGAAACTGTTTTGCTGAAAAACACAATATCCGTGGTGGAAAAAAATGTGTGTTTATTGTACCATACATTTTTAATTTTCCAATTTAATTAAAATGGAAATAATTTATAATTATATCTTAGTATAATTTTAAACTCTGAAAATGATTCGCCATATATCTTTGCTAATAATAAGTAAATAAAATATATAAACTATTTCTGATAGTAATTAATCCTTTGGTTGAGACTGAGGAAAATGAGGCCTTTAACGTAAGTCTATTAAAGGTCTATTGCTTTAATTAGAAGGCGTGAGTGATTACCAACTACGCCTGGTATTCACCGATCTACTGATTGTTCATCGTTAGTGACGTACATTTACTTTATCTACCTTCTACAATAATTGGTGCTAGAGGCCATTTAGGGCATTCTTAAGGTTTAATTATGCATTTTATTGGAAGGCTGTAGGAACATAACGTCTGTTAGGTCTGGAGAAAAGAATTTAAGATCTAACTGATACCGAATTAAATGGTAACATAGGATCATAAACATCTGCCCACTAACTACATCCTGTATGCAGAGCTGGAACGGATAAGAGAAAAAATATCGATTGAAAAAATTTACTTAGAGAACACTAAAATATTGGTCTTTCTTGAGATCTTTTTAGCGGGAGAACTAAAT
This sequence comes from Stictocephala bisonia, assembly GCA_035578905.1. Classification (NCBI taxonomy): domain Eukaryota; kingdom Metazoa; phylum Arthropoda; class Insecta; order Hemiptera; family Membracidae; genus Stictocephala; species Stictocephala bisonia. Next base: position 224,057 of record JAQJVL010000080.1, read on the forward strand.
TATAGCAGATATGCTTAGTAAAAACATAGCATAAAACAAATAGTAATTTTTCTTGGATGAAATCAATTCCCCAAACATATAACTAGCCTGCTGGTTTACAATTAATTAATAATCTTCAAACAGAGCTACTAAAATTATATGTGACTTTTCTACTTTGAAAGCTGTCAAAACGGAAATCTTCACAAAATAAACTAAACAATCCAAAATCTAAGTGTACCTGTGCACAGTTTGAAGGAACCCTACATAAAATGAACTTAACAATCCAAAATCTAAGTGTACCTGTGCGCAGTTTGAAGGAACCCTACATAAAATGAACTAAACAATCCAAAATCTAAGTGTACCTGTGCGCAGTTTGAAGGAACCCTACATAAAATGAACTAAACAATCCAAAATCTAAGTGTACCTGTGCGCAGTTTGAAGGAACCCTACATAAAATCATAGTAATGAATTAAGTTATTTACTATCAGTGAAATGGAATATAAGTGAAACGTCAGAAATAGCCAGTCGCACATTCATGTTAAAAAATAAACATCTCGGGCACTATACATTGAAAACACTTTCACGTGAATGGTAGATTTAGTTACCAGTATTATTTATTAGAATAACCAACCAGCTGGTTTTACTCATGTGACGTCAAAGCCTACTGCGTAGTCTTGTCTGGATAACTACCGTATTTTATTTTCTAATTGCCGTGTTCTCGGATATAACAAGGCAGATCAGCTGATGCATTATAAGTGTAATAGTTACCTATTTTTCATGCTAGGTTTTTTAAAGTTTTAATTGTGTTAAAAGTTTATTTTTAGTTATTAATTGCAATATTAGTGATATTGAATACCTATTTTGTGATTTTGTGTTGATTTCACCCAGTCATTGTTAAAATAACAAAGGGGTCTTTGTTTAGACATTGCTTACCTAAGCATAACAAATAAACAATAATGGCTAAGCCAGTGTTTATTTTCCCTTCCCAATCTTCTGTCAACAAGCCTAAATCATGTGATTTAACGTCCAACACAACAGAATCAAATGAAAACATTGATCAAGATTTCTTAAGACCACAAAAAAGAGAAACAGTCAACAATTGTGTAAATCTACAGCCTAAAAAGTATGTCTTAGATACTAATCAGCTGTGTGATCAAAACAAATTTATTCCACTATCAGACCACAACTACGCTATTGCTAATAATGATGAAAATGAGATGGCTGATGTAACTGCTACAAGTGAATTGCATAAAATTGTTAAACCTCGACCTATTTTTGTCCACAATGTTAACAATCACCAGGAAACGTTCAAAGATATTAAAAGTGTAATTACTTGTGAGTTTACCCACTGAAGTCAAAGGCTTATCTTTGAAAATTATTCTTAAGACCATAGGTGATTTTAGAAAACCGACACAATTTTACGACGAATCAAATGTGAAATACCATACGTTTCAGACAAAAATAGACAGAAAATTAGAAGTCGTAATTAAAAACGTTCCCTGCTCTCTTTCTCCAGAGGAAATTCAGGATGAGTTAATCTCTCACAACTATCCGTTGCTCACTGTAAATAGATTATTTAACAATGAAAATATTCCATTCCCTATTTGTGCAGTCTCGTTAGAAAACTGCATAAATATTTGCAGTGAATCTGGAAAAGCTATATTTGAATTAAATAGACTGTGCTACTCTGTTGTTCATGTTGAGCCTTAAAGAAAGCCTACAAATAGGCCACAGTGTACTCGATGTCAATGTTATGGTCACACGAAAAACTTATGCAAGCTCTATCCCAGATGTTTGAAGTGTACTGGCCAACATCTTTACTCTGCTTGTCCGAAGAAGAAGACCCACCCCCTGTATGTGTAAACTGTGGGGAGAATCATTTAATTTGACCAATTTCAAAGGCTGTAAATATTATAAAGATATACAGCAAAAGACTAAAAGCAATGTTACTGGACTCACCCATCACTCATCTACTAAGAGCACTGATGAAATAATAATAATAATAATAATAATAATGATAATAATAATTTCTTTATTGTAATAAAACAATACACCTTGTGTTACAAACGTCATCTATAAAAGGTTACAGTGATAATAATAGTAATATATATATCAAGAAACTGAATAATTAATGATAATGGAAACTGTAACATAAAATAATGCGACTACCTGGGTCGAAGCCAATGTGATAAAAAGAAAAAGATTTTGGTTATTGCGGCCCATCCGTAAAACGGTGGGCCATGAACTCCCCCATCGAGTAGAACGATCTCGAGATCAATAGCTGCTTGAGTTTTCTCTTAAACGTGGCTTTATCGGCCCCAACTACTAAGCTGTTTGGGAGTCGGTTTAACACCCTGACGCCAACCTGTGACGGCAGGTTATTGAAAGCGGATGTTCTATGTTGTTGCTGGCGATATGTGTCCCTACCCCTAGTATTGTAGTCGTGGATATCTACACCTTGGGTGAGATTGCCACTGAAACGACAGTAAACTGCCACCTCAAGTAAGTAGAGGCAGGGTAAAGTTAAAAGACCGAGCTCCCTAAACGCATCCCTACACGACTCTCTGTGCCTCAAACTCGCGAGAACTCTGACCGCTCTCTTTTGCAGTCGAAACACTCTTGAAAATCTAGAATCTGCACAGCTCCCCACAGACGTATTCCGTAGGACAGATGTGGGTAAATTATACCATAGTAAGTCATTTTTAGAATTCCCAATGAGCAGAACTGAGCAAGGGATCGCAGGACATAGATACCCGTCGACACCCTGGAGCAGACACCGTTGACATGATTGTCCCAGGTCAAACCTCTATCAACTTGCATCCCCAAGAAACTAGTACAATCCACATCTTTCAAAAGAGTGTCATCTGCCATAACGGACAGTGGCGTGTTAGCACCAAGTTGTCTTAGACAGAAGTAGACAAAATTTGACTTAGTGCTGTTCGTTTGTAGATTTAATTGTTCAAAAAATTGAATGCACGAATTTAACTGGATATATGTGTTGATTTCAAGTTCCTTTACCGATTTATTTTTCATACAGATTGTCATATCATCAGCGTACTGAATAATTTTATGTGCTTGCAGTGAGAAACTTAAATTATTTACGTAGATTATAAACAATGCTGGGCCAAGGATAGAGCCCTGTGGATCCCCTCGGCCCACACTGATAGGTCGCGAGAGGCTGTTTGCAATCTGAACACGCTGACTGCGACCGGTGAGGTATGACTCCAGCCACTTGAGTGGGAGTCCACGGACCCCACCCGTCTCCAATACACGCAATAGAGTGGCATGATCGACACAGTCGAAGGCCTTCGAGAGATCGAGAAACACACTAAGTACCCGCTCTCCACCCTCTAAGCCCTCGACAACCGACTCCACCAGTGAGGTCACTGCGTCGATGGTGGACTTATTTTTCCGAAACCCGAATTGCTGAGAGCATAACAAGTTAAAAGAATTGAAAAAAGTCATAAGTCAGCTGAGGAAAAGCTTCTCATACATTTTACTGAGTGTAGGCATGATAGAAATCGGACGATAATTTTCAACCAGGAGTGGGTCGTTCTTTTTGAAAATCGGAGTAATTTTAGATTTCTTTAATTCGGCTGGGTATAAACCCTTATCAAACGACATATTTACCAGTTTGCTAAGCGGCCCACTCACTTGACTGATAAATGTTTTTAATAGCCAAACAGACAAACCACTTTCATCACACGACCTAGTGAGTCTAAGATCACGTACCACGCGAACTACCTCCTCCGGTGTGACAGGTGACAAAGCCATGGACGACGCCGGACTCCCTGGGAACCCACAATTATAGAAAGGCTCCCTACCCCCAGGATCCCGAGCACCAACACCACCAGGTGGTCCCTGTGTGGTGCAGCCGCCGGTACCACCATGAAAATTAGTTTCAACACTTTGGGGATGCGAGTCTATGTTGGAACTACCAACTAAAGAGAAAAAAAGGTTGAACTCTCTAGCCACAGCTAGTGGGTCATTCACAATGTTGTCATTGATTTTTAATTGAATTTGCTTAGATGCATTGCATCCTTGTGATCTAGTGGAATTTATGATGCTTCAAGCAGTCTTTGAAAGGTTATCCGACCGTCTTAGAGCACTCTCTACGTCATAGGCTTTCGCAGCTCTAATGACTTTCTTATATATACGTTTGTAATTTTTGAAAAATAATTTAAAACGTTCTTTGTTTGTGTTTCTGAAGATAGAATAATAAAACTTTAGTTTGTACCTTGACACAAGAATTCCTTTAGTTATCCAGGTTGTTTTTTTATTCTTATGCTGTTTTTTTATTCATTTAAATGGACAATAAATATCAAGATATAATATTAACCTCTCCGCAAAAGCGCTGAAACAAGTACAAGGCCCATTGTAATCTTCTAAAAAATACCAGTTCTCTTTCTGCAGAGCAGAATTCAGGTTTCTTAAATTTACAGGGCAAGTGTCTCGTTTACTTAGACAATTAGAGGGTTCAGTGCCCAGCATGCGCCCCCTGACTATCGCCACCTGCGCAAAGTGATCAGAGAGAGCGGTCTCGAGAACCGAAACAGTAGTGCCCTGCATGTCAGTGATAACGTTGTCGATGAAAAGTGCAGTACCGAAAACACTGGAATTGGAATAAAACCCTCACAAACCCACCCTCCTTTTTCCAAGTCATACGCTCAAGCAACTAAGAAGACGTCAACAAATTTGCATCATCAAACTGATTTCAGTGTTTTTAATAACGACACTACTGAAACTGCAGCTAACGACACACAACTTCACTGTTCCAAAATGCACCATAGAACATGCATTATACAAAACTTAACAATCCTAAACTGGATGCTGATAGCCTAAAGAGAAAGAAGAATATTTTTTCAGAGTTCATGGTTCGGGCATAACATCGATGTCACCTGCATTACTGAGACGCACTTTGTAATAAATGAGCCCTTTAAAATCCCTGGATAATTTATTTATAGAGAATACTGGAATGCACCCAATGCTTCTGGAGGAGTGGCAATTTTTATAAAAAGAAACCTTGATAATCACAATATACTGTTGCCAAATCTTATTTTAGCTGAAGCTGTTGGTATCCAAATTAGTTTGCAAAATGACCAGTCTTGTAATGTTACAGTATATCTGTGTACAAATCACCCAATCAACGTTTTCACCAACAAGATCTTTAAAATCTAAGTCATGGTTACACTCCAACTCTTATCTTAGGAGATTTAAATTGTAAACATTAATTTTGGGGTTGTAGGGTAACTAACCCGAATGGGGTTCGCTTGTTACGTGCCGATTTCAAACGTGTTCATTTAATTTGTTTTTGTTAACAGCTGAAGATTAAACTATTAATGCATTAATAGTATAATGCCAAACATACAAAATAAACTTGTTTATTTATTTACAAACAGCTGTTATTAATTTACTAAAATCAACCCAATGTTATTCTTATGGAAAAAAAAGGAAATTTCAAAGGGCAGTTTGTACCCTTTAGCAATAGAATTTCAAAAAATCCTTTCTTAGTGCACCTCTAAGGCACAACATACAGTAAGTGTATGTACTATATTTCATGTCACTATCTTTTATGGTTTTTGCTGGGCAATGTTGAGTCAGTCAGTGAGTGAGTCAGAACCTGTCTTTTAATATATTTATAAGATGATAGTTTATATTTTATACAAACGAACTTAATTATGAATTAATATATATATATATATATATATATATATATATATATATATATATATATTCATCAATTAAATAAAACTTATTATAAATCACTAAATTTCAATAACACAAGCACCATCGAACAAACTATACAACTGTATAGCACCCAACCTAATTATCTTTCTGAAAATATTGTACATAGTAGACGTAGGATAAGTATGGTGAGAGATATTTACTATCTCACTTGTACTACCTCTCCTACATGCCTGAACCATGACCCGGACTTTACCCTGAATCGCAATGCTGTCAGGATTCCGCCTTTCTGGCCTACCAATGCCAAAGAGATAATTGATGATGTTGAGGACCAGAAGACAAGACAGCTGCTGGATCATGAAGATATGGGAGATCATACGCTAACCTAACTCCTCAGACAACTCTGCGCTATCACCGGCATCATAGTTCCGGGTGATATTTCAAAGCTACTTTGTCTGACAAGACTGCCAGAGTCCACACAAGCAATTCTAGCGTCACAACAGAATACTGATCTTAATATCTGGCAGTGCTCTCTGACGCTCTAATGGATGCCAGTCCTTGGCTCCAGTTAGCGGAGGTGACTACCGAGATCAGCATTATGGAGACTATGATGAAGTGCCTCACTATATATTTATGACACAGGAGATTAGCGGGAATAGTACCACGCCCGAGGAAGGAAACTGCATCCGTAAGCCTGTTATTTGGACTCAGACGTGCTTTCACGTCGTGTTTTATAGTTTTACGGGTGATAGGAGTGAGTTACCAGCAACACTATGATATTCGAATAGATGTACGTCTTTTGTATTTGGTCGAACTGAATGCGTAATTTATTTCAAGTGGCCGTGTCACCTACTTTTTTTTAATTTGGTATCATTAAAACCATAAATGCTATCTTTCCATCTACACACCCTCGACTACTTCAAGACCATCCAATGCTCACTGGGCTCTCGGGGAAACCAGCTCTACCGGTTGGATACAACACATAACAACACAAACAACACTGTCTCACTGCTGCAAGCAACAGTCCCTAACCCCTGACAATCTTATATTAGACAAGATGAAGTTAGACACCATAGTACATATGGGAATTTCCAGACCTTCATCGAAGCAACTGGTCATCCTCCTCCACATAGTCCCTAAAAAAGGCCGTGACTGGAGATCATGTGGGGACTTCAGAGCCCCAACACATATGCTGAATTTCTAACATAGTTTCTGGTTCAAAGCTGATTTATTTCAGAGCCCACTACACGACCTTCTGAAGAAGAAGGTAAAGAACAACGCACCAGTAAACTGGACTAAGGACGGAGAAGTCCAGACTTGTAAGCGTTTTTTTGTGAGGTAACATTGTTGGCCCATCCTATTTCTGACGCATAATTGGTTATCATTTGTGACGCCTCTGATCACTCCCTAGGAGCTGTCCTCCAGTTGCTTTGGGGATTGGAGATACTTGACAGTCATTTGCATTATTCTTGAAGAAGTTTAGCTAACCAAATCTAACTACATTGCCTACCACAGGGATTTGACGGCTGTGTATGTGGCTGCCAACTACTTCCTCAAAATGGTTGATGGTAGGGACTTTACTTCTACACGGAACAAGCCCCTAACATTCGTCTTCCTCCAAATGCCTGATAAGTGCTAGCCACGCCAGTTCCGCTTCCTAGAATATATTGGCCAGATCTCCACAGACATACGTCACATATCTCGATCCGACAATGTGGTGGCTGACTCGCTGTCAAGGATTGAATCAGTTACTTTCTCACTGGACTACGAGGCCTTGGCCGAGTCACAGTCTCATGAATCGGAACTGCAACAATGTCTCTAGTTTAATTCTAGATGAAGCTACAAAAAAATACAATTCCAAGCACAAACCTTTACCTGTGTTGAGTCAGGTCCACTTCACATACTCGTTTCTTAACTAGAACGGATTTCTGCCAAGCTGCCTTCCATTCTGTCAACGTCCTGTCTCATCTTGGAAGAAATGCAACGGTCCAGTTGCCTACACAGCATTTTGTCTGTCGTTCAATAAAATTTGACGGCCGACGCTGAGCCCGTTCTTGCATAAATTGTCAGAAGTCCAATATCACCCATCACACGTGGACTACTGTATGTGTACCTTTGCTGGCACTGTCTAATGCGTGTGGACACATCGCCGGCCGGAAGCTGTTCCAATGGAGAACATGGAAGCGGAGATGCTGTTTCACGTACTCTCTACTCAACGCAGATATGCACATTTGGCACTCCTCTTTAAATAATAATAGATCAGGGGACCAGTTCAAATCAAATATTTTTCAAAACCTAAGCAACCTCTTGGGAACCAGCCATTTACGGACCACTGCCTTCTACCTACCTGATAACGATTTAGTCAAAAGGTTCCGACGTCATTTGAAGAGTGCCAACAGATCTCCCGGAACTGAACGTTGACCCAAAGTGCTGCCTACGATCCTCTTAGGCATTCTCGGTGTTTGGCGAGAAGACCTTAAGGAGACTGCCACTGAAATGATGTATTATTAGACCCATGGCCTCTCAGGATATTTTCTAGCTCCATCTCCGTCAACTGGCCCACAGCCCCTTCAAACTTCATTATTGACCTCAGGTCCTATTTCAAAAAACCTCCGTCCTGTACAGATGCTATGGTGTACGCACACCTTTTCGAATCAGGGACCTTGCCCCCTGCAAACAAGTTTTTGTGCGCATTGACACGTTCAAAGGCAGCCTGCAGTAACCTTACTACGGATTATATCATGTTATCAGCAGGTCAAAAAAGACAGTTGTGGTCAGCATGAGAAGCTCTGACGTCACCGTGTCCCTGGAATGCCTGAATCCTGCCTATATCATGGCTAACAAAGATACTATTCAACAAACATCTGGCTGCAGACCCTCCACCTGATACACTTGAATCTCCTTCGTAAGATAAAGCACTAACCATGATAACACCAAGAACCAGACGAAGGGTTTATTTCCCTGACCATCTACATAGTGGTGTATCATGAATTCTATATTAAACGTGATATGTGATGTGGCCAAATCACTGGCAAGGAGGTACTCGTGGGAATTATTTAGTAATTTATTGTTTAAATTTATTGTTTTGTTGGAATAGTTATTGCTTACTTACTAGATCATATGTTGTAGAATAATTAGTATTTTATTATTTTTTTTAACATGTGTCTAATAATATTCACCTGTACATACTTTGAAAGATTTTTTTGCACTACTATTAAATATTTCCTACTTGTATTTATTTTAGTTTGGTTGTTCTTAAAATCCATGTTAGAATCCCCTGAACTGAAAAAAGCGTTTTTTCGCAAACAATTGTTGGTGTCTGTCCGTACGTGTGTCTGTCTGTGTGCAATTCACTGGAGGCCAAACGGATGGATCGATGTTTAAAAAAATGTTGTATGTACACCTATTTAGCCTATATCTCCAGACCTTTTTTTTAATTTGTGTGAAATGTTATTTAAATTATTAAATGTGTCTGAGCAAAATTATATGAAAAGTAAAAATTCTCCAACATATTAACGATTTGATTAAAATTCTGAAAAGGTGTGAATAAAAATTTAAATAATGTAGTTGAAACCATGTGTCTCTAACTTGACTAGTTATGGATTTATGTCAAAACAACTTTGCTGGTGCTAATACTGGTAGTTTAAATTTTAAAGTGTTGGGGGGGGGGGGGAGAGAGTTTGTGTCAATTATTTGGAAACATTTATTTATATACGGATATTATTACTATTTGATGTTAAATTATTATTAGCTGTTTTATAACATGTATAATAAATAAACATGTATAATTTGAATGTTTGACATTGTAAGACATTCTTATTTATGATACATGTTATTAAACAGGTAATAATTATTTAACCTCAAATAGTAATAATATCCATGTATAAATAAATGTTTCCAAAGAATTAACACAAACTTTCCCCCCAACACTAAAAAATTTAAACTACCAGTTTTAGTACCAAAAAAATTTAAATCGTTTAGCCGTTCTACAAAAATAAAAGAAATAAGCAAGTTTCACATAGGCTAAGTAAAACTGCAGGAGATAAAATATTGTGTATTTATACTAATAAATTGGTAGCAACGCAAGTAGTGTAAATGACATTCTGTAAATATAGTATTTAAATGTATTTTAATTATTAAGAATGTCTTATCTAATGTTGTAAAATGTTGAAGAAACAAACAATAATAATAATAATAATAATTATTATTATAAATTTAATATTATTGTAATTTTACGTTTTACAGTTAATTAAACATTAGTTGTAGTATAAAGTGACATGCCGAGGCCAAAGACCAAAGATATTGAGTGCAGCAAGTGTCGGGTTGTGCCCTAGTTTTTTTGTATATGTTTCTAAATACTAAACAAAAAAATTAAATCAGCTGATACTAAGAAAATAATTATTGTTTGTTGGTCAAAACACTACTTTATTATACAAGAATACAAATAACATTACAATAAAACAAGTACAAATTCTTACATTCACCTGGACATTATATAACTCCATAACCTAACAGTTATTTGTTTACGTTTTGTTAAATCTTGTGGAAGTAATCGTATTTGATCTCCAATACCTGGTGTTTAGTAGCAATATCATTAAGAAAACTGCGTTTATTGTGTAAATGGAAAACATTTTCAAAATTATTAATATTTTGACGTAAGTATTTGGGATGTGTTCAGTCGTCATAAAATGCAGTGATTTAACATTTGTAAGCAGTTCTTTCAGACTTAAGAATGTAATTCCTAAGAGATGTGTCCACAATTTTAACATTAAATATACTATTAAAATAAAAAGAGTCAGCCAGTATATATATTCCAGTGATGAAGTGAATGTGTAACAACAAGTCATAAATTGTTTAACATTAATGAATCTAAAAACTCGGATTGTAGACACACAAAGAAAAATTGACAGTGAGATTTTTAGCTCTGTAAAGTACTGGACAAAAGAATCAAACTCAAAGTACTTGTCGTATTCAAGATGTTGGAGGTCATCAATATATTGAGAAGCTGTGTGATAATGAATACAGAACAGTGTGATTGACAGGATCCCAAAAACAACATGAAAAATTTCTATTATATTGTGAAAGCCATTTGTGAGAAATTTCTGTATACCATAAAAACTTATCAGGTAAACCATTTTCACTGTGCTGAGAAGTATAAAAACAACAAAAAGACAACTCCACAAGTTAAAATCAAATATACCGCTCACTGAAATAACTTGGGCTTTTAGAAGAACAGTTCCAGATACCAAGTACTCGACCATTAATGATGCCTGACTAAACAGTATATTGTTACCATTGACAGTAGTAAGTTCCACAAAGAGAACTCGTGTTTTTTCGTCTTGCCAGCAATCTTCTTCTAGTTTGTCTAAAGTGTCTGTAGCTTCGATTCGTGTAGGACCCAAAGTGACTGAGTATCCACCATCATGAAACAGCCTTCCAGAAGGACCAAAGAATCTTCCAAAAATGGGTTTGAATATAGAAGATTTTTCAATGTATACCCAGTAGGAATCTTCTTTATTTAAATTGTTGTGAGTGGCAGGATTCCAACTCTTGGAGTAAACATTGGTATCTTCATAACTTTCATCCCATTCTTGAATGCACAGTCCGTTTTTCATAACAAAATAAGGACAAGATACGGCCTCAGTACGAAGTTGTCTGATTTTCGGACGTCCAATTAATTTATTTGTGAAATCTGAAGTCCAGTAATTGTAAAGTGCAAAATTGCTATCATTTATAAGCTTTTCGTTATACCACCTTAAATTGTATATAGTATTAATAAAACTGTTCGATAAATATTCTTCTAAAGTGGTGATATTTGATACATTATAAAACCTCATCGAATGTATCAAGGGATATTTCGTATCAGTTATCATGTTAAGGATATGATTATTTGTGTAGTAGTAGTGATGTGAAGTCCAGAGAATGTTTATGACGTAGAAAGTTACAAACAATAAAACTGTTGCCGCAAAAAAATCTAAAACGGTCCATCTAAGTGACCTTTTTTCTTTTTCATGTAAAATTTCATTCCTAGTTTTAATCGGTAGTGGAATGTACATTTGGTGTCTTCTCTTCATCAAGATTTTCCCAACATCACTATTTCTCAAAGATTCTCTTTGGGATATCATAATTTCTTTCATACTAATTTTATAAGTATTAACATCAGTAACTAATTGAAAAAATAAAGAAAGACCTATAGCAAATAAAATTATTCTTAAGGGACTAGTAATAAGATTATCCTGTCCAACCGCCAATAAAACTGAAGACATCCACTTTTTGCTATTAACTGGGCCAAGTTTTAATCCATACAGCATTACAAAATAAGCAGAAACCAGCAATATTGTGATGCAACTAATCCATGCAAATATATACCACGGTATTACTATTCCTTCTCGTGGTGTGTTAGGTAATTGTACTGGCTGCAAAGGTGGATTCTTCATAAGAGTTGTTATACATCTTTTAGATTTTGAGTATAGTGTGTTTTTGGTTTGTCTAATGTTGCCATATAGTGTTGATCGTCTGAATATATTGCTAGTGTCAACCTTGAAGCTTTTCCTAAACGAGTACAGCACTAAGTATGTTAGTACTGTACTGAGAGCTAGACTTTGTATGCTGATGACAAATTCCTTTGTTTCAATACTAAACCGATAGTCATCAACCCCTTCTGTTTCTTCACTGTCCGGTTTGTAGTACATTATAACGTTCAGCATAGTTACCAGAACAAATAGTACGTTAATACTTAAACGTTGTACTCTTGTCACAGAACTCCGAGGCATTCGATAAAATAAACACATCAGTCTATGTGCGTCACGAATTCCTAAAACTACATTGTCAACAAACGTTCTTTTCACACATGAAATATCATCAACATTTGTTGGAAGAATCCTTGCTTCTGGATAGCAAATTTCCTTTTCCATTGTCTTGAAACAAAGTGCTAACCATTCTTCGACAACGAACTCAGTTTCAGTATCTTTAGTTAGGTCGTAAACAAGAATTTTTTCACAAAACCAGCTTGGATTCCGGCCATAATTGTCGTGCCATACGTGCAAGTGCTCAATATCTCCCAGATGTTTTGGGCAATGTATCAAAAACCAGTCATCTCTGGCTGTTGTTAAAACTTTACGCTTGCCACTTGTAAGTATATGGGCTCGACTTTGTGCTTTATTTCCATATAATTTCACCCCAACATTAGCAGTCGTTCCAGCATTAAATCTTGGACTTGTAAACACGGCTAATAAATAAGAGTAGTTATCGAAAGGAAAATCATCTTCCAAAACAATTATGTATTTCCACAAGTTATCTCTCTTGTCAATGTTCCCAAGATAAACACAAAACAATATGTAGACAATAAGAATTGTAGTAACAAGTGCTACAACAAGTGGATTGTCTTGAATGGTAAGGAATAGCTTAGCCTCTCTAAATGGGTCAACTCGCAGGGGAGGTACTAGGAAGGCAGTCCCAAATATGGATAGATGAGTGCATTGGCATATTACTTTATTCCCTTTACTGTAATGACTGACTAAGCACCCATCAGATTTCCAAGAAGTTCTTGACCAATATTGACATAGAGTAGTGTTTACTTCGAAACTGTAACTTACAGATTGATTCACAGGCACTTCTTTTCCTGGTATTATTCCTATATATACAAACCTAGGCTCATCATATTCATGATATTGACATGGATATTCAACTATCTCCTTTGATATGATTATTGAATGTTCAGTCATGTATTTATAATCCGGCTGGTATTCCTCAATTACTGAAACACGCAATGAGCCGTTAGTTGGAGGGTACAGAAATACTAAAGTCATACGGCTTCTTGGCCTAATGTCGAGTCTGTATATTTTAACCTGTCTATCCAGATAATCTTGATCTAAAGTAGGATCTGCTTGTTTAATGGTAGCTTCATTTTTAAGATTTTCTAGATTATCAGCCAAAGTCGTATTGACAAACAGTGGATGTTCCAAATACTGTATGTAAGTGAGATCTCTTTCACCTTTTCTTGTTGCTATTGAAACGGAAACCATATTGGACTTTACATCAGACTTATACCACTTAAAGTGGCTGTCACCTACATAGGCTGTTTGTAAAGACAAATCAACATGTTTGTATGTTTTCTTTGTTAGTAAAGTCAATAGCCTAATAGGAATTCTGACAGGAATGTCATAATTCTTTTTCAAGTATTGGGAAATTCGATAATCTTTATCGTTTGTTACTGTCCAAATCATTATGTCTTTATTTTCTGTATGAATGTTCAATGGAGGCTTTCCTGGTCGCTGAATTAACGTAAGGACATCCTTAAGATTATCGATTGTTTGTTCCATGATATACGAACCATCCGCAATTTGAGTTATTTCTGTTAAACCTAGTTCATCTTGTTCAATATCAACTAATTTGATTACTCTACATTTAATTACTTCAGAAAAACACCGTAATAATATCTCAGCTACCTCCCTGATAACCTTTGAAGGGTTATATTGAGACAATTGTCTATCAAAAACAGATTCCCTTAACACATTTGTTAGTTTTTCAATAAACTCCAACGAACTGACCACCATATTATTTTGTAATTCCACGTGAATGGGCTTGCTGAAAGCTCTTAACAGTATAAATAGCGATGAAGAAATACATTTCATATCTGCAAATGTCTTTATAGATGTTCTGGATAAACTACCAAGCAAAAACTTAAAGTCATTTTCCTCTTTAGATAGTAAAATATCAGTTATTAAGGAAGAAAGCCTTACCGCTTGTAGTTCATCACCAACATTAATTAGAGAGTCTGTAAGATCTTTTTTCAATTCCATTATTTCTTCAGCTGTAACGTTCCAGTCCACAAGTGGTACAATTATTTCTTGTTTTACAGATAAACCACATGAATTAATTATTAAAATCACTACATCACCTCTTGTCAACCGAACATTTTGAATTTCACCTGTGTGAGTAGTTCCGAGCATTCGTCCATCAAATAATAAGCTGTTTTTCGTATCTCCATTTCTTTTATCATAGAATTCATAGAACAATGGGTAGTTTTCTTTTGGAGGGCAGATGATATTAAATTCCGTAAGCCCTCTTGTTCCATTCATCGGTTCAACAATACAAACCTCATCGTACGAAAAGGTGTCAGTTTGAAAAGAATATCTTGCGTAAGCCACTCCTAAGTAGTGTTTAGCAGTTATCGTATACTCCGTCCCGTTTTCTAGTGAGTCCTCTTTCAACAAAAGCATAAATGAAGGCATACCTAGAACTTTAAAGGTATCTAGAGATTCCGACACTACAGAGGCATTTGAGTATGTCCATTCGAACTTGTCAGACATATCGATGTTTTCACTAGTGACTTTTAAAAAAAGTGGTTGATTAGGAATGACTTTTTCATCACAGTTTTCTACACATTGGATATACATAGTGTCAAATGAATGTTCGTTTCGCACTTGTATACGTATGAAAACTAGTTTTGGTTTGACATTACAATGAACACAATCTGTATACAAACTGGACCATAGCTTTCCTGTAAAGTTATATACAGCAGAATAAGTCAGATTTTCAGATGGAATAAAGTAAGGCTCAGTTACATTCATTTCTTCTGGAGCACATATTGAGTCAAAGTATGTGGGTGGACTGATTCTCTTGCAGCTCCACTCGACTAATAGATCTCCTTGTTTTGTGGGAGGCATGTTAGGATCTGTTGACTTCACTGCCGACAAAATCAAACCGTCGTTCTTGTCAATTATTCTATCATTACCTCCTTCCACTATAAAGATAAGAGGCATGGACTTCACACTAATGTAGCAATAGGCACTGTTACTGCTTAAAATACTAACGTGTTTAACTTTGAAAAAAATGCTGTACATCCCTAAATCCAATGTATATGGATTGAAGTGCCATAATTGATTCGTGTAACTCTCGAACAATATGGGTGATTCAGAGGTGTTATTATCTTTAGTAAAATGCCTTATACTCCATGTAAAGATATTATCTTCTGAGCACTTCTTATCGTCCACTGATGTGCTGATGAATCCCCCGTCAGTCATATAGAGAAGCTCACTTATTATGTATATGTCAGTTTGGCGGGTAAATATGGTTGGTGTATCAGTTGATGGCGAACAATTTATAAGTTTGATAGAGGCAATGCATTTTAGTTGTTTTTTTTCATAATCTACAATTATTTGATATTCTTTGTTAAAGATAATCTTCCCCAAGTCAACCACCTCAATAGTGAAGTTGGCATAGTAACCCAAAACTCGGTCTTTTAGTGTTAAAAATTGAGTGGGCCCAGTGCGACTGAACATTTTATATGGAAATTGAACGTTTATATTTAATTCTCTGCACACGTTGAGACCATAATAACAAGCTATTGTACGTAAATCCCTGTAACTGGATCGTCTTTCAAAATAGCCATCTTCTGTTTCTATCGTCAAAATAGTTGTCGAGAAATCAGAGCCAACGGGACTGAAGACCATGAATTTCAGTTCATGTAAATAATAAACCGATAAGAACCCTTCAAAAACCCAAGTTACATAAGCAATAATCTTCTGGCTGTTCGTTGCTTCATATTGACAATTGACACCGTAATAAGGGTTGTAGCATGCACAACTGGGAGTATACTGGTACGTTACAAAATAACCCGTGCTTTGTATACACTCCGCCCTCTTTGGAGGACAAGTAATGGGGCACGGATAAAATTGTTCACAAGGCAACTTATCAGTTTGAAACACATAAGAAAATGGGACCAAGCATTCTGATTTCCCAGAGTCAGAATCAGCACAAATGGAACACCGCACAGTACCTACCTGTGTAACAGACTCGCAGTCAGCGTTGCTTAAGCATTGAATGTTTGCTTCCACATTAAAATTATTAAAATAATCACTGCACATTAAAATAAAGAATATTGCATATATAATATGCATTTTTAGCCTTAAAATACTTAATCAAATATAACGAAATACAAAAATTACTGTTGATTTAGGTTATGAATATAGTACTTTTAACTTAGCTTTAATATGATTTAACACATAAAAATACGTAGATTAAACTACTACATATAAACAATAAATGTATCAGCTGTTTTCTTACTTTGTATACTACATGTGATTTTTTCTTGATATTACATACAAAAACTGAATCAAAACATCGAAGAAAATAATCACCTGTCAATAATAATAATACTTTTACAACTAATATAATGTATGACTCGGCGATATTGATTATTAAATGTGTCACCTTTAATAATCAATAATATAGAGGGTAATATAGGTTTTTAACAAAAAAGATCAAAAATGGGTCTATTTATATTTAGATGATATTGTACAAAGACATTTAAAAGTTTTTATCGTGTGGTATTTTTTTTAATTATCGTTATTCTTTTTTGAATTAATATTCATTTACTTATTCTTAAGACGCCGATGAACAAGGTATGGGCAAATATGGATACTGAGTGAATTTGATTACCGTAGTTTATACTCGTAATTATCTAGCCAATAAAAACCACTACTATTCAGTTTAATATAGTTAATGAAGACCAGGTGCATATGGTTTATAGTGCACTAGCAACAAAAGTACTACATATCTGTACTTTATAATAGACTATACAATAAAGGAACACCTGCCTACAGTTTATAGTAGCCTAGCCAATTAGGGACCGGTTTAGTACAGTTTACAATAGCCTAGAAAATGAAGTACCATCTTTACATTTTACAATAGCTATGCCAATTAAGAATTGGATTCATATAGTTTGTAATATCCAACAAAAAAACAAAAACAAACAAATAGTACCCCATACCTGTACTTTATAATAGACTAGTCAATGAAGGACCACCTCCCTAAAGTATATAATAGCCTAGCCAATGAAGGACCACCTTCGTACAGCTTGTAATAGCATAGCCGACCGGCTTCGTACAGTGTATAATAGCCTAGCCAATTATGGACCGGCTTCGAATAGTTTATAATAGCTAAGCCAATGAAGGACCACCTCTCCACATTTTAAAATAGCCTAGCTAATTGAGGACCGGCTGCATACAGTTAATAATAATACAGTTAATGAAGACCAGGTGCATACAGTTTACAGTGCACTAGCCACAAAAGTAGCCAAGCCAAAAAAAAACAAACAAAAGTACCCCATATCTGTAATTTTTAATAGACTAGGCAATGAAGGACTACTTCCCTACAGTTTTTAATAGCCTATTCAATGAAGGACCGGCTTTACAGTTTATAATAGGCCAGTCAACTAAGGGCCGGGTTCGTACAGTCTATAATAGCCTAGCCAATGAAGAACCACCTCCCTACAGTTTATAATAGCCTAGCCAATTAAGGACCACCTTTATAGTATATAATAGCCAAACCAATTAAGGACCAGCTTCGTACAGTTTATAATAGCCTACCCAGTTGAAGAACGGCTTCGCACAGTTTATAATGTACTTAACAACGAAGGCAACAGTTTATCTAACCTTAGGTAATTAAGGACCAGCTTCGTACAGTTTATAATAGCCTTGCCAATTAAGAACCGGTTTCGCACAGTATATTATAGCCTAGTCAGTTAAGGACCATTATAGTACAGTTTTAGTAACCTAGCCCTAGTAGGACCACCTTTCTACAACATACACAACATGCACTTGCACGCACACACACCTATTTGCAAGATTATTAATTATAGGGAACTCTTATCTGTTACTGTATTATTCTTAAATATTCATGCCTTTATACCAATTAGCTAAGTTTTTTAGTCTGAATTGTTTATTTACTTAATATCAAACTATGTTTAGTGTTATTTTCCTTTACTACATATTATTAGCTTGTATAATCAATTAAATAATTTCGTTTGGAATTGTTCCTTTAAATATATTATTATTCTTAGTCATAGCACTTTTTAGCTTGTTTTTCTTCTGGTATTATTACTCACTTATTATATTTCTTTGCTCCGTTCACTAAATTGTACCACTTTGTCTATTTCTTGTATTATTGTTTTTGTCTGTCATCAAATTTACGTATGTAATGGCATTGCCATTGAAATAAATAAATAAAATATATAAACATATAATAGCCTTGCCAATAAATGACCAGGATTACCGGTTATAATAGGATAGTCAATGAAGGACCGGCCTTACAATTTATTATTTATTTGCCAATGAATGACCACCTCCCTACTGTTTATAATAGCCTAGCTAATTTAGGACCGGCTTCGTACAGTTTATAATAATCTAGCTTTTGAACCACCTCCCTACAGTTTACATTAGTCTAGCCATTTGAGGACCGGCAGCGTACAGTTTATAATGTTAAATTTAATAAAGAATAGCTGCATACAGTTTATAGTGCACTAGCAACAAAATTACTACATACCTGTAATTTAATATAGCCTAAAGGACCACCTCCATACAGGTATAATAACCTATATACAATTAAGAACCAGCTCCGTACAGTATATAATAGCCTAGCCAATTAAGGACCGGCTCCGTACAGTATATAATAGCCTAGCCAGTTAAGGACCGGTTTCGTATAGTTTCTATTGATCTAGCTAATGAAGACTAGTTGCATTTTTATTTTAATAAATTAGGTTGTTTCGTTTAAAATTGAACCGTTGTACATATTTCGTAAGTCTATAATACTCCCTTAAAATGAACGTTCATAAATATGAAGACATGAGTAATCCTCTTTGCATAGAACACCCTCCCTCTCCTTTTTGTGGCTGAACTTATGAATATGTATGTCTTACACAGTACAAAGACTCATTATTGCGACGGTTACCTTTGCATAGAACACCCTCCCTCTCCTTTTTGTGGCTGAACTTATGAATATGTATGTCTTACACAGTAAAAAGACTCATTATTGCGACGGTTACCTTTGCATAGAACACCCTCCCTCTCCTTTTTGTGGCTGAACTTATGAATATGTATGTCTTACACAGTACAAAGACTCATTATTGCGACGGTTACCTTTGCATAGAACACCCTCCCTCTCCTTTTTGTGGCTGAACTTATGAATATGTATGTCTTACACAGTACAAAGACTCATTATTGCGACGGTTACCATTCAAATATAAAGTATTTTCCTTGTATTATGCTCAATATCGTTATTGTTAGTACCACTTTATTTCAATATTACCACTGTTTTGAAACACCAGGCCCATCAGATTTATGAATGCACTCAACAGTTGAAACTACAGTGTTTGCAATAGTTGGGTTTTAAAAGTAAGCTTGGTTGTAAATATTAATATACCACCTAAATTAAATGTATGCTGCAAGTTTTCAAACAGCATAGGAATACGAGGACCGTTATTCCTGAAATAGTATTTTCAAGACGCTGATAGTTTTATGGACCATGAATTATTTTTAAAAAATTGTATTCATATTATGATTGAAAATATAACCAGTTGCAAACTTTGAAGAAAAATATTTATCTTATAATTTAAAACAAGCTGGACGAAATAATTTTACCTCCAAGGATTTTTAATTTTTAAATTTATATAGGGGTTTTCGACCAAGATAAATCGATTGGCACCGGTTTAAACCCTGGGAAAATTCTGATTTTCTCCGCAGAGGCTCCTAGACTGCCCGTGCATCACGATGAGGCTGCGCAGTAGTGTGACGTCAGTGGGCGAAATCAGCAGATTTATTTATTCTATTAAATACTGGTAACTAAATCTAACAATTGCATAGAATCATTCACCTATATGTCATCACCTTGATTTTAGTTACGGTTTTAGAATGGTTTTGTTGTGTTCGCTTTTGCATTTAGCATATGTGACGTCATGGGAGATGCATGCATGTGATACCTACCGTACTACTTTCTAGGTACTGTTGTTTGTATTACTATAGTTACTTAGTAGTACAATGTTATTTATTTTGCATTTTGTGGAATAATTAACCTTTATAAAATCAGCGTTGTTTGCCCAAACTAACGTCCCGTGTTATTGACCTCTATTGGCAAACAAAACAATATGAAACCACCATCGCCTTCTAGCAGAAAGTGGGGTATCAAATTATAAGTATTTATCTCCTAAATCACATTATACCATTAAATTTTTTAAAAGGCCCCTCAATAAAAAATATGCTCAAAAACCCAAAATTGGATAATGTTAAACGAATACACCCAAGTGGGGTATCAAATTCAATGTATTCTGTTCTTAATTATTAATACTGTATGCCATCAGATTTAAGAAAAGACTATTTGAGCTTCACTGCCCCTAAAACTAAAATTCTTAGTCATACTGCTTAAGAATCCTGGCGAGGCCTTAGGCCAATCTTCCGAACGAGGCGACATGCAGAGTCCTACGAATGGGACGGGGAATACCTCCGAAACGAAATTTTACTAATAATCTACAAGGTAGAGCAACAACAAACGATCCTCAGGGAGATATGGATGCTACTTCTTCAGTTGGCAAAATTCAACTGAGCGAAGCTCGGTCTCCCGGTACTTGTTGAATAATGTGTGATATAATAAGTTTACTTCTAAAAATTTTTAATTTTTGTAAATAGAAGCAAAGACAATTTTATTTTTTATACGAATCATACTTTGATATTATTTATATACTAGTTTGTAAAAATTATTTTCAGTTTTTTTTTATGTTTAACAAAATTTAATAACCATTTTAAAATTTGATAATTATGTGCTAAAATTAGGGATAATATTTTTCTAGATATTATGATACGTTTTTTGGAAAGTATAGTACACGCAAAAATAATAATAATAATAATGCTTGGAGATTTTATACCTAATTAGTTTTACTTGACTTAAAAAAAAAAAAAACATGTACAGTGGTAAAAAAATATATATATCAAATAGAATAGACAATGCTTAAAAACTATTTTTACAAATAAATATGAAAACATGTTTAAAAGTAATCAGTAATGTTTATATATATATATATATATATATATATATATATCATGTTTAATTAAAGTTTAACGGTGTAAAAAGATAATAAAATATAAAATTATACATTGAAAAAGTAATATAATAGTCAGCAATTGAAATATATAGTATTTTAAAAACTTTATAAGAATAATTATGCGTATACTTTCTATAGCCAACTTAACAATTAGAACCATTGTACAAGCATGACTGGGCGGTTAAATCAATAACATTGTACGTGTATGTGTAGGAGGGTGCGTCAGTGCCACTGTACGTGTATGGGTGGGTGGGTGGGTCAGAACAAATATTGTTGAATATTGTTGTATGGGTGGTCGGGTGGGTCAGTACAGTTATTGTTGAAAAAGGTAATTATAATTAAAAAGGACAAAAGACGAATGTCCAATAACAATTTAATTTTACTCTGCGATATAAAAATTTAGATACATTTTACACATTTATTAAGAAAGTAGCCAAATGAAACATGACCTTGTATGTACAGTGCTAGAGTATAATCAGTTGTGTTATACCTTACATTAGTTGTGCCATTTATTTTATAAAATTGGTTTACGTACATAAGAAATTTAAATACAAGTTGTTTTAAATAAAGTTATTTCATTAATAATAACTTACTCACCAAGACGAAGATTAATTACCTTGATATTTACAACATAATCATTAAAATAAATACTTGTCCATCACATGTACTAAAGCAAGGAGTGTTTTATTGGTAAACTGAGTAGTGGAATGTAAAAAAAGAGCAACAAGTAAATATAATCGATACTTGACTAAACCATAACTTTATTATTATTATTTTTTACTATTATTTCATTTAATTTTTAAGACCTTTAAAGGGAGTTTATTTAACTAAATTAGGTACTTTTATTTATATATTAAATTTTTATAATTTATTATAGCTTTTCCAAGCTTGATATTTTCATTTTTTCATTACACACAAAATATAAATTTTTATATATAAATAAAAATGATTTGAAATTTTAAGATGAATCTTTACTACATTTTATTTTTTGTATCAAAGCTATCATATTATTTGTAAAAGTAGCGTCACTAAATTTTAAATATAAAAACGGTCAGATATATATCCTGGGGCATAAGAATGTTAGCTCTAAATGTTTTGCTCTACTGTATTATTGTTATTAAATTTCAGTTTGTAAGATTTCACTGCTAAATGTGGTTATGTTTACTTCAGAAATAATTAGATTCAAACACTGACATTTTTATTCTGTATACCATAAAAATAGTGAGCTTAATATTTGATTCATACAAATAAATATAAGAATATTGAAAAATTTTTTTACAGATATATTGGGATTTTTCATTTACTTCAGCTTTTTTCAGAAAACATTGACAGAATATAAAAATTCTAATATTTATGTCCCTTATTTATTAACATTCTAATTATAGATTTTTGAAGAAAATACTATAAATTACAAATTGTGATACACACACGTTTTACACTCTTTGACAGAATACTAAATACGTGTAATTTCTAGTGCACATATAGACTTTGATTTTTTTTCAAATAGTTTGATCAATAATAGTTGAAGTTATTGATTTATGCGAATGTGACTTCGTGCGACTGGGCTCTTACCAATATTCCATTGTGAATATTCATTTGTGTATATATTTATATTTAGCATGTTTATTTATCTTATTATATTTTTGTTCCTTTTATTTATATTTGATGTTATATTATTCTAATCATAAACTATTTGTTTATATAATTGTATATATTCAATATGTGTTATAATTTGCTTTCTATTAGTTATGTATAACAATTTCTAAGTGATCTATCTCTCTTAGTTGGTTTTTATGTATTTTATAATACATAACTTGTTAGTTAATTTTTATATTTAAGAGTTATGTTTAAAATTTCTAAATCATTTGAAAAATAATTGTGTGTACCATATTAAATGAAAATAATATTTACCTTTCTTCCATCTATACGAATGTGAAATGTGATACTATTGAAGATGCCATATCACAGCTCGGGTGAAACGTCTGGCTATCTTTTAAATACTATAAATAGCACTATGACTTCATTGTCATCAGAAAATATAGATTTCAATTAAAGTATCATGTAATATTAAAATAATTAAGGGTTAAGATATCTTAAATTAAAACAATACAAACATTTAAATAGTTATACAAAATCAAGCCTTAAAAATGTAACAACTCTGTTGACTTATGTTGTTTTTGTCTATTTTAGTTGTTGAAGTTTTGATAAATAAATGTAAATGAATATGATTTGAACTACGTTCTTAAATATGGTTGTCGAATTGCTGAGAAAAAATAAACTTTGAATACTTAAAAGTCCATCTAACAACATATGTACTTTCTGTTCACAACAACAACTTTCTGTTTACATATGTACAACTAACAACAATGAGTTATAAAATTACAAAAAAACAAGTATTAAATAAAACAAATCTACACATACATTTATTATGGTCTATGAAATATATTTTTTTAAATATTGCTCGATGTATTATAGACAAAATAAAACACTAAAATCAATAAGCAACTTATTATTCTAACAAAACAAAGCTAGGTTATAATTTGTATGTATAGATCAGACTCCCAAAATACATCAATACATAATAAATGACTCTTCTATGTTTGCTTGACTTACATAGTCTATGGGTTATTTATTTAGTACGTCACGTATCCTAGTCTGCAGCTGGCTAACTTTGATTTATAACCACCATGGGAACATACTTCACCCTCCGTTATCCTAGTTTGAAAATTAACTACGATAAAGAATAAACAAATCTTTTAAACAACAGAAGTAGGTCAGTATAGATTTAATTTAAGTTAGTTCATATTTTTCATATAGACGTTAATTTGTTTTAAGGATATTTTTCAATATAAATATACCCCCCAACAACAATAGTGACTGAGTATTAAAACAAATTAACGGTTTGGAGTAACGTCATTTATCTTATAACAAGCTAACATGGCTTAAACCCCCTTGACGAATCCCACGGTAATTTTCCTTCCAGCATTGTCCATAAAAAAGAGGTGTGATAGCAAACGTATCTCCTACAATTTCAAAATTTAACTCACACCTCAATTATCTAGAGCCTAAGCATTAAGCCTATGTGTTTGCAAGAGCTGAGATATTTGCAGATGCTTCCTGTTTGTTCAAAACATTTTATAGTAAAGTTTCTTTGGCTACATATCGACTTATTCAAAACTTTCATATATTGAATTAAGCTTAATGTATAAGACCTTCACTTAAATGTATCAAATGAAAACGTGAAAAACTAAGAACACTTATGTATCAAAAGTTGATTGAAAGTCTTTAGTATCTGTTTATAATTAATGTATGCCTGATTATTAATAAAATATATCAGTTTGTGCGTAAAAAAGGAAATGTTGGGATATCTTTAAATTTGTTTTGTCTATATGAAGGTTTTTCGTATGAAATTAAATAGTAATACAACAATTTAATTATTAATTGATTTAAATTGTTGAGAATAAGAAATGTTATAATATCATATAATTTTATAGTATTAATGTAAGTATGTTTACCTGGAAAATTTTCCATTTGTAATGAAATTAAAAACGTCTTTATTCACATTACAAGAAGCAAAGTTAGGGCTGCAAAGCCCTCTCTACCACTCAACATCATTATACATGATAAAGTATTATTACAAATATAAATAACAATTTACAAGGAAATAAAAATAGAAATTACAATGTGTGAGGTAAAACATATAAAGTCAAAAAATGTGAAAAATAATATTTCAACCTTTATCTTAATCCTCATTCTCATCCCCATCCTCATCCTCATCCCCATACTCATCCTCACCCTCACGTTCAACATCACCTTCACCTTCATCTTCATTTTTATTTTCATTTTCGTTCATGTTCATATTCATAGTTTTATACTTTCATTTCATTTCATATTTATAATTTTATATTTTCATATCTATATTTTAATATTCATACTCATATTCATATTTTAATTTTTGTCTTCGTTTTCATGTTTATTTATTCATATTAATATTTACATATTTTTTTCATATTCATATTTTCATTTTCGTTTTCAAATTTTTATATTTTCATTTCAAATTCATAGTTTTATATTTTTATATTTCATTTTTATACTCTTATTTTAATACTGGCTAAATTAGTGATCTAAATCCTGACCTACAAATTCTACACACATGCAGAAAAGGAAATAAACTAGATACTCTTGAAGAAAACGAGATACACAAAGCACATACTCAAAAAAACCACAATGAGAATATTTTAAGTGATAATTACAGTTTAAATCCCATTTTATTTTTAATAGTATTTTAAGTCAAAAAACAACACCAAGAAAACAAAGGCCAGCTGATAACACCAATATTTATTTATTTATTCTTAAGACACCGATCGTCAAGATATGGGCGAATATGGATTTCTAATGAGTGTGATGAGTGTATATGAGCGAATGTAGTCGTTGTTACAAACTAAGGCCGACTATTCCTTAGAAAGTGTCATTAATTAATAGCCTAATGACAAATGAACAGCTGGTGATTATCAGCTGATCCTTCTCAAAATGTATTATGACTCTGATTGGGATCGAACTGAGAACCTTTAGCACATGAAGCTGGGATTGAACCAACTACGCTACCGACCAATTATAACTTAATTATTATGACAAACACATCTTTCTATATTTTTTAAAATGTCAATTAAAACTATTTTTGTTTATAAAGTTCATTGAAACCCTTATGGCATTGTATCAGAAGATGGCATAATTATGTTGAAACGATCGTCGTACACATCACAATAAATTTGAACAGTTGACAGAGGTAATTTATTTTATATATTCCTATTTCATACCAGAAAATCGGCTGCCTGATTCGAAATAACTGCTTATATTTGACCGTTATAGATCTTTACGTGTAATATAGATCTTGATAGGAATTCTAGGTTATTTATCCTCAAACTCTAATAATAATCGTTTAACAATTACATTATAACATTTTTGAAGTCACTCCATATTCTTTAAAACTCACAAACAATATTGATTTTTAAACTTCCAATTTTATCGTAATTATTTGATTGTCTAAGTCAGCAAACTAATTTTCTAACTAGTCTATATATTACTCATTTTAGTTTCAAATAGCAGGCTCACTAATATATCAGTTAAAGTTGCATTGTAATTAACAATAACTGCTCCCGCTATATAACGAGTAAGGGCAAGCACATATACGTAACGGTTGATGTTCCATTATAGATGACAATAACTTACTTCTCCAGCTATATAACGAGGTAAGACAGGCTTATTTACATGTCAGTTGAGGTTTCATTCTTCATAAAACAAACTGCATCCACTATATGTCAAGGTAAGGTAAGCTTAGTTACATATCGGTTGAGGCTTCATTCATCACAACACTAACTGTAATCACTATGTGACGAGGTAAGACAGGCTTATTTACATGTCAGTTGAGGTTTCATTCTTCATAAAAAAAACTGCATCCGCTATATGTCAAGGTAAGGTAAGCTTAGTTACATATCGGTTGAGGCTTCATTCATCACAACACTAACTGTAATCACTATGTGACGAGGTAAGACAGGCTTATTTACATATCAGTTGAGGTTTCATTCTTCATAAAACAAACTGCATCCACTATATGTCAAGGTAAGGTAAGCTTAGTTACATATCGGTTGAGGCTTCGTTCATCACAACACTAACTGTGATCACTATGTGACGAGGTAGGACAAGCTTATTTACATATCCGTTGAGGTTTCATTGTTCATAATACTAACTGAATCGGATATATAACTAGGTAGGGCAAGTTCATTTACAAATCAGTTGAGGTTTAATTGTTGTTATCACTGATAGTATAGGAGCTAGCAACGTTTTCCTGAGAGAAATTTAGAACAGTTGGTTTTTGATATGCTGTCTCTCTTGCTCTTTCTGTTAGAGTCCGGGCTACCTAGCTGGCGGTAGTGGTTGCGTTTATTAGTGTGCAACTTACCTGCAAAGGTAAAAACCTTTAACTTTAAAAGAATTTTTTAAAGCGTAATTTTTAATTTATTGCCTTTAGATAGATCCACCAGACATACATTTTTTATTGCCAGGCATTCTTATTGTTGTTAATTATTTGCCATACTCAATTTTTTATTTTTTTTTAAATAAAAAATTCAAAGTATTTTTGAATGTCTGTAATTTGTATATTACATTCTTTAAACATATAATAATCTAAAATTAATTAGCCAGGTGTTAATTCGATTGTTAAGTATTAAATATAAATAAAAAAAGTAATGAAAAGTATTGCGGTATGATGCTTGTGGTTAGAGAGAGAGACAGTTTAAAGTGCAAGAGAGATAGAAAACGATGGTAGCGCATCGGCAAATGGACAATATGGTGTCAGTCTAAAGTCACATGTTTGTTGTGTTTACGTTATTTGTGATGTTTGTTTATTAATTTCATTACAATGGCCAGTGATAAAATGAAATGTGTTTTTTGTAAAGGACGTAAAGATAAAATCATACTTTTCGTGATTGATAAACTGAAGAAATGCCAGCAAGTTTTGAATATACGTTTAAAATATAAATTAAAGTACAGTGACATCGAGTTGCCTACTGAAATAAATAAAACAGATGGATATCACAGACAATATTACAGCAGTTTCACAGCTTTAATGGCAAAATACCGTGATCCATCGACTGAAATAGATAGTATCAGTAAATCCACTACGATGCGCTGCCGTCATTTTCTATCTCTCTTGCACTTTAAACTGTCTCTCTCTAACTACAAGCATCATACTGCAATACTTTTCACTACTTTTTTATTTATATTTAATACTTAACAGTCGAATTAACACATGGCAAATTAATTTTAGATTATTATATGTTTATAGAACATAATATAAAAATTACAGATATTCAAAAATACTTTGAATTTTTTATTTAAAAAAATAGAAAATTGCGTATGGCACATAATTAACAACAAAAAAATGCCTGGCAATAAAAATTTATGTCTGGCGGATCTATCTAAAGGCAAAAAATTAAAAATTACACTTTAAAAAATTCTTTTTAAGTTAAGAATTTTTACCTGTGCAGGTAAGATGCGCACTAATAAACGCAAACACTACCGCCAGCCAGATAGCCCGGACTCTAACCGAAAGAGCAAGAGAGACAGCATATAAAAAAACCAACAGTTCTAAAATTCTTGTTTTTCAAACGTTGCTAGCTCCCGTACTATGACTGCTCCAGCTGTTGGCCTATAACGAGGTAGGGCAAGCTCATTTACGTATCGGTTAATGGTTCATTATTGACTACAATAACTGCTCTGGCTATATAACGAGGTAGGTCAAGCTCATTTACGTATCGGTTAATGGTTCATTATTGACTACAATAACTGCTCCGGCTAAATAACGAGGTAGGTCAAGCTCATTTACGTATCGGTTAAGGGTTCATTATTGATTACAATAACTGCTCCGGCTATATAACGAGGTAGGTCAAGCTCATTTACGTATCGGTTAAGGGTTCATTATTGATTACAATAACTGCTCCGGCTATATAACGAGGTAGGTCAAGCTCATTTACGTATCGGTTAAGGGTTCATTATTGATTACAATAACTGCTCCGGCTATATAACGAGGTAGGTCAAGCTCATTTACGTATCGGTTAAGGGTTCAATATTGATTACAATAACTGCTCCGGCTATATAACGAGGTAGGTCAAGCTCATTTACGTATCGGTTAATGGTTCATTATTGACAACAATAACTGCTCCGGCTAAATAACGAGGTAGGTCAAGCTCATTTACGTATCGGTTAAGGGTTCATTATTGACTACAATAACTGCTCCGGCTATATAACGAGGTAGGTCAAGCTCATTTACGTATCGGTTAATGGTTCATTATTGACTACAATAACTGCTCCGGCTAAATAACTAGGAAGGGCAAGCTCATTTACGTATCGGTTAATGGTTCATTATTGACTACAATAACTGCTCCGGCTATATAACGAGGTAGGTCAAGCTCATTTACGTATCGGTTAATGGTTCATTATTGACTACAATAACTACTCCGGCTATATAACGAGGTAAGTCAAGCTCATTTACGTATCGGTTAAGGGTTCATTATTGATTACAATAACTGCTCTGGCTAAATAACTAGGAAGGGCAAGCTCATTTACGTATCGGTTAATGGTTCATTATTGATTACAATAACTGCTCTGGCTAAATAACTAGGAAGGGCAAGCTCATTTACGTATCGGTTAATGGTTCATTATTGACTACAATAACTGCTCCGGCTATATAACGAGGTAGGTCAAGCTCATTTACGTATCGGTTAATGGTTCATTATTGACTACAATAACTGCTCCGGCTATATAACGAGGTAGGTCAAGCTCATTTACGTATCGGTTAATGGTTCATTATTGACTACAATAACTGCTCCGGCTATATAACGAGGTAAGTCAAGCTCATTTACGTATCGGTTAATGGTTCATTATTGATTACAATAACTGCTCCGGCTATATAACGAGGTAGGTCAAGCTCATTTACGTATCGGTTAAGGGTTCATTATTGATTACAATAACTGCTCCGGCTATATAACCAGGTAGGTCAAGCTCATTTACGTATCGGTTAATGGTTCATTATTGACTACAATAACTGCTCCGGCTATATAACGAGGTAGGTCAAGCTCATTTACGTATCGGTTAAGGGTTCATTATTGATTACAATAACTGCTCTGGCTAAATAACTAGGAAGGGCAAGCTCATTTACGTATCGGTTAATGGTTCATTATTGATTACAATAACTGCTCCTGCTATAAAACGAGGCAGGAATAGTTTATTTACATGTAAGTTGAGGTTTTAATGGTCACAACAGTAATTGCACCCTCAATATAACTATGAAGAACAAGCTAATTTACAAATCAGTTGATGTATCATTATTGGTGACATTAACTGCTTTAGCTGTAAGAGGAGGAAGGAGAAGCTCTTGTTCATTATGCTTGAGATTTCATTGTTGCTGGAATTGGAAATGTCATTGTAACTTATCTGTATAAGCTAATTACTTGAATTGTTAAAATGAAACAATAAGGATATTTACAATAATAATAATATGATAAAAAATAAGCATTATTATAAATTTCTAAAACTTATCCCAATATTATTAACACATAATAATAGCATAGTTATTGATAACATTTAGGAAATTATTACGATAAGTTTGATGATATTTAAAGACATTTATAATAATGTGATTGTCTATTAACATAAATATATTAGTAAAACAACCGTTATATAATATGTAGGATTGACTTTGTAGGAGCATAGTGACATCAACTACATACCTCTTGCCATGAGAATATCCAACCTACGAAATATTTGTTTAGATGAGGAGGGTACCATGACACTAAGGAGAGATGAATATCACCTTTCATGATTCATTTCATACATTACTGAACAACTGGAACCCTCTTTAACTCGTAGAGACTGAATATGCCAGTTGGGGTAGAGATCTGTGTAATGTATTCTGATTGTATTATAGTATTCGTGTTTGTGAATTTATTCTCTTAACTGAGTTTCCTGAAACCATATACCCTTATGATATCTTGTTCAGGTAAACACTAAAATATATAATATATAAGGCACCCTCAATTGACACATAAATCCATGTATGAGTCCTTAGATCAGACTACACTAAAGTTAATCACCATAACAAAATCAGGACGATAATCAATACATGAAATTAAAATTCGGTTACCCTAATTTTAATATAATAAAAAAAGGAAATGCACGTTCATGTGAATATGAATGATGATATGAGTCTAGGATGAGTGTGGATGGGTGTAGTCTGGTTACTAACTTAGTTCAACTGTCCCTCAGTTATGACTAATGTAAATGTAAGGAGGGTAAGTGGGTAATAGCCACTGTACGTGTAAGGTTGGGTGGGTAGGTCATAAACAATGTATAGGTGTGGGTAGACGGATGAATGGATACCCATACCCTTCAGAGGCTTTTATTTTGTCCACATGTTAAAAGAGTTACGATTGAATTTGGCTTAAATACATTTGACAGGAAAAAATTGTGAAAATGGCTTTAAATTGATATTTTAATAAATATTCAATGTATAAAGTAGCTTATGTTTTTCAGTTTCTTATATTTTAATATTAAGGATACACTTAATATAACGAATAAAATATTCTTTTATAAAATACTTACAGCCATGTTTTAGTAAACACCACTCTGCACTTATTTCTTAACTAATTGTAAATATTAAAGTGTCACCAACTTAGCCAATAATTGGAGTATTTGAATAAGGTCGTCATTGTTAAATTTTGTACTCTGAAGAGCATGGTAAGCCCGAAAACTACTGCTTCGGGCCATAACAATAACATGGGAAGAGATTTAATGGAGAAAAAAGAAACAGCTGTTAAAAATAAATAATAATGTATATGACTTTTTAACATTTGGAAATTAAATAATGATGAATATAATACATATAAGGTTATAGAGCTTACTTAGTTTAAATTAAAGTGTTCGTTTGATTCAGCAGAGGATTTTTATAAGCTATAAATATAGAAAATCAAATGCATGTGTGTCTGTGGTTTTAATAATCAGCTGTTCATTAAATTAAATGAAAGATTTTTAAATGTAAATAATAACAATGGGTGTTTTTATATCATACATTATATAATGAAAATCAATTTCAGCTAATGAGCTAATGGAAATAACTTTACATACGATACAGGTCATAGAACTTTATTAATCCAAGAATGACTTACATAATTTATTTTTAAATAGTATATCTTAGCCATTTAACATTAGTATAACTAAATGTAGTCAAAAGTCTGTTCTGGAAGTCGAAGACCGGGTGTCACGAGTGCAGCGAGTGACATGATTGGCCTATGAAGCATGTAGGGTAGTCCCATAGTGTTGAATGTTTGTATATTTGGTGTAAGAGGAAAATACGTTCAATTACAAAAAAAGCATTTAAATTATAAAAAGAGTCATCATTAGCTTAGATAAAACTTACTACTCTTTTTTTAATAAAATGTTATAGCTTCCATATAGTGGCCATATGCTCCTTAATAATGGATATAACTCTTTGTTTATTTGTTTATGTACGATGCATGAGGAAGAAGTGGTATAGGTTTTATTTTATTTTAATGTCTCTATAGGCATAGTGACATACAACACGAAAATGAAAATAAAAATATTAAATTATTAAGATGAATATTAAATATAAAATATGAAAATGAGGTCAAGGTCGAGAAGGAGAAGGAGGAGGAGGAGGAGAAGGAGAAGGAGAAGGAGAAGGAAAACGAGAAGGAAAAGGAGAAGGAGAAGGAGAAGGAGAAGAAGGAGAAGGAGAAGGAGAAGGAGAAGGAGAAGGAGAAGGAGAAGGAGAAGGAGAAGGAGAAGGAGAAGGAGAAGGAGAAGGAGAAGGAGAAGGAGAAGGAGAAGGAGAAGGAGAAGGAGAAGGAGAAGGAGAATGATTTGTTTCATTAAAGTAAATAAACACAGTTAGGGTTTTCAAGGTTTGCCCATCAGTCCTACACTAAAACATATCTGAATTATTGAAAAAATAATTAGCACGTTTAAAAGGTACTGGGAAATAACATTTATCAACGGCTAACAAAAATAAATTGTTGGTTTTTATAAATTTCAGCTTTAAACAACGAAACAAAATTGATAAATGTTCATCAAGTATCATCAAAATTTATATATTAAGTACGAGTAGTAGATAATAGCTTTACAATAGATTTAATTTTAAAACTAAGTTTAGTTACTGACAAAAATTTACATGTATAAATAAGTTTATTAGTAAATATATTTTACCTTTTTTACTTACCAGGGATGGAACATAGAAGTGTTCGTGGCATAAACAAAATAATTTCCAAATTCAACGTATTTGTACAGTATAATGTGGCAGAATTTATTATTGTACTTGTGGTAGTTTAAGTTGACACTAGTCATACAACTTAAGTTATGTTCAGAAATGAACGAGCCCTTTTACATTTAAACTGTAATAACCCATAGCAGATCATAAGGGTTTTGTGGTTATTAATTTTTAGCAACTAACACTTTTTGTGATTCCTAATTTATCATTTTGTATGCATGATATATTTGAAATTAATATGTTACGTTCTCTTTCAATTATACAAAATAATAATAATTTATTAGAAGACATTTTCAAAATTTACATGTTGGTTACTCATATATTGTCATCTCTATTACTAAACTGTTTGTTTATGATTAATTTAAAATACTTATTTTCACATACGATACGTTTTGGGAAAATAAATTATAATATATTGCAACTAAGAGTATATTATAAATAAAAACCAAATAACTATACTAATAAAAATTTAACTGATATTAGAAACAATATTCTTAAATTGAAGGAGGTATAAGTTTTACAGATGAAAAATTTTTTAACAAATTTAAATTATTTAGCGAGAAGTGGTTTGTTTTGGATTTTATGTTTTTAAATATATTTATTTCACTACGAGGTAAAAATCCACACAATTTTTATATAAGTTGTTAAATATTTTTTTAAAGTTATAATAAAATAAACATTAAAGGGTATTTTAATGTTCCATGATTATATCATAATACTGCTAAAAATACTTTTTCGAAGGGACACATACGTGAGTTTTAAGCCATATGGTGCAGGGATGTAATGTACATACATTCCACAATCCTCTGGGATTTGTTTGACTTTAAGTGATAGGTTCTCTTCGCATTTTACACCACATTTCAATTTAGGCTCGGAGGAAAATGATATATACGTATTTGACTATAACACTCACCATTAAAAACTTTCAAAAATATTACATTTTATTGAAATAAAAATTAAAAAAATAATTTTGGATCATTTTGAAGGTTTAAAAAGTGTTTGCTGCTTGGTTTGTTAAAAATGTCCCTCAATTGAAAAAGTTCTGCATTAAAAAGTTCTGTTTAAAATATTGATTTATTTCAGTAGTAGTAATTGTATCCTGCTTGTTTCTTACTGGAAACCACATAACCTCTGTTTGACGGAACATAAACTGCGAATTCTAAATTACTGATCATTTGTAAACTTATACATTTCTTTAAAATGTCTTAATTAATTAAACAGTAATAGTCCCAAATTTACAGTTATTTAGGAATAAAAAAATGTAAAGGGGAGGGAATTATTTTTAACATAAGCCTGTATTTTAAAAAAAAGAAATAAATAACACACATATTAAGAGTTCATAGATAAATTCCTGTAAAATTAGTTTTTTATTTGCTTCTGTGTTGTTCAAGTCGTACATAAACGATACTTAGTATAGAAATCGGTCATGTATATTTATAGTAAGAAAATTACATGTATTCATCAAATGTTTTTCTAATTTTAAAGTTTACCGAACCCCACTAAAGTAATAATTTGTGTTCTTCATATGTAAGTAAAATACCACACTTCAGGCAATATATTTTAAAATGACAATAATAAATTAGCGTTCTCTTCGTAAAAAAATTTATTAGAAACATATGTCTGCCTCAAACCAGCTTAACAAACCCGTTTTCTGTTTAAAACGTCGCTACATCAAGTTAATGACTGAACCTCTTTTAATACACATTGCGTATAAATTAAATTGGCAAAACAACTATACTCCCCTTCACCAAACTGCCTTTACCACTTTCTACCCCAAACACTGCGTGTTAGGTTAACAACATAGATATGAACCAAGATATTGACCAACCTCCTCTCATGAAATTTACCTTGTAACGTATATTTGGAAAGTAACATTTTTCTTCCCTTAAATATACTGCACACCACTTTCAACCCCAAACACTGCGTGTTAGGTTAACAACATATTTATAAACCAAGATATTGACCAACCTCCTATCATGATATTTATCTTGTAACGTATATTTGGCAAGTAACATTTTTCTTCCCTTAACTAAACTGCCTTCACCACCTGCTACCTTAAACAACTCACATTTCGTTTACGTAAATTTAAAAATTAAAATTTATCCCCTTTTTGCCAAACAGCCTTAACCACCTTTACGTGAAACAGTATTCTACTACCGTACGTGTATAGTTCATTTATAATGTGGTGGCGAATCTATTTAGTTATTTAGGCAAAAAGTCGATTTCTTCAAATAGATCATATTTCAAATGTCATTAAACAGTTTTTATCACATATATTTTTTAAGGAAATTTACAATTCAAGCAATGTTAACCACTACATAATTAGTTTCCTTTAATAAATCGAACGAACTAGCATAAAAATAAAGCATATTTCGAAAAGAGTTAATATATATATCTTCTCATTAAAAAAAAAAAAAATCGGTCATTATTTGTGTAACACGCCCATGCAATCAATAAAACCAATAAAATTTATAACTAACTGGTATCAATTGTTTACTTCGAAATTTACACCACCTTCACCAAACTGCCTTCATCCTCTTCTACCCTAAACACACCATGTTCCCTCTCAATAAGTCTGGATCACAACTAAGCCACTTTTAGACATTATACTTTGTATCGTTATTTGAAAATTAACATTTATCTCCTCATAACTAAACTGCCTGTACCGGAAACACGTCGCGTTTTGTTTATAACAACACATTATATTAATATAATGACTGGGCCTATTAGAAAATAAATACTAGCCATAACCCATAAAATATGTGTAAATGTTTTATCTTGTTATAGGATTAGTTCTGCGTTGTTATGTCGAAGATAATATAAATATTATTATAAGTCTAAAATGCAATCTTTCATAAGCGATGTTCTTGTACTTATGGGTCATCACCACTATGAGGCAATGTGGGTCTTCCCCAAAGTACGTTTAGGGGTTACTTTATGAGTTATAAATACCGACTGTATATGAGTCTAGCATCAGCTTAGTTCCTTAGACTGTATCGCACGCTAAATGGTATTCAGTTTCGCATTTATACGGCTATATTATATAACGTTTATAGTATTGATACGATTGCTAAACTTGTTTCTTTTAAATTGTATTTGTCGATTTATAAATAAAGAAAATGTAAATTTGTTGTAGATTTTAGTGATGATAGATGCCCGTTTAAAAGACATTTTCGTAGACTCGTTGGCTCACTGGTTAAACGTGATTTCTTAACCATGGGAGTGGCACAGAGGTACCATATATTAGGGTCATACCAGGATTCGAACCCGAACGAGGATTTGACAAGCTACCACCTTAGGCTCTTAGCTATGTCCAATCTAGTGAATATAAACTGAAGAATTAATAAATATTGTTATTTTGTTAGTCTGATGTGAAAGGAGGTATACGTAAAATATCCGATATATTTTATGTCGGATATTTTAAAATAATAAAACTGTATTCGTTCGCACAACAATTATTCTACAATATTAATAAATATAACGTATATATATTTTTTTAAATTGTTAGAAAAAGACAAGTTGGACTGCGTCATATTCTCTTTGGATTAATGTCGTCTGGATCACAAATGTGTCGTACTTGATAAACATTCTAATATACAGTATGTTAAGAGGGGAGTAAATTAGGTAGTAAAGCTAATTAAAAAATTAACGTGGAATCGAAAATAAGATTTTAATAACTTGCATGTCTCAATAGTTTATGAGTATTAACGTCTTGTTTCTTATATCAAAACTATTTAAGGCAGTATTCAGTAGTTTATACAATTTTTATAAAAATATCTACCACTGAAATACCAAGAAAAATATATACTAAAATATGCATTGTATTAAAGGGAAATACAAACTTTTAATTATGACTGGTTAGTTATACAGTAAATTCAAGTTGTAAATAAACAAAATATTTTTATTAGATTACATTCCATACTAGTAGCTGTGCAAAGTGTAAATACATTATAAATAACGAGATGGTTAAATAGTTTTTTTTTCTAAACTTAATAGATATAGTAAAAATTTTAATGCTGAATAGGGTAGTATCTGCAAATTGTGTATAGTTTCTAAATTGATATGTGGTACAATTTTGAAAATTGTACAAATTGAGTTTGAAATAAACCATGTCAAAGTAAAATAAAATTGTATTTTGATCTATCTTAATTGCTAGTTTAGGGAAAACGTTTTCTGAATGTACCTAATTTTCATGAATTTGTATTTATATTTATTTCAACAATTTTTAAATTTTATTTCAAGAGTTAATACAACAGTCTTTAATTGCTGATTTTTCTTCTCATCATGATTGAATCTTAAAAGTGAAAAATGGTCTTTAACAATTTTGAATAGTTCTTTATATTTATCCTACGTACGCTTTGGTACAACCTATTACATAATATATTAAATACTCATTTGTGACATTCTTAATTACTATTTAATTTTCATTTATTTATTTATTTTTTTAATTTTCATTATTTTTTCATTAACTTTAACCATCCCTCCTTTCTGACCTGAAATACCTTTAGCCTACATAACTCCACCTACTCTTTACCCGTGACAACTTCAGTGCAACTCCCACTGACAATTCAACACCAGCTCCTTCTTCCTCTCTGACGCCAAATGACTTGAAACCACCAGCAATCCTAGTGGTTCTTACAACACAAACATAAGTACTTTTAACTGTATATAGGTATACTATAACTTTGGGTTTATTGGAGTATTTGATTTCTAACAGGTCCGTTTTACTATCATATTGTCAAAAAGGCAAAGATAAGTTAACAGAAGCATATTGATTAATAAGTGAAATTTAATAGCTATTTAATTTACTTTTTCCAAAATCAGTATGTAAACTTATGTTTTTAATTATGTATTTAAATTGTGTTTCAACATTAATTATTATGTTATCAAAGATTAGAGCCAAAATAGAGCTCCATTACCAAGACTAAGAGAGACTGAAATTTACAATCGGACTAATTAATTTACGGGATCTATCAAATTCAGCACCAAATTAAAGCAAGTACATACCACCTGTTAGTCGCTGATAGATAGTATGTGTTTTTTTTATGTCTTTTTAAGTGTCTAACTAATTTAATTTATGGTAGAAAACATTTATATTAAAGTCTATGTTTGACTGTTGGATTCTTTCATAAATTTTGTATGTTTGTATAGTAAAACAAAATAAATTCAGATAAATCTTAACTTTTCCATAACTAAAATAAACTATATTTAAAAAAAAAACTTTAATTATATATTTATTATAGTTACAATATTTTATACTACAATAAAATTAATTTTTCTCTAACAAATAACGATAACAATGAAATGAATTAGTTTTAATATGAATTAAACTGTTTGCTGTAAAATAATGTAGGAATGACAAAACTAAACCTCATACCTAGCAACTTAACAAAAAATTATTAATATTATGTAGCCGTAAAATAGATCCTGAATGTATTGCCATTTAACAACCATGGGCAGCACAATTGAAATTACAACGTGTATCTTATTAATTAACTTATTTTAAATATTATTGCACTTATAATATTTAATACCATATTTATTATCATATTTTATAATATTTAAATATCAAGTATTTTCTAAATATAACATTGACATGGGAATACTTACACTTGACTCTTACAAATATTTTAATTCAATGTTATTCGTTTCAAAACTGATCACCTGTTATAAGATATTTAATGTCGAACATATTAGGTTCTTTTTATTTATAATATATTGAAATATACTGGGTGTCTTTTTTGAATGGGCCACCATTGTGATCCTGAAAACGATAACTCTGACAAACAATTTTAAGTCGGGAACCTTGCCTTGTCTTTGGAAATAATTAAAAATACATATTTCAAATTTAAAAAATGGCCACCAATTTCCAATATGGGGGTCAACTTTGTATTTTATTATAAAACACCTTACATTTTATGATAGTTTTAGATATAATTAGTAATTTAAAGAATTTTTTAAGCTTGATAGTTTTCAATATTTTGCTTAATAACGTAGATATAATAGCTCAAAATGGTCAGATTCTTTATAGATCTTACCTCTGAAATACATTTTTTTATTTACATTACAAAATATTATGTAATCTGCAAATATTACAGAAATAATTTGGAAAATGTATACCTAGCTATTTTTTTTTTTTTTATAATTTTACAGAATATTGTAGTATATTAAATCATAATACACAGAAATTTTAAGAAATATGTTATGATTTTCTCATAGTTAAATTGATGTTGGCAGCACTGTTACCATTATCAACTGTTTTAAGTCAACTTTCAATACAGATTTACAGCAGTATTGGAAGTTGACTAAAACAGCTGATAATATTACCTATTATCAGAGACAGTGTAGCTAACATTAATTTAGTTGTGTCAACATATTAATATATTTCTTTAAATTTCTGTTTATTATAATTTCAAACACTATTCTGTCAAATCATGAAAATTATTAGCTAGTCAGACATTTTCTAAATGTTTGCAGATTAGATATTTTTTTAATGTATATTAAAAAAAATGTATTTCAGTGGTAAGCTCCATAAGGAATCTGATCATTTTGA
This sequence comes from Stictocephala bisonia, assembly GCA_035578905.1. Taxonomy (NCBI): domain Eukaryota; kingdom Metazoa; phylum Arthropoda; class Insecta; order Hemiptera; family Membracidae; genus Stictocephala; species Stictocephala bisonia. The sequence continues at coordinate 263,987 of JAQJVL010000080.1, forward strand.
GCTCTCATATCTACGTTATTACGCAAATCAAGGTTAGGTTCCCCAGTTAAAGTTTTTGTTAGGCTCAGGTTTCCAAGATCACAATGGTGGCCCATTTAAAAAAGACACCCTGTATATTACCTATTATATACTTGGCTTATTGCGTTATATTTGGAAAAGTCAGTAAATCAATTAAATGTAAATGTCATATGTCTCATGGAACATTAGGATTTTCAGACACACTTCATGGAAAGTTAGTTAAAATTATCAAATAATAAAATAATATTCAACACGATTATACTACTTCAGTAAATTACCAAATAATAGATATTTTCTAAACATATTTCATGTATGTGGAAAACGATTTATTTGAAAATTAAAAAAAAAAACTACTTAAACGAAAGGTCCAGACAGTTAAGGATATGGACTATGAAACACAAGGTATAATCTTCGAATCCTCAACTGAGCTGTGATATCCAAGCAGACAAGAAATTATTTGGACTTTTCCATTGAATATGCCTTTTTTTCACCAACACAATGTTTAGAAAGAAACTCCTCATGTTTTCTAGTGGCTTAAATTAACTTACATTTCTTATAGCAGTAAAAATATAAAGGCTGGATGAACAGGTCTTGTAAATTTTTACACACAACATATTACAATATAATATATTTAAAATCCTCTCATAATATAAAAATAAACATTACAATTTTAAAAAATATCACTTCTTACCTGTCTGCTACACCTGTTGTCAAGTGAGTCAGGAGCCTGCACGACCTTCCATTACACTAGAAACACCACTTCTGAGCTGCCATTGCAATTACCCATAAGGTAGTGCGATGGTGGTGGAAGGGGTGTTTCCCATGATACATTGCGTTCTTCTGTAGAGGGAATCTGGTTCTTGGAGATAGTTAAATTATCTTTTATTAAAATATATTACCCCCTAATAATAATCATATCGCCCCAGACTTATCTAGTAATGTCTACAGCAATAGTGAGTAGACGAAATGGCTGTAATTAAAGTGTAGCTGGATAAAAAAAAAAATGTTTTATTATATGTAGCTTTCAAACTTGATGTAACGGCCTTAAGGCCAAATTAAAAAAAAATACCATATTTGTCTTTGACTTGAGATTAACGATTAATTTTTAATTTATATAGAGTATACTTGTTTAATAGCGACTTATAAACTATAATAGTTACAAATATATTATACTAATGTTGGATCAAATTTTAATTACGAATATTATGACGTATAAATGGAAGACTCCTTGTTAATTTATACTATGACAAATTATCCGATATGACAAAAGTATATTAAAAAAAAAAAACGTAATAACTCGAGTTTTATGAATTAGAATGTTTAAATGTTAGCCAGGCACTCCAGTACAGCTTAACGCAATAGCCATAGATTAGTTGGTTGAAACATCCATTTATCAATCATTTATCTATTTATAAAAACACCCATTTGAACAGATTGGTCGTTGATAAATGTGGGTTAACTGTTTCAGTTTAAAAAGTCATCAATGGTCAATTGAACTCTTTGTATCAACTTATATAGTAAATGTTGCTAAAAGTATAATGTAATGCACTTCTTTTAATTTTGTTTATTGTATGTTTGATAATTTGTAAAATAGACGAAGATTGTATAGTGAATTCTGCACTACTTGAATATACATTTAAATGTTTGGAAAGTTGAGAGACAAATTAAAGAAAAAACCAGGCAATACATTTTTGGAGGGAGGGTTAAAATTTTAGTTGTATATGTTGTGCTCTGGCGAATTAAACGTTACTTTATATCAGTAGCGGCACTGTATTGTTGTATAGTTATATTTAAAACAGTTATAGATTTCATTTGAGAACATTTCCTTTCTTTTTATTTCTTATGTTTTATCATCATCACATGTTAACTAAATATATTTTATTTTCATTTAAGTAGTTTATTTTAACAATTAAGACACCTCTCAGCTCAGGTTTTTCTTAAGCATACTTCCTATAAATTTCCTATAATGATAAAATCTCATTCATTTTATTTTATTTTTTTGTTAGAGTAGTTAACTTTAAGTTACTTTATCTTTTTTCATTGTGTTCTTTTTCATTTATATTGTTTTGACTTCTCTGTCACATAATAATTAATGTTGTGCTTGAATTTGGCCTGATTATTAGACTAAGTTTAAGTTACTGCTGATATGAAATTTATATGTAATTAAAACTGAAAATACGATAAAGACCAAGGAAATTTACCATAATTAAATAATCTCAAACTTAATTGTAGGTGAACTTCAGAGTTTGATTACTTGTTTTTCCTATCCTAGGTACTGGTATATATAAATGATTATAATAAAAGACTAATATGCTTTCAACTAATCTAATGAACTGAATTTAATGACCAAATCCCAGAAAATATATTTGAAATGTGTATATTCAAGTAATGTGATGTTTTGTATCAAATTAATAAAATGTTACATATTAAATGTCTTTTCCTGTGTTTATTTAATATTAAGGTAATTTTGTTGGGAATATCTTCCTTCCTTTCATGCTCGTAGAGGAATATTGTATTTTATTTATTTGTAGTCATGCAAAATATATTTTACTATTATTTTATAAGAAAAATCATCCCGTTCCCTGAAATAAAATACAAAATTATACTCAGGACATTTTATAAGCTACTCTATATGTTTATTTCTCACAAAATTCACTGAGAACTATTTCAATATTTTTTTTTTCTAACTAAATATAAAATATTTCATACACAATACTTCCTGGATAAATTAAAGAGGCACTCTATTTAAAAACAAATGGTTTATTTACAACGAAATTTATCACAGTATTCATACAAAAAAATTACAAGCTCTTTATTTTATATCTATTTTAACAGCAATAACAGTTATAGATTCATTAGTACACTTATATTTTATAATTTCATTCATCCAATCTCTAAAACATTAAACGTCAAATAATGTACATACAATATATTGTCTAAAAATATTTATATCAGTCCGTTGCACAGATGGAAACTGTTTATAAGATATTTACACAATGATGTTTAGATATTACAACTATACAGTGAATCAGTTATGTGAGAACCTCACAATTGAGCGTTTATAAAGTATTTAAATGCGCCCTTAAAAAATAACCATAATATAAAAGTAACGAAAACTATATTTACGTGTTATTTTTCAGATTGTTAATGTTTCATGGGGTAAATTTATCTTATATATTTTCTTTAATTTCCAAATAATATTTGAAACTGATTAGATTTAATAATTTATCATATTAATACATATCCAAGAACAATAACTTGTAATCTATTTAATTAAATTTGACATATTTTTCTAAAAAAGGATCTTTCAATATTTAAAACAGTACATGTTTAAATATAAATAAAATTATAGGTTATTAAGCATAATTTAGGATTGTGTATTAAAGCAAATTAAACATGAAACACATGTCAATGAGATACTACTTTGAAATTCGATATTATTATATAAGTCCTTTGACTTTATTCCACACGGATAATGCTATATATTTCTGAAACTAACGCCATTTAGAAAATGTTTGGATATGATACTCATGCACATTATAAATAAATCTTAGTTTATATTTATAATATCTCTTCTATTTTAGTAAATACAACTTAAAATGGTACGTACTTAAGTATCTGATTAAGTCACAATCACCTAGACCCCAAGTTATTTCTTATGTCTTTCTATAAAATATAGCAATGATCTTCTCAATTGTATATATGTAGTTATTTACTTTTTTAATTTATAAGAAGTACTTGTTTGGAGTTAGTTTTGTTAATGTTAATGTAATATAATATGTATACTAAACTTTTTGTTACAATTTATAGAATTATTCTAGTGGAACAAATGTATTTTTATTATTTTTTTAAATGTTTATTTAATGTAATGTAATTTAAGTAATATTTAAATTATTAATAATAAATATTGTTTTCAATATACTTGGAATAAAAATATATTTCAATTGAGGTAACGCCATAAATGTCTTCGTACTACGAATCATTTATTTCAATTTTATTTTTGTACATAAAAAAAGAAAAATAGAATTTATTTGTAATAAATATAAAATGTTAATTGACCGCAATAATAATATTCGATTGCAACACTCAATAAAATTGCATAAAAAAGTTAATATTGTAATTTAAACCATCTACGATTCAACTTATATTATTATTATTATGATTCAATATTATCCCGTTATTTCAAAAATATACTTCAAATGTTTTGAATGATTTATGTATCTTTATAAGATAAATGAGTTACATTGCACAAAGTAGAGATAACATCATTAAATGATACCTTTTGGTTAGTGATGTAAACATTTTATATACATTGTGAGTGTTATTATTGTTCATTATAAAAAAAAGATAATATTTGTGATTATTACCAATTGTCTTGGTTTTATAATAGCTCATAGTATATTTAAATAAAAGCGTTTATGCGATCTACACTTTTAAGATATACTTTTAATTTGTTTTCACTATACTGTTTGTTTATGTAACAAATTATAAAATACAATCTCGTTTCCATTTACTTTAAGTAATATCGAAATTATTAGGATTGTTTCTATAAAAAATAGTGATAATGTAAAGCTGAATAAATACATTATGGATCCGTTCAACAATATCCGTATGGGTACCATTACACTTATTAGATAAATAATAATGTTGGTTATTCTTAGTATTCTATGTATTAGATGTGTTTCATCAACACAAATAAGTTGTGAGATGATTTCAACATTAGGTCTGTCAAGTGTAACACGTAATGAGATTTCAGCTGCCAGTTAAAATAAATATAATCAATTATTTTATCACCCATAACATTAAACCTGATATTTCATAAATTTAATTTATTTATTAAAGTTATTCATTAAGCATTGGTAGGATTAACATTACGTTGCATTTTATTAGATAAAATGTTTAGAAAGCCAGTTTGAATTTTTAAAATAATTGTTCTGAACCAAACGAAATGTATTTTTATTACATCTCTTTTTTAGAACTTTGATAATATTATTTACACAGACAGTTAGTTGAACATATATTATTAACTTACTTAAAATTTTAACTTACTACGAACGTTATCAAATTAAGGCATTTTTATTTAGTTAGTTTAAATTTGTTATTTAGTTATTGAAACAAGTAAAAAAAACTAAGACAAATTAACAGCACAATATAAACCATCTTTTTTTTCAAAGTGAGAAAGAAAAAATAAGCTTTGCTTCTTAAATACGATTAGCTGTTATAATAAGTAGATCAGCATAACCACAGAGAGAGGAAGGCGAGAAGGACACAGGCCGGGGGTAGCCAGGCTGGGCCAGCGGTCTGAGAGCTTGCTTGGCGCTGGATGGCTGCGGTGTTGTCACCCTCTATAATATAAAGGGGCAGGTATTATGAGTGAACATGAATATAAAATGGATACTAAAAGCTTTGTGACTTAGTTGTTGAAGCAAGTTATGTCAGAATCTAAGGTTAAATTCCGAAACAGAGTTATAATCAGTTATTTACTCTTTGGATTGTGTTTAAGCACATATGTTGACCTTTCTAGAATATCAAGTAACGCTATTTATGAATGATAAAATCAATACAATTTCCACATTGAAGTTTTATAAAAAAACAAAAAATCATTATTGATTTTGAAAAAAAAAACAATTTCAATATAACATGTACATATTTAATCAAGAACAATTTCGTCAAACCTCACGTACCACGTTCTATCCACGTACCCATCATAATCACAATACCGATACACGCATAGTGGGCCCAATCTCCCACCCACACATAAAGGAGTTTTTATAAAAAAAAAAAAATAAAAAAAAATTTAGAGTTAATTTTACTAAACTCAATTAATGTTAAATTATTGTACTATCTTATTAAGTACTAATTATAATAGTTTATTCAAATTATATGTTAGGTATATATATATATATATATTGAATAAATTATTATAATTTTACTTATATGTACTTATATAAGTAAAAATTATTGGTTTATAAACAAAATTTTATTTTATATGTTTAATTTTGTTGACCATTATCTATAATATATATGATTACTATATCAACTATGAAGTTGGCAGGTAATTTTGGAACATAACAAACACATAACAGCTTAACTTTTAGTAGATAAATAAATGTATGATAGAATCATGAAGAATGACGGTGTAACTTGAGGCTTAACTTTTTAGAACAAAATTTCAGGCGTGACTGACTGTGGATTTTAAGGTAACAAAAATATAAAGGGTGCTTGTACAAAGAATGTGAGCAATGTCAACCTAAACTTACCCTTGGACACAAAGACATATATGGTATCCTCCTCGGTATTAGGTGCCCTGCAGGTGTAGTTACCGGAGTCCCCAGGGGTAGCTGTGGTGACTACCAGTCGACTGTGGGTCTTAGGACCGGGCTCCGTGCTGACTGTCACACCACCCCTGACTGTGTCGTAGTTTATCATCCGCTCGTTGTGATACCAGAACACGTACTGGGGTGGGGTTGGGCTCTGTAATACAATTTATCGCCGTTTGATTGCGATTGCACATCCAACGTGCTGAGTAAATTTTTGATGAAATAAATATATGTAAACTGCTTTAAATTAAGGGATCCTACTTTATATGAAATTTATAATTATAAATGTTTATCTATAGATATGTAATGTTCTGATTATATGGATTGTACACAACTCTATATAGCTCTGAGAGTAAAAGAGTGTAATTGATTTGATTGCAGTAAAATAAGCAAAGCATTGTATTTACACATTTAGCGTGCAGAGTAAAATAGTGGTACAATAAATTAGGTCGATTGCTTTCAGCTATGTGTATAGATAACATTGTCTTGTGTAGGGATGCCTACGTAATAAAAAACTCATAATAAATAGTTAACACAGTAATACTTCTGACTATAGAAACACACAAAAAAGTATCCAATCTATGACGCTGGTCATAGTCATAGTCATAGTCTTAGTCAATTCTCTTTATTCGTATATACAAATGTTGTACATGAATAGTGTCACATTAATTGATCTGTAATATTTTTCGTCAATTACAATAAAATTGTCTAAATAATTATAACTAAAAAAATACACAAATAACTCTACGTTTGTCCTGAGCACCCCTCAAGCTTTAGGTTCACTTTACTCCCAGCATGTACAGGTCTCCACCATACTATATGGTGCCTTATTAATCAAGATTTGTTGAACCTTTTTTATAAATGATTTTAAATTACTTTCGGACTTTAAATTGACCGGTATTTGTTTTAAAAATGTTGCCCCCATATAAGATGTTTTTTCTTATAAAACTCTAAACTATGCTTTGGTAAACGTATGTCTTGTTTTTTCCTAGTTTCGTATGGGTGTCTTTCTTTACTTGTTTGAAAGACTGACATGACTTTTGCTTTCACATACATCATGCACTGTAGAGCGTAAAGAGCGTAAACAATCAAAATTCCTAGTGAAGAAAAATCACGTTTTACAGACTCATCCTTTTTCTTTTCTAATATTACTCTTATTCCTTTTTTTTTTTTTTTTGTAATGCTAATAATTTATTAAGGTTAGAAGATGATGTTCCACCATATATACAGAGACCATAAGCTATATGAGACTGGATATGAGCATGAAAGATCGATTTTCGAGCGTCCACATTACACAATAAATGCATCCTTCTTAGTGCAAAGATTCCCGAAATTATTTTATTTGTAATGTGGTCAATGTGATAGTCCCAAGATAAATTTTTATCGATATAAAGTCCAAAAAATTTTGACCTATCAATATGTTCGACCTCCTGCAAGTCTAGCATTATGGTAGGGAATGTTAAATCTCTATTTTGTTTAGTTGAGAATAGCATTGCATTTGTTTTCTGTGGATTCAAAAAAACTTGTTTATTAGTAAAGGACTGTTGTAATTTTGTTAGTTCTGTATAGGCTTTGATTTCCAATTCTGAGTTTGAGTTTGCGGTTATTATAAGTTTCGAATCATCTACATACATTACTAATTAGCATGTTTCATGGCTTGGACTTAAAATACCTGGAATACCTTGTACATAGCAGATAAACAAGAGGGGCCCGAGTATAGACCCCTGAGGTACCCCGTGTTTAATTTGTTTTGTTTTTGATGTGAATGTTGAAACATTATTTATATAACGATGAGAAACCTGTACATACTGAACTCTGTTGGTCAGGTATGACCTAAACCAATCCAAATGCACTCCACCAACGCCAAGAGATTGTAATTTTGACAACATTTGCCTATGCGACAAGCTATCAAAGGCTTTGGTTGAGTCCATAAAAACACCAGCTACTTTTTCCTTTTTGTCCACTGACTCTATCACCTTTTCTACAAATGCTACCAAAGCCGTAATAGTTGATTTCCCTTCACGAAATCCGTGTTGTTCTTTGTCAAATAAATCGTTTCTTTGTAAATTGAGTATTAATCTATTGTGCATTGAACGCTCATAAATTTTTGAAAAGGAAGGAAGAAGCGAGACTGGGCGGTAGTTTGATATTTCTTTTTTATTTCCTTTCTTGAAGATCGGAATAATTTTTGAAATTTTTAGTTTGCATGGAAATACCCCAGTGTTAAATGAGGCATTAATTATATGTTTCAATGGCTTAACTAGAGAGTATTTTGTATTTTTATTACTTTTGTTGGAATATCATCATAACCGCTTGAGCTCTTATTTTTTACAGACTCAATTATTTCTAATATCTCATTTTCATTAGTTGGAGGACAATTGAAGGACAAATGTCCCATCTCAAGACCCCTCTTATTCCTGTCATTGATGGGTGCATCCGGACCGGCTCCCTCAACCATGCTATCAACTACATTTATAAAATATCGATTAAACATTTCACTTACAATTGACGGATTGGAGACAGGTTTATTATCAACCAGTAATGAAATGTTTTCTAAATTATTTTCTATTTTCCCTGTTTTGGAATTTATTATCTCCCAAGTTGTTTTGCTCACATTTTCTGAGTTTTTTATTTTCTCATCGTAAAATTTTTCTTAACTTCTATTAGTTTGCCTTTATAGCTCTTGTTCATCTTTTTCGCCATCTCGCATAACTGTGGTGATCTGTTTTCTTTGACCTTGTTCTTTAATTATATAAGTTTTGTTTTTGCATCAAGTACTTCTTTATTAATCCATTTACGTTTTTTCACAGTAATAATTTTTATTCTTTGTTTTGGAAAAGCTTGTGCAAAATAAAAATTAAATATATCAATAAAAGTGTTTTATTTCTCTTCAATAGGTGCATCATAAACCGGTCTCCAATCCTCCTTAAATATCAGTGAGTTAAAGAACCTCATATTTTCTTTTGAAAACTTTCTTCTAGTTAGACTTAATTCATGGTTTTTATTATAACATATATTAGAAAGTTTAAGTATTGACCATCATGGTCTGACAGCGCATTTACAATACCTTCAACTTCTGTCTCATTTATATTAATATTAGTACAATAATTATCCAGAAAAGACTCACTAATTACCGTAACTCTAGTGGGAAAGTTTACTAAGTAATTCAAACCATGGTTTTTTTAATATACCTTTAAATTCCTTGCTTTCCGTTGAGGTGCTCAGGACATTAATATTAAAATCCCCGGCCAGAATAATAAAGCAATTTTTTTATGATAACATTTCTAACATAGAGTTTAGTCTTATTAAAAACTCGGAATCGTTAAATTGTGGAATTCAATATATAGCTGCTAATAATAAAGTTTTACTACTTATTTTAAATTTTGCAATACAGCATTCAAATTTTTTATCCTGACATAAAGCATCTATGGCCGGTAGATTAATTACTTTACCTTTTAAACCCATCTCTGAAAAAATAATAACACCACCACCAGTTGTGGTAGTTCGAGCATAATGAGCAATTAAACTATAATTATGTATATTAAAATATTCTAATTCAATTGTGTTTAAGTTATGTTCAGAAAGAACAATAATACTTGTTTTTATTTATGATACAATTACTTCTAATCGTTGAAAACGAGTTCGAAGATTCTGAATATTTTAGTGGTATATTTTAATATTACTATTTATGCTCGATTTTTTTTTTTTGCGTCTGCCCTATGTGATCTTCACTTACCCTTTTCCTGTTACATTTATGAGAGATGAGATTAAAGGTGTTGGTACACAATTATAACCATTAATCGTAGTATCTATACTACTTAAGCTATTTACATTTATATTTTGGTTATTTACGTTGGGAGTCGATGGTAAAGATGGGAAATTGTCCATGAATAACAAGCCTGGTGAGGGAAGGGATTGACCACAGATGGAGGGGTTACCATGCAATGAAACAGATGGCTGGTTAACTGTAATAAGTCTGCTATAAATGTTCGATGATTGGTCACTGGCGAGAGGATCCCCACTCATTGAAGCTTCAATATTTCCATTACTGTGCTGAGACTTAAATGGTATTGTTTCCATAGTGTCTGGTGTTTTGGTTGCTTTATTGTTCTCGTCTGATCGTCACAGGATGCCATACACTCTTAGCTCCTTGTCGATACAATTCTGTAGAAGGTGCACACATTCTTGATACTCTAAACCATTTCTCAAGGTTCTTGTTGCCCTCTCATCAGTCACAACTATATTCACTGTAGCCCCAGTCTTAATATGAAAATTAACAACATTCTTTGCAAAAACATGTGGTGGAATCTTGTCTCGTACACATCCCATGGGTGTGTATATCAATTTCTTGAAATTCCTTTTGTGAAAGTCTCTAGTTAAATGATGGAACGCCAAGTTATAGTCTTCTAGCGTGGGCTTCTCAGAGAATTGTTTTTTAGTTACAAGCCCATACACCGCAGCTCGATCGGTACTTGGTTGTTGCATTGTCAGGTAATCGTTTAATATTACTGATGGTTTTGGTCGCCTTCTTCCTAAATGTCACCGCAGCTCCCCCACTCATCTGCCTTTGACTGCCAAAGTCCCCAGATATACAGTGGGAAAAAGCAACAAGAGGATTATCTTTATTGTTTTCTATTTCTTCTATCATGTTTGCCTCTTTTATAAGGATTGTGTCTTTTTCCACCCATTCATCTCCGTTTAAAAAAATACTATCTGAGGTTTTTAAGTGTGCCACTGTGGGTTCACGTTCTTTCTGATGGGTTTTATTAATAGTGGGTATATCTGAGATTGGGTCTGTAGTAGGAGAGACGTCAGTCGAATTATGCAGAATTTCTGTAAACTTCTTCATTATTGCTTTTGAAATTGCACTTTTCCCTCTTCTGTTGAAGTGTAGCCCGTGTTTGGTGTGACACCAGCTCTCGAGCAGATATGTATCGAGATACGTATCGTTAACCGTTAGATAGCACTAGATGCGTGCGTGTACTACAGCACATGCATTTGGTTGGACAGTGTGTTTGATCTTACCTATGGTCAAAAATTAATTGTATTTAAGTATGCCAAAATACGTACTCAGGTTCTTACAAGATTATTCATTAAATAAGAGTTTATATATTTTACTTTCAGAACGCACTGGTTTTTATATTTTGGATTACTGTACTAGTGGAAGGTATAATAAATGATAGGTTTAGTACATTTATTGTTAGTTTAATTTTAAGATACGTAATCGATATTAATATTTTATTTTACAAATATATTTATAATTATCTCATGTTTACAGTAAGTAAGAGAAAACATAACTCATAAATTACATAATTTTTTATATTGACCTCAAAACTTATACTTCAGTTGCATGTTAGACATGCGTCACGATCAAGCATTGAATCAGGGAATCCTTTAAAATTTTTAGGTTTTCCAATAAGCTTTTCATATTATTGAGTAGTAAAAATACAGCTAGCCTCTGGAAAAACAACACTTTAGCATGCATAAAAAAGAAATGTTTTTCCATTATTATATCTCATAAGAGTTCTTATAAAAAAAAAAAACATTTATTAAGTATTCATAAGGATCTTGAGATGAGTTGAGGTAAACTTACATTCTCTATGATACAGACGAGGCTAATGGTGCTGCCCTCTCCGATGTGATATTCTCCACTCCCTATAATGTAAGCTGAAGGTATTACAACATGTAGGTTGTAGTAGTGAGAAACAGTCCCTTGACTAGTCGCTACCTGCAGTAACAAGGAGTATGGGTACTATTAATACAAGTGTAACATTATGAACATAAATTACAATCCATCTGAACATACTTTAAATAAACTTACAAATAGCAGTTAGTTAAAAAAATAAATATTGTTTATTTCATCACGTAAATGCAGGATATTTAAAGATGTTAGCAAGATAAATTACTTCCCTTCCTTATTCTACTTTCTCCTCTTTTACCCCATTCCACTCTAATATATTAACCTTCACCGTCACACATTCCCCCTACGATATGATTTAAACGTTTCCTAATTTATAAGTTTAATACAAATATATAATAACAGCTCATTCAATCGAAAAGGATCAAAACTATGTTTTATAATCAAAAGCATTCTCTTAACATCAGCCTGCCGTGCCTGATAGAGTCGAGTTTTTCTAAAAATTCCTTATTACTTGTCGAGGTTGGTACAAAATAATTGTCAGAAATCAAAACATATTTTTTTCTACGTACACTTATATTAACTTATACGTTATCAAGGAAACGTTTTAGCTTAGACCTACTATATTAAATCATCGGCCTTTCTGGTGCAGTTAATATCATACGTCAAGTGATGTGAGACCCTTGTTTCAGAAAAGTAAACATTCCATGTTTAAATATTTCATGATATCACATGTACAATACTTTGATTAGAAAGCTTGCCAGAATTTGATCAAGAAATCGTTATTTGTGCCTAATCTGTGAAAATAATATTTTTATTTAGTTTAATAGCAGGTATGATTTTTTCCTGATGCATTGTAACTAAAATACGATGTGGTAAACTAATAAAATGTTTACTTTTGACAAACTTTCTCATCAACATACAATAATATGTCTGCTAGACCTATCATTATTTATTTATTTTATTCGGAAACCAATTATAATGTTAAAAATACATTTCATATGTAGAACACTAATATTTTAATAACCTATTGAAAATATGTAGTTAATAAACTATACATTTGAGACATTTTAAATAAAGTAGACGAAAGGAAAAATATAGCTTTTTGACATTGGCTAACTCTGCAAAAATTTCAAAATGTCCATAAATAGCGTGATCTTTCTACACTTGGTACATATTAATACATAAAAGGAAATACGAAACTGTAACCTCATTTGTATCATATATGAATTAAATATAATTATAGTAACAAATCAAAGGTAGAAACAATACTAGTTAAAATTTACAATCACAGCTCCACTGAGACGGCACAAACAGCAGAGCGTGACGGAGAATCGACAAAGTTCTGTGAGAACTGCGAGGTTTTCCCAATTGAAAACGGTACTAAAGTGACAAGCTTTAGTGTTTCTGGGGCGGCTTAACGATGGCAGCTAGGGGATGAATACTAAAGGAGTACTCAGTTCGTTGTAAGCACGCTATTTGTTTTATTGGGTTTGAAGACAGCATTCGTAAAAATACATTTAAATATTCTTAAAAAGTTCACTCTTGCTTGTTATTTGGTTAGTGTAATTTAGTTTATCCATGTTTTACAATTTTAAAACTTAACTCATTATTAATAGTTGTTTGTACTTTGGATATTAAAATAAAAATATTTTTCTAGTATTCAATCTGATTAAAAATAAAATGTTTTTAGGCTGAGCATATTTTTTATTATATTTTTATTAACTTTTCTGTAGAAAAAAATTTTACAGCCACCTTTTTCAAATACAGTTTTCAATAAAAAATCTTTATTAAAAGCAGTATATCATTATTTGTGTTTATATTTAACAAATTTGTGTTTAAACTATTAAAATATGATTGAGGTAACTTTCATTGGTGGAGTTTAGGCTAATATATGTGACTTACGAACAATAAATAACGATTAGTGTTGTTTTTAACCTAATTTCTTTATATTACGTACTTATTGCCTTTAGCATTTTTTTATATTACTTCTCAACATACTACAAAGAAAAAAATATCTATATTAATTTTAAGACAGCTAAACATAATAATATATCAAACAAATAAGAAAACATTTATAAATTTTACTATTATTAAAAAAAAAAACAAAAACATTATTTTATATAATTTAATTCATCTATATTTATATATTTTTATTCTTTTGTGATAAAATAACCAAGTTACAACCTATTTATGCATTTATTATTCCGTATATGCTAATTTTAAAAATAAATATTTATAATATTATATTCATGTTTTAAACCCACCTACAAGATAGCAAGATTTACTATGCCTACAAGATAACATGGCTGTTCCGTATTGATCACAATAAACTGATCTGTCCTTCCCGTACATAGTCAATCTATTATACATTCGTAATTACCGTAAAGTACGCTGACTGTCTTCTTATCAGTATACTAAAGCTACTTTATACTGAAATGTCATACTATGATATCGACACAATATTACTATTCAGTTAAGCTACTTTATACTGAAATGTCATACTATGATATCGACACAATATTACTATTCAGTATTGACTATGATAAACTACTCTGTCCTTCACGTACACAGTCGATCTATTATACACTCGTAATTTCCATAAAGTACGCTGACTGTATTCTTTTCAGTATACTAAAGCTACTTTAGAATGACATGTCATACTCTGATATCGACACAAACATTACTCTTTGGTATTTACCACGATAAACTGCTTAGTCGTTCACTTATATACAGTCGATCTATTATACATTCGTAATTTCCGTAAAGTACGCTGACTGTATTCTTTTTAGTATACTAAAGCTACTTTAGAATTAAATGTCATACTATGATATCGACACAAACATTACTCTTTGTTATTGACCACGATAAACTGTTCTGTCCTTCACATACACAGTCGATTTATTATACACTCGTAATTTCCGTAAAGTACGCTGACTGTATTCTTGTTAGTATACTAAAGCTACTTTAGACTGAAATGTCATACTATGATATTTACACAAACATTACTCTTCCGTATTGACCACGATAAACTGCTCTGTCCTTCACGTACACAGTCGATCTATTAACTCGTAAATACCGAAAAGTATGCTGACTGTATTCTTATCAGTATAATAAAGCTAATTTAGACTGAAATGTCTTACTATGATATCTACACAAACATTACTCTTCCGTATTGACCACGATAAACTGCTCTGTCCTTCACGTACACAGTCGATCTACTGTACGTATACCACTGTATATATATATATAAATACCACTGTACGTATATGGGTGGACGTGTGGGTCAATACCACTGTACGTATAAGGGTGGGCGGGTGGGTATTGACCACTGTACGAGTATGTGTGGGCAGGTAGGTATTGATATACGGGTAGGACACATAACATTATGGGACAAAGAGTATTGTCTGTTTGATCATTAAACAATTCAGAAGACTATTTCAGACAAGAGATTTTAACGCTGTTTTTTTACCCACCCGCCCACCCATATACGTACAGTGGTATTGACCCACACGCCCACCCATATACGTACAGTGGTATTTACTGTAACACTATCAATACCACTGTATTCATCCACTGTACAACATCCACAAGAACACATGTAGTGTTTATATATGTTTAAATCGAGTAGTTAGCATCGGTGTCAGCTTACCAACTATATGGTCTCCCAGTTGTTTGACAAAAACTCGTCCACAGCATAAAATGCATGATAGGCTAAAAAGCCTTTAAGACGAGTTTTGAAGGCTTTCGGATTTGTGGCGATTTTCATAGAATTGGGCAGTCTGTTGTAAAGATGAACACCTGCTTCTGAGGGCAAGTGCTCAAACGTTACTGTTCTGTGTCTCCCAGTCCTGTAGTTGTCCCTGCCTCTTGTGTTATATTCGTGTATGTCTCGCCCCTGAGTCAAGGAGCATTTAGAGATGAAAAAGTTGTTGTTTCGAGAATGTAGAGGCAGGGTAACGTTAAGATCTTCAAATTTTTAAAAATTGGCCTGCAAGAGTCTCTGAAGTTGACTTTTGCGATTATTCGTATTGCCTTTTTCTGTAGCCTGAACAATCTAAGAAATTGATTGTTCGTACAGGATCCCCATAACACTACGCCATAAGCTAAGTGAGGGTATATCAAGCCATAATATGCCATCAACAGGACCTGAATAGGGCAGTATCTGGCTAAAGACCTCAAAACAAATATGCCTGATGTTAATTTAGCGCACACCACGTCAGTATGGACATTCCATGTCAACCCTTGATCCAGGTGTATTCCAAGGAATTTCAACGTGTGAACTTCTTCTAGCATAGTGTCTTCCAACATCACATTGGGGCTCCTTTCTAGGCCACAAGGACGTAAGGAAAAATTTAAAAAGTTTGATTTTGAAGTGTTTGTTTTTAGGTTGAGGCTCTTGAAGTGTTGAATGCTTTAGAGTTGAATGCTTTATTCAACTCTAAAAATGCTTTTTGTTCTACAAGATCCGGTGACTTGTCTCTAAAAAACAGGGTTGTATCATCTGCATACTGTACGATATTCCCCTGTTGCAGTGATGCCCCAATGTCATTGACATAGACTAAGAACAGGACTGGGCTGAGAATTGATCCCTGAGAGACACCATAACACAGATTGATTAATTTAGAAGAAAACAGACGTCAATCGTTATATGTCAATAATTAATGTATAGATAGGCGTATTTCCTAAACAGTTAAAATGTCGGATATTCGTTACTTGTGTGTGGTGAGTCACTTGTTTATTTAAATAATTGTTCCAAACATATTCCAAGAAGATAATGCACACTTGTGTATCTTTATAGGGTTTAGGGCAAACGTCTAAATATATTGCCGACGTATTTCATGCATTCAAACCTAAATTGTTCATGTTTAATACAGTGTGTAGGTAAAATAGGCAGAAACTCTTACTAAATTAAAAAGTATAACACATTATATGAAAGTAAGTTAAGTCTGTCTATCTAACTATATATTTCATTTAGTACTATCAGTATACTTAAGCTACTTTATACTAAAATGTCATACTATGATATCGACGCAAACATTACTCTTCGATAAGCCCTCTTTGATGTGTCCAATCACAGTGTGTACACAATCTAAAAGCCTTGCTGTATTAGGGTAGTGTTGTGTTTACTAATCTTCCTGAAAATATTGACTGTGGAAAAGGGATGAAAATAAAAATGGATTTTATTACTAACTACTGAAATTCCGACTTATAGGAATAATCCTTGATATAGTACATAGTTTATTTACAGCCGAAAACGAAAAAGTAAAATTATCTCTTTTCTGATTAGTTCGTTCAAAGGGCATAATGTTCACAACCCAAAATTATATCAAATTTAGTGTTCTGCCTATGCAAATTTTGTTACCGTTTTCATTATTTAATTATCATTTAAGTTTCGTAAATGGAAAACTAGGCTTTTGATAATATTGTTTAAGTTTTTTTTTTTATGTTGAATAAATTATTTATACGAGTTTATAATAGATATTTAATCATTAATGCTAAGAAAATAATATGGTAGGTTGGTTATGGTAATGTGTATTTTGATTAATTCTTCTTACAACAAGATATATCGAATTGAAATATTTCGTCTAAATAACAACTTTAAGAATAAACTATGATTTTTTTTTCATAAAGCATAGACATGGTGCTGATAATAACAATATCATAGCATGAATACGTTATAGGTTTGGTAATATATAAAATAAACAGCCTCGTACAATTTGCACACGACTGTTCTATAGCAACGGTTTGTTGATAGGATCGTTTAATTTTACGGTGATTTTAGTTAAACATTCGTTGCTAACGTATGTAACATTCCGAAAAAGATACTAAATGTTTCCGGGTTCATCATTACATTTGGGATTGTACAAAATATTTCACTCATTTTTTTTTTAGAGTTGACAAATGTTACTAAGTCTAAATATGTCATAAATATGTGTTTATAGCCATTAACTTTCAAAAACCCTCTTTACGAACATAGTAAAATGTGTTTGCCTTTACATAATGTATTTTAAATTAAGATAAATTAACGGGATGTTTATTTGTGTTCAGTGACGTTCACTTGTACTGTATCATGTTATTAAAAAAATAAAAATAAAACAAAATATATAATTTCTTGTTGTGGTGATATATTTCATGAACATAGCAATTGGAAAATCAAGTTTGATTAAAACATAGTATTACCGAAATTTCTCTGTGATCCTTCATAGTCTGACTATGAAGTTATACACTATATTTAGCGCTGGCCTGATACTAACCTGACATTCATACGTCCCGTTATCCCTCTTCTGTACAAACTTGATCTGCAGGTCCCAGTTGTCTGAGTGTTCGGAATGCAGGACCTGAAACCTCTCATCGTTGGTGAAGGTCACCACCCCCGAAGACAAGATGTGCCAGTCCCTCCGGCGCACCCACGTCACTTCCTGCAGTCATAAGGGTGAAAATATTACCTTTAAATCACTTTATATGTAAGACTAAAATATCTTTCTTCGAATACGGTCTTTTATAATAGTGTTTTTGTTCAATTACACTCAAATCGTAGCGATATGGGTGATTGTAAGAGGTAAATAAGTGTAGATGAACGAGTGCAGTCATTGTTACTAACTAAGGTCGACTGTTCTTCAGAATTCAATTTATTAATAACCCAATAGCCACGGCTATTGGGTTATTATGGGTTATACGGGGAAACCGAACCACCTGGTATTGGTCTAATTTTCAGCTAATTGCCAAGCCTGACACTAAGTTATATTCTCTACAAAACTTCTGAAATGCTACCTAACATGGACAATCTAAACTTCCCTAATAGGGACGAAGTTGATGGCAACCACTGCGTGGACGCCATGTCGGTATTAAAATGACTGAGCTCATTTCCTGACTGAGGAAAGCACATACAATAACCTCACCACTTTGACCCCAGGTTACACTATACTTGTAGTATAGTGGGTTACAGCACTATACTACAAGTACTGACAAAGTAGAGTACAATTTACCTGGATCTTAATAACTAGAAAAACGTGCAACTCAGATGTTCAAGGAAAACACGTTGCTAAAATATAATATACGGTAGAACTCTCAACGATGATTATTATATTGTTTGTATAGAATAACAATCAACATATCCATGATTTTTAGTAATTAGTTGGATTAAAAATATACTATTTTTAATAAGTAAAAGCTAAAAACCAAAAGTACATAGTCTGTTTTGTGTACAGTTTTTAATTTGGTAATACAAAAATATATCTGACAATAATTGTTATGTGTTAAACATGTCATTACTTATATAATATAAAAATACTAAAGTTAGGGAAAACTAATGATTTGAAAGTGAAATTAATCAAAACATGTTCTGATTTATTAAATACTTCCTCTTACATTTGCACATTTAACAAAATATACTTAACGATATATTGTAAGGAGATGAAATTTGTTTGTTAAATAGGTCATACCTGGTCATGTACAAGAGGTAAAAGGCAACGCTCATTGTATGTAGTAAAATCAGTGCTTATAATTCATGTTATAAAGTAAACATAACTTTTGTTTACTTTATAACATAAGTAAACATAACATAAGTGAGGTGTAATTTTGTTAAAAGTATGATGAAACCCATCTGATACACAAATCCTTTTCCGATAAGTTGGGAAACATATTGGTTTACAACACGATCAGTTATCTGAGTTTTATTTGATGGAAAGGAAGGATTTTGTTTGCTTTTCATTACATTTAGAACTTAATAATTCACATTCTGGTAAAAGGAAATACAAAAGTTCGGTTTTAATATGAGCAGTTCTGTAGTAGTAAACACTTTTTGACATATTTAAGCATTTAAAATTAATTAAAATATTTTTTTAATTTATTCAACACTCCATTTAACATATGCATCACACTTGTTGAATACTATACTTGCTGAAGGGTTTAAGGATACTTAAACCATACAAACCTAAAACACTTGTAATGTACGTACATGTTTTATGGCTGCAATGGATTTTAAGGATGAAATTTTAGTTTCCAATGATACATATAATCAATTAAATATCAATCATATTGGTAAACACTACAAAAGTCTTACTATTAAAAAAAATATTTTGTAAGATATAATAATTTAAACAGTAATACTTAAGTTTGTAAATACATAACATGCAAGTAACGATTCTGAATTACATAGTTACAATAATTTAATATGATATCATATACCATGTACTGTTTGTACGATAAATTTCCATTTTGGGAAAATGTTTTTGCATTTATAAAAATGTAAGCTTTAAATTTCTGAAAATTGTAGAAAAATTACCTTTTTGAGCATTCATACGCATATTAAATATTTCTTAGATTATTATTGTTTTTCATTCCATTTACAGTATTTCTTAAAGAAGAGTGTATATATTTATACATTTTACTTTTATATTTACATTTTTTTCATTTCATTTGTTCTGCTATGCCAATTATGCCCATTATAACTTGTGTCATTTTTGAAATATTTGATACAAATTTAAATTAAACTAAACAAGTAGTCTAATAATATTAATGATTTTGACGTATTGAATTTTTTACTAGAAAGTTGTATTTAACTGGTTTGATTTTCTTTATAACATCCTACTATAAAATTTGTTTGATGTGTCATAGAAAGTTTTATAAACTGTTATTTTAATAATAAAAAAATAAATACAGCTGTTTTCTTAGTACAATATAACATAATATATGGCCATACATAATGTGATAATAATTTAATTTGCTGTGCAAAGACTTCTCTCACTCTTTAAATTGTTCAGTTAACGTAAAAAACGTTATGTTCCATGCAGGTGCTACGTCGTAACAGCTGCTCCTATATTCCAGAGATATCGGCATGTTATAAAGCTTAAAGTTCTCTTTGCTTTTTGGTGAGCTAATGGCTAGTCAAAGAAAATATTCTTAATATATTATATTAAATTAAGTAAATTTAACTCTACCACTTATCAACAATCACAAAGAGATAATTTATATGCTATGCTTAAAACCACTTTTGATTATAATTGTAAAATCTATTTTAAAAACCATTTAACTTTCAAAGTAGTGTAAGTAGAACGTAAAAAATATATTTTTATGGTAACTGTCTACACATTTTTAAAGTCAAATTATATTTTCAAGTATTGAGTATATTCTAATAACAGTAAATAGTTGGATCTAGGGGTGGTAAAGCCCTCAGTACTGTTCAACTTGGAGAGTTTCCCAGTTTTAAAACGATTCTCAACTACGTTCCCTAACTGGCACAACTCTAAATGTGCATCAGTGTAACATAATATTTATACTTTACCCAATGTTCACACACAATAAAACTATTATATACCAATTAAATAATGATGATTAAATAGCTTACACCTGACAGTATTAACGTGTGTAAATGTCAGTACTTACGGAGTGCTCAGCTATGTTCTTGACACGACAATTGAGAAAGGCCGTGTCTCCCAGCTGGGTTGAGACATTGGTTATTTGACTGTTGTCAAACACTGGAAGGTCAAATGAGGTCAGTCTTGGTGGAGGAGTGCGAGGGGATGGAGGTTTTAGGGGTAGCCAAGGAGCTCGCGTCGTGGTCCCCGACAGAGGCTCCTCTATCTGCACTCCTGGCAACTCCTCTAGAGAGAGAAACATCATTTAATTTAATTTAAATAATACTAGAATTAATATTAGGGGATGAAGCAGTAATTTGTTCGATACCATATATCATTGGTTTTAAACATAGACTTCAAAACATCAAACATTTTTCAATATAAGACCGTGTTATTTAATTAGATTATGATAAAATGTTTATAATTCGAAAGTTCCAATAATTTTAAATACCCGGATGAACTATCTAATTTGCAGAAATAATCTATTAGACCAAAATAAAGATCACATTATATGTACTACTAAATTTGTAAGTTAGTTTCCACCTCAATAGAGAAATCCTCCCATACACTCTTTCGACTAGCTCTTGATTTATAAAACCGAATGGGACTCGTTAACGGAGTAAAATTTTTTGTTTAAAATATCAGGGTTTGGCATGTAAATATTAGTTTTAGTTTAGTATTAATAAAAAAATCACCTCATTTACATGGCACTATAATTGTAGGATTAATTTAAATTTAGGGTTACAAGATAAATTTATCTTGAGATAGTCTTGTTTTATATTATATATATATATATATATATATATATATATATATATATATGTATGTATGTATGTATGTATAATGGACCTCTTGATATAACACAAAAATATAGCATTTAACATAATATAACTCATATTTGGTACAGTTTTTGTATTTAAATCTAACCTCTTCTGTCTTGCAATATCTTGTAAAGAACGAATTCCAGCTCCCATCTTGATTTTCCAACAAAATTCCAGGACGAAAGAGTAGTTTCCAAACAATAAACCAATATTTCTAATTATTTTATCAGCATATAAAGAACTTAAAAGACATTTTATGTATATTTTTGTTAATACTTTCCTTACTCCCGTATTTCCATTATTCGTTTTGTAAATTTTATTTCACAAATGTTATACAGGTATTTGATTAGTAATTTGAATGTACAGGTTTTTTAATCTCAAAAAGAGTATTAAATTCAACAATTTGATAAACTAAAACTATGGACCAACTTGAGTACAATAAAGTTTTTATTTACTTATTTTCCCCTAAAATGTAATTTAGTTAACTTTAACCTTATTATATAGATTCTAAATATAAATTAATATTTTATACTATAAATAAATTATGTATTACTCTTTTTTGCTTTCTTTTAATATAAAATAGTACACCAGAAAGTAAAACAGTTTTGAGTTTTAATATGTTCACTGGTAAAGTTCACAGAAGTAAAATAAAACAAGAATAATAAGTTAATATACATAAAGGCATTTTATAATAATTTTGTAAAATTATTAATAGGTCCAGTTAAAATTATTGTTTTAATAAAGTAAATGCGTCCATTATTCGCAACTTTCAGATCATCTAAAGTAAAGCATAGATTGTGTTCAAGCTATCTATTCGTTTTTTTTATATTTAGATAATAATATAATAATTTACAATATGAGAACAATACTATAAGATGTACTG
Source organism: Stictocephala bisonia (assembly GCA_035578905.1). NCBI lineage: Eukaryota > Metazoa > Arthropoda > Insecta > Hemiptera > Membracidae > Stictocephala > Stictocephala bisonia. Next base: position 287,026 of record JAQJVL010000080.1, read on the forward strand.
ATAACATTATTAGAAATTATAATAATATTGAAATACACGTGAGTAAAAATAAAATATCATAAAAACAGCGTAGTATGCTTCTATGATATATCCAAAAGGAATAAAATATATTATGTTCGATTTTTAATACTTTATATTGAATCTATTCAAATTTAAAACTACTACTAAATTTTGCCCTAAGTGGATTGGGAGTGCAGTAAACTGAATCAGAAAATTAGGAAACCTCCCTTATTTATGTAAGTACGTATGTAAAGGCTAGTATGGTTATTTCCCAAACTACAGACAAGTACTAACCAAGGAACCTTGAGTGATCAAAGTCCTCGTACTTGGAGAGATCTGACTCGTTGAAGGACCAGACGCCTGTGAGGTCTGGCAGAGGTTGAATGTGTGATGAGGATGGCCCAAGAGTTATGTTCACGGCTCCAACCCCTAGTCTACCTGTAAATATATTATGGTTACTCCAAATGTGGAGGTCGTATGTTCTTTAGCAAACACAGTAAGAGTAGACTTTCTGCGGAAATAATAAAATTTCACAGTTTATGTAATAAATGTTATAGCATATGTTATGTTATATATATTTAGTATTATATAAACTTAGTACTAAATATATTTAGTACTAAGTTTATGAATTAGTACTAACATGTATAGTTGTAATATTATTCTTCGTGTGGTATCCAATGAACATCATAATTTAAACAAAGTTTTTATTTTACTGGCTAAGTTCAATCAAACCTTATTTAGCATCATTCAGAATTTTTCACGGTTAAGAATATAAAGAAAAATTTATATGAAAGTTAAAATGTTTAAAATCAATTTTCATCTGTTATAATACGTCTTACTTATTTGTTATCTTATAATAATCTTTGGTATAACATTATTATCTGATAAAAACAAAAAAATATGATTATATGTACCATAACTAATATGTAAACTGTTTATAACAAATTTGGCTAAAATATGCTTATAAATCATATTAATTATTATTCAAGTTTCGAACCAACCACTAATTCTTAAAAAAATAGTTCCTTTATTTCAACAACATAAGCATTTCAAACTTAATCTCCTTGATTTGAACTCACAGAGACCTACACTGACAAGTTCGATAGATTTACAAGGAACTAGAATGTTGGGTGAACTAATATCGTACTGATGGTACGAGTGAAATACTAAAGGACTTTTGTACTTTAATTACGACGCCAAAACCGTAACAAAAGTACAACCTAACCAGGGTACAATTAACCTGACCTAACCAAACCTAAGCGAACCTAACCTAACTCAAACAAATCCAACCTAAGCTGACCCAACCAAAATTAACCATAGGTAACACATGTAATTCTGTAAGTCTTTGATTTAGGTATACCGCAATCAAACCTAATAGGCCAAACGCTTTTTTAGGTTATTTAGCTGTAGAATACTTTGAATCACGTAACTATATGATATGTTTTTTAATTGTTTTTTTCTTGCAATATTATACTCTAGTATACAAGACGTAAATACTTACCCATAATATTAATCTGTTGGGGTGTGCACCTGTTGTTATGGAGCAGTTTGTTCCCAGTAGTAAATGAAGTACACAGACAACAATTATAACATGATGATGGTTATAGTTGTTAAAATATAATGCATTCACAATACACCATTTTTATATGGTGTTTTTGTAAGGTCACCACTTTAAAACTTACCCAAAGAATAGTTGTGGGTAACCCCCATGTAAAATCTTACCCAACGTTTTTTATAGTTGTGGTTTTTAAAAAATCTAAGTAGTGAATGTATTAAAACTAGCTTGCAAAATTGATTGCAAAATGTAATATGTAAAATTTATAATTTAATACAGTTTAACTAATTATGATATTTGTAAAACAAATTTTATTTTGTAAAACTAAAAGATACTATTCAAATTAGGTGGTTATTAAACTTACCTGTGCTAGTTAATTGGATGGAAATGAGCACAGCGAGACAACAGAGCCAATGAAGGAATAACACCAGCTGTGGTAGAGATGTCACCATTTGAGCCTGTCAGGAAGGCAATTGAATATTATAAGAGTATATTTTCAGGTAACTTTCTCTAATTAAACAGTTAGACAGATTATTATTAAAGTATTATAGATAATACTATCATTATTAAGGTATGTCAACAGTTACGGATATGTTTATTACTCCATTACATTTTAAAAATTCAAAATATGTAGAGATTTTTTAAAAATTTATAACATGTAATATTTTTAAGTAATAAAAATTGAGGAAAAAAACGCCTCAATAACCATGAAAGTTAGTAAAACCAAGACTCTTAATATTAAACAATCCCAATTGGCACCAAATAATACTTTCAAATAGTCTAATAATCAATGAAGGTTAATGTTTAGTTGTTCCGTACCACAATAAAGAAACAAAATTAAAATCAACAATTTTTTCAAACGTTTCGATACAAACACATACTTATACAAACGTTATGGAAACACTTGTGTACGTCCTTTAACACATATTCAGATACTTTAATTTTTTGAACAAAACAATGAAATTTATTTAAACATATTTTGTTAGTTTTTAATTTGTAACCATTTCAATATATCGATGTAACCAACAATTCCAATATCAGTCCAACTAAGCCATATACAAAACGTATTTTTGTTTCTACTATTAATTTGTGAAATATTTTGAAAGAATAGTGTCAGTTCTATGATGCAATGTGCAGTCAACTTAAATGTTGTTGTAGTGGGGTTTAAAAGTGTTCATTATACTTTTAAATTTCATGTTACATAAATCAAGTCTATTAAGTTATTAATATATCAAACATTACATTTCAAAAAGGATACGTCAATACAACTATAGATTCTATGAGGTCTCAATTTAAAAACATTTAAACTATAGACATATCATAATTTATGTTGTAAATAATTATTTACTTGTAGGTTACCAAAAGCTATTCAGTAAAATAAATAAATTTTTATACGAGAGTATATAATCAGCACAAAGAAAACCAATATTTATTTATTTTATGCTTTTATAGTTTAGTATTAAAGCAACTTGAAGAAAATTTATACTAAAAAACAAAACAGTATACTTAGTGAAATAAATGAGGAAATCCTAAAGTGAATGTTTCTTTATCGCCGTCTACCTTGCAATTTAAAAAGTTTACTTATATTTTAAAATAACTGGAGTAGAGAAGAGTAATTGCAAATACTCTTTTCCAAGTATAAGACCAAGATTAAAATAACATTTCTTCTCCTACAGTGCATAAATTATTCTAGTTTGAAAGCCAGTGTTGCTAGTAATTTAATGTCTGTTACACTTAAGATAATGAAATGTATTTACTTATATTATCATATTATATTATGAAAATGCTGTTGTAATTTAATATTAAAAATGTTTCAATGTGTTTCTTTTAGTTAGTTTTTTCTATAAAATAATTACAGGATTATAATTTAAAATATATTAAATAAATTTACTGTTATGCCTTCTTTCAACGTGTTTTAAACATTTATCTTAAAGCAATATAATTTGTGAAAATAACAACATATAAACGCAAGGATAAGATATAATATTATAAATGTACACATTATTCTAGTTTCGTAATACATCTATTCTATTCCGTCTCTCTTGGTATATTATAAATCGTTTACTCAGGTCCCACCTTAATATATATCCCTCTAAGGTAGATTTAAGAAAATATAAAACTACTTACACGCAATCCAATGAAGAATAAATTGACAAATTTAGACATTCTCTATTCAGAAAAATACCTTATTTAAATCCAGACAAGGTATGATTTGTTTAGGGACTCACAATAAGCGTCACATTTCCACCAATCTCACACTTTCCAAATACATCAGCCATAATATCCATCGAATAAAAAAGACTCATAAAGCCTATATATACAGCATTCTAGGAGTGTGATAAACTAGTTTAGTGTGATTTTGGTACCGCGGTCAACCATAATATACTGATTTTACTAAAAAAATCACGATTTTTATAGAACTATTTAGATTAAAAAGCCATAGTTTTACTTAAAGTACGTCTTTTCACTGAATCACATATTTCAAAGTAACGGTTGAAAATGTATTTATTATGATAAAATATATCCTGAAACACTTAGACCAATGCCCTCGTCCGAACCAGTCTGGCCATATAGCCCTGTAAAAAAACCAAGGCTCCACTTCTCCTGCCTCCAGAAGTGTTCCCACTATCCAAGCGAGCAATTTCCTCTAGAATGTCTCTATTGATGCGTATTTCTGAACCAATTCCTTGTTTAAAATAACAGTGGCATACTCAAGGTTACTTAGAAACAAAAAGATGTATTGCATTAAACGACCATGTTTTATACTGAAAAGCCTGGATATTTAATAATCACTAATACCGTTCAAAAAAGTATATATTCATGGGCTATCATATTTATAAGTCAGCTACCTTTTTCTACAAGGTGAGTCCTTTTAGCGTGAGTTTGGAACATTGATTCCTCACAGTTCGTATTTAACTTTATTAACAACAACACAAATTCGTATTGAAAATATTAGTTTTTACTTACTTTAGGTACATCCTCTGATGGTGTGATAGTTAGGCTTTAAAAGAGTTTAGGTTTCATATATAATATCATTATATTGTGCTTCACTTATATTTTTCCCTCAGTTAGGAAAATTAGTCTTAAACTATCTCCATAAATTATGATTATTTATGCTTTATTAACTGAAGTAATCGAAGTTCACAGAATCATCGCTCTTACGAGTTAAGAATCAGGTTGAGTCGCCTCATAGACACATAAACACACGTAAATTTTTAGGAACTAAATGGCTTATCTATTCCTCAAATGTAATTCATTAGATTAATACATTCTTTTTAAAGAGTTCAATATTTTATAATTTTATATATTTTGGTTACAAAAGTGATTCTAGTGAGTACATTTAGGAAATTATTTTTATTTTTATGTTTATAATAGCATTGGTATCAAAACGTAGTTTTCCTCTTGCAATTTCAGTTGAATTGTAAGTAATGTAAGTCTTCAGGCCCTGCAAAGAGTTCTCTAAGTGCTTAAGTGCAAGGAATGAACTCAATATTATTATTTTTCGTGTAAATGTGGTCATTTTATTCCTAAAATAATGTTTTTTTAACATCTTGCACTATGTATGCAAAGGAAATAAATCGTGATTCAATTTAATTAAATTTTATTACAACAAAAATTATGTATGTAAATTAAATTCTTATAACTTTTACTATATCTAATTACATTTTATTTAATTGTATGCCTTGTATACAAAGAGAACATTGAGTGAAATTACTTTGTTTTCCAATAATTTTATATTAACAAGATTGATATAAGTGAACATGTTTTTATCAAGTATTTGCTATGGTCATTTTAATTATATAAATTCATGCAAGCAACTCTACATAGCATTATGGTAACAAAACTATTTTCCTTTACTTTATTTAAATATGGTGCCAAGTTTGACTATTATATTCTGAATTTTGAAAACATATGTATATTTATCATACACTGAGTTTTAAAGAACCCCATTTCACTTAATCCCTTAAACTAAAATACGTTCAGAGAAGATAAAAAATATACGAAATTCAATGTGGTTCTACACTGCATACCATGAACAGTGGATGTAATAATTTTCAAAATATGTTTAAAAAATTGTGTTTGTAAACCTTATTGTTAAAAGTTGCATTGAGTGCTTTTTTAAGCTTCTCTACATGTATCAGCAAATGTATTTATGATGACACATTTCTCATAAATCCTTTAATGTAACCCAGACCTCAATCCTCAGCGTGAGACAATGTCAATTCGTAACCCACCCTGTGGGAGTTCCCTCCATTAATCTAGTATTTCCTGTTTTCATCAAGTTCTTTCTTTTTTCTTTTGTTTAACGTCGAAACTTTAGGAAGCATTAATAAAGCAGATTCCAATATCATACCCTGAACACAAATGAAACTAACGAAATAGGTCTATAATAATTAAATGATGAAAGCCAAAATTATGTATTGAGTTTTTATCTCTTTAATCTCGTAATACTAACAGTAGGTATAAATGAATACTATCAATTAGCATATATGTAGGTATACAAAAGTATGGTATTTATATAAAGTAGATTTGTTCGTTAACCAATTGTATCCCCATCTACTAAGCCGACCTATAGCTCAGCATTGAATTTCTATAATGTAACTTGTCTGAAATGTTCAATTTATAAATTAAATAATATTAAAAAATACTATGGTATTTTATAGAGAATAACTTTATACATTATTCTCTTTTTTTTAAACAAGTACCGTTACAAAAAAAATATTTCAGGATAATTACAAATGGTACATATATTCTGTTGATTGATTTAAGTAAACCCCGTTTATATTCCGCATACCAAAAGGATTGATAAGAAATGTCTACCAACATGTAAGGTGATAATCAACAAATCTTAATTGCAACGTAACACGCTATGTTATAGTTGAAGTTAAATGAAAAATAACTTTATTGTGCATCAGTTGGTGAGAACAGGGCTAAAAAGTCCTCCACTACATCTAACCATTATTGAATAACATATTTTTCTGCAATTGAGTTAAATTTATGAACTCATGAATAATTCAACTATAAATTTAAATAGTTTGTACTTTTCAGCTCTTAAGCCTAACATTATTTGTAAAATTAAATCAACAAAAATTAAAAAAAAAAAAAACAGTAAAAAAAACATCAATTAAAGTAAGTTACCGTGATAATGCTTAAATAAATATTCAGTAGTATTCATAGTGCGTATCAAATTAAATAAATTCCAAATGATCAAATGATTTAGACAAATGTGATCAAATAAGTATTATTTTCTCTTGTCTAACAAGACGAGGTCATTATTGTTTTATAAACATCATTGATCGAACGTAACGTGATCCAAAACCACGATAGAGCCATAGTGGTAAATACCTCATATTAACTCCGGGAATCGATCCTGGGTTGGTGAGTGGCAAGCCACCGACCAGCTATGTTCAATCTATGGCAAATAATTGATTCAAAGGGTGTACCTTTTATGATGTTTCATTGCTTAATAACGCAGAAATAAGTATATTTAAGTTAACAATTTAAGTTTAACAATTTAAGTTGCAATATTTAAAATTAATGATATATCTTTTTAGTTAAAAAATATAATATTTGTTATCCTATTATATTAATCATGCACATTTTAATCATTACAAATATATAACACATACATATGTCCTGTATGTATGTATCTATTATCAATATGTATAATTATCTACGTAATTATTGGTGAGCCAGAGGCCAAGTAAACTAAGGCGTGTTGAGTCTGGGTTAGAAATAGGGTCGGCATTTTTTATCAGTAATATTCATATTTTTATTGTACCCATTTGGCCTCTAAATCTTTCTGAATAAGTTATTCTCATATAAATGTGTGTCTGTGTGTGTGTGTGTGTGTGTGTGTGTGTGTGTGTGTGTGTGTGTGTGTGTGTGTGTGTGTCAAAAAATAAAAAACAAAAAAAAAAAAACAATAACTGGTTATACAAAATACATTCTATGTGTAATAAAATAACTATAATCTCCGTCTACAATATGTGTCATTAGTCGTGTAGTAGTTAATGGGCTTCTAGTATGCTACATTACAAGAGTATACACCTGGAATTCCAGTATTATAGAATCAATAACACATTTGCATTTCTTCCAATGCACGTATAATCTACATAGATAGCAAAGTTTCACTTTACATGTGTGTGTGTGATCTCTCCGAGCGTGTTTAATACAAAACCACATTGAGGTTGTTGTTAAGTGTATTCAGTTACTTAGTAAACTCCAGTGCGGCAACTTTGTTGTGTTACAAAACTGGCTTCAGTTAACGTAGTCCGTAAACCCTCCTAACTCCGACACCACTAAGTAAACAAACTTGTCAATTAGTTGTTACCAGTTTACATGGCATACAATGTGCCTGCATTATACTTCTCTATCTTCAGAATTCAATGTGTATGAAAGTTCAAGTATATAATCTCAACCTAAGTTTATCCCCATCCATTGATAAAAGTAAATTATACTTATCTTTTTCTTGACAAAAATTAACCGCATCCTCATTTAATAACTACATATAACGTAATCTTCATTAGGAATGTTTTAAATTTTCCTGTAAAACATATGGTGCAAGTTAGGTTTTTAACTTCAGTAATCGTGTCCAGTGTTGTAATGAATCCTTATTACTTAGTTTTCTTAATTTCTTCAGCTATCATTATTTCTAATCCCTCAAAATTAAGTAATTATTATAAATAATCTAGCGTTAATATTTTACCGTTTTCCATAAACGAATGGATTTATATCCAAGGTCTTAAACCTACTCATATATTAATATTTTGTTTTAACTAATGACTTTTAACTGCAAATTAATTTTAAGCAGATATTTAAAAAACACAGTGAATTAGAAATGTTTAAATATATGTAACTATAGGATCAACCAATAGGGTATACGTGAATCAGTAATGAACTCCTTTAAATAATGCCTAATATAACAAAAATATAATCATATTTTACATTTATATTCCTAGCTATATGCTCCAAAAAAACAAAAGTACTAACTAAGTAGTATTTGACCGACTAATGGCTTTTTCTAGAAATATCTACACCTAGTTTACCACAGTATTTCACAAAAGTGTTATTTTTGGATTTACTAAACGTCTTCACTATTTTAAAAAAAACCTATGATTTGTTCCTAGAAACGAATCAATGTACAATGTACTTATATTTTAATGAGGTCAAAGTTATAATGAGTTAGTAATAATTTCGTTTAAAGCAGACGAAAACTGAATTATTAAAACTCCCAAAATAGTCTGTAAGTTATATAATAGCCTACATTAGGAAAAAGCAGCCATAGTTCATCCTACAATCTTATATTTGATTTTACAGCTTAAAGACAATAATATTGCATTTGTGATTGAAAATTATTGCCAATTACCAATATTGTATTGCTAAATAATAATTTGACATTACAATGATTCATATAAGAATTATATCAATGCAGGTAGTGATCTGCACGTCAGGAACCTACCACTGACTCGATTACGCTTCAGGAAATAACAGTTCTACCCACATTAAGATTTACAACTGCCGTCAGTGTTCAAATGTTATGTTTGGTTTGTACATTTTTAGTTGCACAAATATTACAATAATCTCAAATAAGAGCTGTCCTCATCTAAAAGCAACCCTATATTCTAGTCAATGCATATATTTTGATGATTCGTAAAACCTTAGACGGCCTTAGTGCTGAGCCTCCATGTATGAGATTACAAAACTTTCATACTGTGACTTGATACAAAATCTAAAACAAAATCGTTAACTTCGCACCTCTTTCTGGTTTAGGTTTGACTTGCCATTTATAGTCAGCGAATCACTCATAACACTGCCTTTTGTATAACAGTACTACATGTGGGCATAGCAGCCCTATTATTATTACAGTTTTTATCATGACATGTAAAATTTCTGCTTTAAAGTATAAAAATAGTATCTTAATTAGCATATTATACGTTGGTAGAACCCGAAAACAACTGAAACTCATAAAACATACTTATATATTTATTTGATATTGAGTAATTTAAAATTTACAAATAATTTGAAGATAATTTTAAAGTTAATTAATTATTTAATTTTATTTAGGTTATGATCAGATTTCATTTTGAGTCTACCATATGTATTAACATTTATTATACTAGTTTTTTTTTAACGGAACATTTATTTTTTCCTTGAAGACTTTTTAAAGTTACCTGAAAATTACGGTCAATCGTTAGAAAGAACATGGTAATATTTTATTTGTAAAAAAAAAATTGATAATTGGTTTAAATATTAATGTGAAAAGTTTATTATTATTAGCTTATATGATTAGATGGAATTATAAAAAGTGTATGTATTGAAACTTTGAGTTGAGTTTTAGAAAATACACAGCTACAACTATAAGGGCAACAATTTATGGCCCACGCTAAAGCCGTCCTCAGTAGTTCCTGCTGTACTCCCTTAGTGCTATTTTGTCCCAGTTGTTAATTGTCTTAGAGAACTTTCTGCACTGCGTTAACTTTATCAGCAGTTTCCTGGGTGCAGTAAAAGGCAATTTCACAATACTATTTCGGTCCGAACAGCTCAGTAAATTTGTGCAAAATTTAAGTTGTGAGTACTGTGATCTCCTGATATAATGTCATTGTGTTAGTAAATATTTTAGTTTTAGTGTTGTTATTTTAAACGTTGTACATTTAAACGTAAAGATTTGGCTTTATAACCATCTGAAAAATTACAACGTTTGTTTTCAAGCCAATTTCGTAGTTTAAGTTGTTTATATTGTTTTTAAAACCGTATATATTTACTTAACCCTTGGCTGATTTATATATGGGGTGTATTTATTTCTTTGAATCTTATAATAAACATTTTCATTATAAAACAGATTGGCAAGTTAGATATTGGTTCAAAATAGTTACTACTACTTATAAGATGTCTAAACAAAAAAAATATAGTTTTGAAGAGCTGAAATTGATTTGGTTAGTAATTTAATAAAATTATTAAAGAAATAAAACATTTCTATAAGTTACTGAGGTAAACAGTCCCCTCGAGTTTCAACCATAGACATATGTTTAAAGTGTAACCCAAGAAGGCGAACTTTCCACATCCTGACGATTGTTTTTTAAACATTTTATTTATTTAGTAAGAGTAGATAACATTTTTTAAAGAAAGCTTTAAATAACTATAGTAAAACATTATAAACCAACGCACATATTATTCTAACTTGGAACACTATTTTATTTATAATATTAGTTTGCCTTTATTCTACAGTAATTTAGCTTATAATATGGATATATTGCTATATAAAATCAAATTAAGCTACCTAAAAATCATTATTTATTGTAATAGAACCTAATAATATACAATTAAATTACAAGTTTTGTTAATTATGCTGCTTTCGTAAAATATAATAAGGTATCAAAAGCCTAAAGTAGATTTTGTCGGCTTATTACCAAATGTTGGTGCAACATAAAATACATTAAACAGTTTGTAAATCATGTGTATTTCTTTTAAACTGTGTAATAAGTGTTCTAAATACATAGAAAATTCCATTTATAATAAGCCTTAATTTATAATTTAGATTATTTTAAATATCATGCAGTAACTAATACATGGATCATAGTGTTCGTATTTAGTGTTTCGACACTTCAACATGTTATTGTATAGTCTAGATAGCCATATAATGAACGATTTACAATTCCAATTGATCAGAAAATGTAGCTACATAAAGTACGATGTTGTGTTTTAAGTAAAATTATTTTTGTTTTGATATGGAAAAATGTACACAGGTATCTCGTTATGTTTTATGTATTTGTAGAAGTTCTTTAATTAAAATTAAAAGTTCTAAACATTAACATATTTTTCAAAAAGTTTAATTCATTTTGACATATGAATTGTTAGTCTTCAATATCAAAGTTATGCAATCAATATGCAAAACTGGAATCTAGAAATCAGATATAAGAGATTATGTTAGGTTTATTAGTTTTAATATACCAACCTGTTAACGAAACAAGCAGCATTGGTCTAAAAATGTGATCATAGACAACAAGTATAGTAATGAAAAAGTTTAGTATTTATTAGTATATGGTTTAAATATATAAGTAAACATTAATAATTTCTTCAACAAATAAGTTCAATCATATAGTTTGATATTAATTTTATGTTACTTACATTGGACATAATGTTACCGAAACTGTCACTCACACTTGGAACAATTCTTGAAAAACATAAATATGTAATCCAATTTGACACATAGTGTAAAATATTTACCACGCGAGTGCTCGGACGTTAAACACTGTCCTGATAGCTAATTTGACGGGTGACATGATTGTTGGCGGTAGGGGCGAGGCGCGTTTTGACTGAGCGGTCAGGCCGTACTGACGGGGTGGCGCGCTTCCTCCCTCGCGCACACTCCACCCCACCCCACCGACCCACTGGAGACTATTGATGGCAAAAATTATTATATATTAGATAAAATAAAAGATAACGTATTCGGCAGTTTTACTAATTGAATTATGATATTGAAATAGTAATTTACTATCGTATTTATAAATGGTGGAAATAAATATATATTTTATACTATAGCTATTTACATTCATAAATTGTTATGTTGTAGATAGCCAAATTTTACTATTAGAGGAAAACCCAAAATTACTTACGCCATTAGTTTTGGTATCTATATGGTACCCATGCTAAAACTAATCTCGGTGCATTTATGAGTTTTTGATAATTAGGAATATATGTGTGGTTTTAAAACAATTTTAGCTATCTCTTAATAGTACAGTACAACTGATATTTTAATTGATAAAAATTTTTATGCTGTTGTAAAAAATATACTAAAATTGTAATTTTCTTTTTGTTTAACATGTGCCTACAATCTGGTGTAAATACTAGTATCACATCAATTTCCTCCCTCAAATTTCCTCGGCTAATACACAATAATTTTGATGATACAAAAAACACAATACTACTAGTTGACAAGTAAAATAATTCATTGCTGATCGATAGTTTTAAAATGATTCCAATTGAATTTTGAGGGTAAAAGTAAAGAATGAGTTCAGAAAGTAGCTTATTGTTTATAATTTAATGTCATATAATACGTCGTAATAAAATACATTATTACATTGTCATAAAACACATTATTACATTGTCATAAAACACAATCATAAAATTGGTTCTTTCTATAATTATAATAAGAGCATTTTTATTAAATTAAAACCATAATCATAAAGTCATGATTACGTACTGGAATTTATATTATTTTCTAAAAATAAGATTTAAGAAATAGTGATCCACGATTACAAGTAATGTATAATTTTATTTATTTGTTCAGCAATATATTTTCGGATTATATGTTCGTTTTTTATTTAGATCATATTTTAACTTCAAATAATTATACCTTTTTATTTAAACAGTATAAAACAATGTTTAATCCTTATTGTTTCAACATCAACACATAATAAACAATCCAAATATGAAACTAAATACTGATTCTTCATGTTCATGGAATTCTTTCCAAACCATTTTTCCAAATATTTAATAAGAATCAATTTATATAAAAAAAAAAAAAAAGTTACATTTACTGTTTTAAAACACTCATTAACATCCTAGAATGGAAACTATATATTGTATAACGCAGAGAAAAAAAATCATATCCAAACAAATGTCTGAACTCGAAGACAAATAGTTGGTGATAAATTTAGTGTAAATGTACAGAGTAAAAATGTTTTTATAGTTAATATATCCCGATGATAACTAATATATGTTAAATGTATTATTACCACTTAGGTGAGTAAGTAAATGTATTATTACCACTTAGGTGAGTAAGTAAATGTATTATTACCACTTAGGTGAGTAAGTAAATGTATTATTACCACTTAGGTGGATAAGTAAATGTATTATTACCACTTAGGTGAGTAAGTAAATGTATTATTACCACTTAGGTGAGTAAGTAAATGTATTATTACCACTTAGGTGAGTAAGTAAATGTGTTATTACCACTTAGGTGAGTAAGTAAATGTATTAATACCACTTAGGTGAGTAAGTAAATGTATTATTACCACTTAGGTGAGTAAGTAAATGTATTATTACCACTTAGGTGAGCAAGTAAATGTATTATTACCACTTAGGTGAGTAAGTAAATGTATTAATACCACTTAGGTGAGTAAGTAAATGTATTATTACCACTTAGGTGAGTAAGTAAATATATTATTACTACTTAGGTGAGTAAGTAAATGTATTAATACCACTTAGGTGAGTAAGTAAATGTATTAATACCACTTAGGTGAGTAAGTAAATGTATTAATACCACTTAGGTGAGTAAGTAAATATATTATTACTACTTAGGTGAGTAAGTAAATGTATTAATACCACTTAGGTGAGTAAGTAAATGTATTAATACCACTTAGGTGAGTAAGTAAATGTATTAATACCACTTAGGTGAGTAAGTAAATGTATTATTACCACTTAGGTGAGTAAGTAAATATATTATTACTACTTAGGTGAGTAAGTAAATGTATTAATACCACTTAGGTGAGTAAGTAAATGTGTAATTATGCGTTGAATGTATAGTTAACTAACTGGAAAAGCAGTTTTTCAAAATTTCTGTCCCGTTCTAAGTTCTTTTTTTAATGTAGTTTTTGGAATTCATAATTTTTAATAGCTCCAACATTGTATTTGTATTATTATCAAGGGCTTGTTAATCGTCAATTGAAAATAAACCATAAAAATTTTCCATAATGTTAAAAAAATAAAAATAAACCATGATGTTGAAATACACTTGTAACGTTTTGTTTACAGTAAAATATATAATGTAAAGCCTCAAAATAACCAATATAAATAAATACCCAATTAACTTACTAAGCCTACTAAGATGAGTAAAAACTTAATATTTGAAACATTGTGTCACTTTATAATAATTTATAAGTAACATTATATTAGTTATAAAAAATAAAGTAGCTTTAGCGATATGCTCAACATTTTGTTGAAAAGGGTGGCAAGGGAAATGGGAACAAAAGTCGAGGGGTGTAAAACAGCCACATTGAACCGTGGAGATCCCCTGACACTGGGGGTGTCTCGACACACTTGAGTGATAGCAAATGTAGCTCTAATTCTGTACAAGTTTAATAATCTGTTAAACAATTTATTTCTTGTTGGCAGATTACGTTTTAGCACAGATTCTCCTATTTTATGCAATTAAATATGGCGGGACTACTTCATATTTCAACAGTATATAAATTTTATATAATCCAAACATTTAAAATTATCTCTAAACTATTACAGGTCCGTAAAAAGGAATTAGTCGATTTGAAAATACTACTATAAGGAATCCATTTTTCACCCATTTATTGAAATAAGGGCATAGCAAAGTGCTACTATTCCAAACTTATCATAATTACTATACCACAGTTATACGGAAACGTTTTACTTTGAGCATAAGAAGTACTCTCATTAAAATGTAAGTAAGGAAATGTAGTTACTCATAAACGTAAGCAATTTTAATTCATTGATTAGTAAAATTAATCAATATATGCAAGGAATTTCAATACATTGACAAATAACATGCCTTTTAAAGCTTATAAAAATGGAAAAAGTATACTATAAATTGTTTGTTTATTTTTGGTGTCAGAAAATACACATAATACTTTATATAAATTCTATATACAGGATTATAAAATGGATTTTAAAGTAGATAATAAGATCCGTAAAATATAACTAGTAAATATTAATATATGTCCTGAAATATAACAGTTCTTGTTTCGTAAAAAAAGTAATTTTCTGCTATAAGAGACAAAATTTCTCTGCTAGTTTGAGCTCACATAGAAAACCCTTATTGCTCGATATTTTTTTAACACGAATTTATATTAAAAGTCATTTACTCTCCGTTATTTTTAGGTTAATCATTCGAGGATATTGAACAAGGTATGAGGCTGTGGGAGAGTACAACGAGCAAAAGGAGTCCCTAGATGCTCGTTAGCTGTGCTGGTACACCTGGCGTGGAAGACAAATTTCCCTCCTCTGGGTTTGGTTTTTTTGGTAACGACGTGCTAAAAGTTATTAGCCCAGAGCAAGTGTATAAAGACCAAGTCCATAAAAAGCCACATTGAACAAAAGGATTCCCCAGACACTCGTAAGGTGTAGACGATATGTTACCAACTGTTGGGTCGAAGTTTTGATTTTAGAATGGTCGATGGTTAGTATCCCGAGGAAAGTGAACAAATACCGTATCCTTGTAAAGTCATATTACAAATAAGGAGTACCCAGATCATCGTTAGCTGTGCCAGAACACCTGACGTGGATTACATTACTACCTGTTAAGTCGTTTTCTGTTTTAGGATTTTCAAGTGGTTAGTAGCCCGAGTAAAGTGAACAAATACAATGGCCTTGTAGAGTCACATCACAAATAAGGAGTCCCAAGATGATCGTTATCTGTGCCGGAACACCGGACGTGGATGACATATTACTACCTGTTGGGTCGTAGTTCTGTTTTAGGATGTGCCAGTGGTTAGTAACGCAAGGAAGGTGAACAAATACCGTTGCCTTGTAAAGTCACATCATAAACAAGGAGTCTTAAGATGATCATTAGCTGTGCCAGAACACCGGACGTGGATGACATATTACTACCTGTTGGGTCGTAGTTCTGTTTTAGGATGTGCCAGTGGTTAGTAACGCAAGGAAGGTGAACAAATACCGTTGCCTTGTAAAGTCACATCATAAACAAGGAGTCTTAAGATGATCATTAGCTGTGCCAGAACACCGGACGTGGATGACATATTACTACCTGTTGGGTCGTAGTTCTGTTTTAGGATGTATCAGTGGTTAGTAAGCCAAGGAAAGTGAACAAATGAAATACCGTATCCTTGTTAAGCCACATAAAACAAAAGGAGTCCCCACACCCTCGTTAGCTTTGTCGACCACCTGTGTCTGTACTATGAATTAGATTGAAATCAATATATCTTGTGGCCTCTTCTTAATATTATTATTAAGATTATTTTAGTGCCATAATATATTTTTTATAGTAATTTCCAGACGTAATGTTAAAATACCCTTTATTTATAATCGTGTTCCTCTTATAAACTTTTTAATTGATCTGCTTTTTTTATTTTTAACTAACAATTGTCTATCAATCTGGAGTCAATTTTTATCAACATTGGTGTATTAGAGTGCTAAACATAACAATTCTAAATGTATTATAAGTTAACAGAGAAATTAAGGTAATTAACTTGTTCTTTTTTTAACTAAGTATTTTAATACTAGGCAATAAAACAATCATTCTAACAACATTTTAAAGATTAGGTTTAAAAAGGTCCAATGTTGTGCATTTTTGTGGCTCTTAAATATTTTCAGTTTATCAGTTTCTTTTTGATTAGCATTATAGTTAGTAGATATCCTTCATATTACTCTGTAGATGGCCATTAATTAGGAATATATCAATTTCATTTCATTTTTTCCATTTTACATTTTAAATTTAAGTACAATGAAAATAGGAATATAGTTCACAAATCACAGTTTCTAAAATCTCTTATATTGTAGACTGGAGATAGCAATTACTCTCCTGTAAACGTTGTGTTGTATGCTGTTTTATCTGCCTCTCTTGGCAGGGATGATGAGTCACTTCAAACCACAAAGTGTTTTCTACCCCCCTCTACACAATAAAACTCCACTCACACGGAACAAGGATTCTTTCTGTGTTTTGGTACCATGTGCTTATTATTTTTGATGTTTCGGAATCATAGTAACAAACAAAAAAGTCTAAGAGAGTAACAAATACTAAAGAAAATAAATATTTATGGTATATGCATCTAGCTATACAATTTTTCCATCGTTGAAAAATGAAAAGAAAAACACAATGCTGTTGCCGTGTAAAGAAAATTGTATGATTTATTTGTAAGAGCACCTAATTACTGTTTTATACTTTAAGAACATTTTATCTACTCTAAGTGAAAACAAGAGCGTGTTTATAATGATGAAGCTCTTTATGATGGCCAACATGAATATTCAGACAACAGTCTCCGTAATTAACTCAGACTCCATTAGCTATCGCTGTCGGTAAATGTGTTAACAGGACTTTGTATGCGTGACTTGTTTGATAAACAGATACTACTAGATTCTAAACTATACACTTTTATCAAGCAGGCTTATTTGGGGGGGAGGAGGGGAATGAATTATTTAAAACGCCTTTAACACTAGTCTGTTTAACATCAAATTCCTAATTAGCTGTTGATTAAAGTTATTTTGCTCTCATTCAATATTATTTATTTGTGATTAATAGATGAACAATTAAATTATTTTGTATTCATATAGAATCCACATAGTAAAAATGCTATATTTTCAGTACTAGAACTCTGCTTGTTCTTATAAAAAATAACAAATAGTCTAAAAATCTTACTGTTTTTGAAAAATATTTATTTCTTAATATTTATTCTTCTACATATACAATTTTCATAGCTTATAGTACTGCAACTAATCAAAAAACTAAACAAATATCTAAAAGACAATTATTCGGGAAACCAAGAAACATTTAACTCAAAATCCCTGTAGACATTCTAGGGTGGGATCAATTCGTAAGACGACTTAGTCGTAGTGGTTGACTCTAAGAAGGCTTAGTTAGGGATTGTCAGTTTACATTCTAATATACCATTACTTATTTACTTGTAATGAACTCTTCTATTAAGTATACTGTATATAATTGATGCTTTGCATTACAGACAAGATACAAGCCTAATAATATTTTAAGATATTTTATATAACCACACTCAGACAGTTTATTTTAAAAAAATTAGCTAATCTAAACACAAAAATTATTGAAGCATTATTAATTTTTAACTATAAGAAATACATATCTCATAGTAAAAAAGTTTACAATGAAAATTTTAAGGTTTAAATAATCATACTAAAATATTTTCTTGATTACGTACTTCATTATTCAAGCCAGGGTACTCCTCTAACCCAATCTACTCAAGTACCTTATTTTAATAGAAACTGAGTAATTGTTTAATGATCGTACAACCTCAATTATTAATTAAAGGAAATGAAACAAGCTTAGAGTACTTCATTGTAATATGTATGTTTGATCTATGTGGGAAAATACAGCTAATTATTTTTGGAATACGTTTTATTGGGTATAGCAGTGATTACATGTACCAAGAGTACGTATTACCCCCCAGAGGGTTGTGGTATTAAAAAAGGGAAGCGGCGATGTGTGGTGAACCGGGAAAATTGAACTAAGGCTGCGGTGTGTAAAGCCACTTTGAGCAGAAAGGGGTCCCCAGACCCTCGTAACGTAACGGCCTACCTGCATGACAAATGTTGCAACATCCAGTCCTACAGAAAATTATTTTAACAATTCCACTCCCCTCATTGCTATAATTTAACTATTAAATGTATGAACAATTTGGGATTGATAAATAAATAAATGTTAACTGTCTCTCAGATTTGATAAGAGTACTTTAGCTGTTTATATATCTGTTTAGGGTCAAACATCTTATGGCATTGTTTCATGGAGGTGAGATATGAATTTAGTTAATATATTTTTTTTGCAAATATTACATGTATGTTAGTAGGAAAACTAAGTCTTTTTTAAGAAACTTGGAATACTAATGGTAACATAAAACGTTCTTGAGCGATTGTTATGTGTAAAATATAACTTGTCACAATATATAAAAACAACGTATTTAATGTCACTTTACTAGGCAAAATATATTTGTAAGAACTAGGTAATGTATAATCAGAGAACCATAAGATTTTCTTTTGAGTTAGGTAACAATACGTATAATTTACTGCATTTGATGTTATATGTTTATATGTACACATTTTTTATTTTTTTCTGATATTTTATGTTAGATTTAAGTAGAGCTGCTGAGTTTTAAAATCATTTCAGGTCTCAAAAATTCAAGATTGTAAAATTTCTAGGTATCAAACTTACCTTGCTGTATGTTGTTGTACGCTGTATCTTGTATTGTGACGTTGTATTACATGGTAAAAATGTCTGGGACAGTTAAGATTTTATAATTTTGTAAATGTAAACTCAATCTCCTGACACATTAGATTACACTGTCACTATTTATCTAAATTAAACTTTCAATCTTAGTACGAGTACAAACAAATTTAAACTAAATAAAAAAATACTGACTTTACGAGATGTATCAGTACTTTATTATAATTTCCTGTAATATTATTATAAAGTACATTGCTCTAATTACAACTCTCGTTATGGAAATAACGCTTAAGTTATGAATTGATAACGAAAAGTAAATATACTTAAATATACTTTATAACGTTTTCAATAACATATCCAAGAAAATGTATTATGCCTATGTTTAAAACAAAGAAATTATGTTTTACTTACATAATACACTAATTGAGGGTTTTGGACTAATGAGTAAAGTTTTTTAATAATTCTAAAGTATAAGGCCTAACGTTCAATTAAGATGTTTATAAATCTTAGTAGAGTTAGTTCATTAATTATTTTAATGTACACTAAATTATTAGTTTTGAATTCGCTACCAATATTTTAAGCTTTTTACAATGTATTTTCCAAGCATTGCTGGAATCATTAGACTTGACAAATGTTCTCATAATTCAATGCTAAATTAATGTTTGTTGCTTGATGATAGGCAGAGATATTCCCATCAAAAAACCGAATAATACTTGTTTTATTGAAATTTTTAAACTAAGTTTCCAGTACATAATTACTTACCTAAATTATTTTAATTACAATTTATAAAATATTTATTTTAAAGTGTACAAAATACACAAAAGTGTGGTTCCACCAAGTTAGACAAAACTTGTCTTAATCATCTCTTTGTAAAAAACACTTTTTAGGATTAATTACAAGGAATTTAAATGTTAAAGATATATGATAAGCTGGTGATTAAAGCAACTTTTAGAACAATTTATTTAAAAATGAAAATATTCCAACCAGTTAAATATACGTTGTAGTATACTTAATATAGTAAATATGTCAAGATAGTAAATTACTATGTAATTATGTTAATAATATAGTTTAACATGTAACAAGTTCTCATAAGAGTATCGTAATAGTTTTAATGGTGTCATAACCACATATAAAATGTATTTATTACAGTACTTTTAGTATTTAGTATTATCTACATTCGATATCAGTCAAAACTCATATACAGTACTTTTAGTATTTAGTATTATCTACATTCGATATCAGTCAAAACTCATATAGTTTGTTTATCATGTTTGTAAATCTAGTATACCAGGTATTTTTAAGTCCATTGAAACAAAAATCATAGTACCTTATCTTCATTTTACTTTTGTAATGGTCATATGATAGCAATACTTATATTAACCAATACAAAAATGGAGAGGGAATAGTTTTCAGATAACAGCCTGAGCTGCATACAAATATAGTAGATAGACAATATCGGTTAATCAAGCAGTTACATATGTTACATATAAGTTCAACTATCTAGATTACCTGGGTTAAATTAACGTTCTAGTCATGTGTAAAATGATTAACCTAGCAATGTTTTTAGCTAGGTTCAATCTTAAAAACACTACGAACCTAGCCACAATAAGATCGAAATAACATAGGTTTTGAGTATGATGTTTTAAAGATATAATAAACCTAATTTTAACTTGTATGACATTTCAGGAAGCAAGTAATGAAGTATTGAATTATGTACTGGAATCACTGTGACTAATTGGAGTAAAGTTGACGAGATTGGGTTAACGAGGTGTTAATTAATTATGAATCTTCATAACAATGTTGTATTGCGCAAAATACTTTGCTACTTTAATTCATGCTTTATGGACAATAATCAAAAATATTATATTTATGTTTAAAATATAATTCTTTCAAGTCAAAGAATACAATATTTATATATTTCAAGGTAAATTCATAGCCATACTCAAAATGTTTACTGTATTCTAATAACCACCCTACTATGTTACTGCATTTTCAGAAGTATAATATATATTAAAAAAGAAGTAACTTATATTTTGTATGCTAACTAATGTACGCTATCTGTAAGAATTTTATTTAAACTGTACAAGTCAGTTAACATTGGTCTGCAGGCCTGTTGTTTGAACCCTGCTCTCCCCAGTCTAGAGCATTAGCTACTAAGCTTCCACACCGGCATAATAAAGTAATAAATACCACTCTATATGCTTATTTTATTGAGTCATAGATTTTAAGCCATTACTGTTACTTTTAAATAATAATTGAATAAACTTTTAAACTATTTTAATTGCATTTTATTACAAATTAATTATTAGTTGTATTATTATATTATAGTGTTAATATTCAACCATTCCATCTTACTCTTTTTTTTTAATTCCCATACAGATTAAACACTTTTCGGGATTGGACAGTATACATTTAAACACAAAATTGGCATCACCTAAAAAGTTATAATAGTCTTTCTTTCACGTAAAATAATACAGACACTGATATTTTTATACGTAAAATATCAGTCATTATATAGTTGTACAAATCTGCTGAGTAATAGTTGAAAATATATCTCCTAGTTGCTATATATATATTTTTAATTTAGTATTCTCATTTACAATTAGTCTGACTTCCATTATAATATAACAGTTATCACATCAATAAACGACTCGTATTGTCAGAATATATTTCCCAGACACAAAGACTGGGTAACACATTTTGTGGATGAAGCTTGTGTTGGGAATAGCCTCTCTTCCCTAAGGGAACGGCCTTGTCTGTATACAAATCGTTACATTTCCATGGCTTGTGTTGCTCCACTGCATCGACAACTAGTGCAAATGTATTATTTGTATAATATTTCCAGTGCGATTATTTTCATTGTAACAAGGAGTGTTTTACATTTAATGAATTTTACCAGACGTTAGAAAAAAGATTTTTTTGAGATGTATTCACATGGACCTGCCATATTGTTCTTCAGTTCTTAAAACCTTAAAAAACGTTTTTATAAGATAAAGCAAATTAAAGGACATAACATGATTAAATTATGTACCTGATTATGACACTCTAAGGTAATTTACAGCGTAGGGATGTCTTATTTCCTCATATTATACCTTCATATAACAAAATATTTAAGCGTGTATAGAGCTAAAGGAACGAAAAGCACATAGTTGTATTAACTGTAAATGTTTGTATTTAAAATGTGAAACAAATGTATATTATTTAATTAATTTCATTATTATTTTATTTGCATTTTATTTATTTATTGAGATATATATATATATATATATATATATATATATATATATATATATATATATATATATATATATATATATATATATATATATATATATGGTCATTCAAAGCCAGTTACTAAAATAATGAACATTTTTAAACACAAAAATAAAAAAATTTCAAATGAAATACTATTTAAAGCAAAATATACTTACATTTTAAATATCAATCTTCATTTACATAATTATATCACCGATTAAATTAGGACCAGACCATTCTACTGAAAAAGAACGTAATGGCACTCATTAACTGTGTGATCCATAGTTTGAGCTTCAGCCCCGCAATCACATGACTGATATATGCCATTCCTCACTTCAATTTCCTGTAGCATCTTCCTATCCCCGTACGAAAGCGACTTAACATAGGCTTTGCTTTCAAGTGAGGTTCATTACACCGATGATAATGAGGGGATCTGCTTCTAGATACTTTTTTCGACCGTAAAAAATATCCCAAGTTAACGGCCTAATTGGTTATAGGGATTGAGATTTACTGGGAATCAAGTAGAAGAAGCTATGGTACATTAGATTTAAGTCCCCGTGCAAGTTTCGGAGTATGTTGTAAAATAGGGAGATTCCGAATAGATATGATCTTCTTGAAACTTTCTGAAACTTCTTTGTGTCTTGTATCCGAAGGAGCTATGTGGTAAACACTGAGAGCCATGGTATAGGGGTCGCAATAAGAGAATTACTGATAGCCCTCTTAAGTTTTGTATTAACCTCTCATATCGTAGTTATGTATTGTTAAGTCACATGAAAGCCCAATATTCAGAAGTGGAATAGAACAGAAATAGAAATGTAGTAAGCAGTACTTGCGTTTTGGCTCCTTATGATTATGCATCAAGTTGTTATACAATGTTAGTTGTTAATTTTCTCTTTCATTAATATATGACAGATAAAAACATTAAATGTTTTAACATATTAAATATATTACAAATAATGTGGTCAAGGAAATAATGGACATATTAATCTGAATAGCTAATCAATTGTAACTATTAATTTAACTTAGACGTTCTTGCTGTATCATTTTAAATCAACAATTGAGTTGTAATTTAAGATAAAGCAAATAACACAGAGTTGCGAAATATAAAAATAGCAATGCGCAAAATACGATTGTATTTGTTTTTAAATCATATAAGTTTTTTTAATAAATGTTGATCAATAAAATAAATATAACAGTATGTTCGTATATCATAACATTCGATTACGGGATATTTGAACGATTTTATTATTAAAACTCGTATAGCCATAATTTAACTCTAAGATTTATGTAAATTCGTGAATGATAATAACCTGAGAATATATCATTTTTGAAAAGAAAAGAAACACTAGGTGATGATGACGGTTCATTTAACCGTCGTGAAATGTCGTAAACTGACACATAAAATAATTGGTAAAATTACTTACTTATAATTATTAAAACTATATCGATTAATAAAATATACCAGAATACTTGTGCAAATGAGAAAGAATAGTTATTTGCTTCATTATAAATAAAATTAAATTTTAGTAAGTACTTTGAGAAAATACCAGCAATGAAATAAAGAACGTCTGAAAAGATCTTTGGTTTGGCTTCTTTAGGTACAAATCACATTGCGTGTCTCATGAAATGTCCATCCTCACTTCCACTAACATTTCAAACAATTTACCTAATACAAGCTTTTAGGTATTTGTTGGTTGGTTTAAAGTTATTAGTACTAGTAACAAATCGTATTGCGTGTCTCATTAAATGTCCATTCTCTTTACCGTGAACATTTTAAATAAATGACCTACTATTGGTTTCTAGGTAGTTGTTGGTTGGGTTAAGTCACAAGTCACAAATCACATTGCGTGTCTCATGCAATGTCCATAGTCACTTCCGTTAACATAATTACTCTTACTCCTGTGGCCATTGGAAACCTAGGTGGTTTTTGGCCTCGCCAACCATGTGCCTCCAAGCTCTTCTATCCTATGCCAGCTCCAAATCTGCTCCCATTCTTCTCAGGTCCTTCGTCACCTCATCAACCCATCGCATCCGTTAACATATCAAACAAAATACCTATATTGGCTCCAAGGCATTTGTTGGTTATTTAAGTGGCACTATCCTCAAAGCACACTGCTTGACTCATGTCGTCGTGTTTATAGATCATAGGTCTGCTTTAAGTGTATTACACTTAAAGCTCATAAATTTATATTAAAACTTGTATATTAGTTTTTAAAGTAAATGATCTGAAATATAATAATTTAATTAATTAATAATGTTTTACCTTAATAATGTAAATATAATATCACATTGAATATATTTATCTCCTGAATATCAATACAGTTATTATTTTGGTTATCTTATATTTGAGGCTAATAATTGCGAAATTTAAAAATACCGATATTTTTAAAAGCACAGTTTGTAATCATAAGTCAATTGGGGAAAAACTTAGAGACATCCTTCTCCTAAATAGAAATACAGGCATACCTGAAATATTTCAGATAAGCAGTTATAGGTGCACAGTTCGTAATGATTGTGGTGGAAAATCTTCAGTTGCGATTCAAAAGACTAAGATTCCAAAGAAAACCCAGATTTCGAGGCAGAGTTTTCACTAGTTCTACAACCTCTAATGTCTCACTAGTCTCTACTAGATCAAGCTCCACTAAGTTTGGAACCTACACAATTAGACGGTATACCAGAAAAGTCCACTTAAAAGGAGGATGTTGAGATCCTCGAGATAATCAACACGTAGGAGGTCTTTTGAAATATTTCCAGGTCTTACTCCAATCCTCCTCCACCCGTGATTTATTTAAGCTGTGTGATTCTGTGGCTTAAGCTGATAGTTTATAAGGACTATGTTTCTGAATAAATTATGAGGAACTTTTAGGCCATTGGCCGTGATTCCTGAAGAGTTACGTAAGTTTAAAAAGTAATTAAGGTTCATAAAATCGTAAATATGGAAATTAACTTTTATTTAGAGTAACCAAGAGTCGCAAAAGATATGACTATTTATTATCTTCTCCCTGTTGATCACTTATTCTTACATAAACTCATAATGAAATAATATAACGCTCAGTATTTGTGTTTATTTTGGCCGAATAAAAGTTTACTAAGATCGTACAACTCTTGTTTTAGTTTTATTGGCAAAACGTTTTAGGAGATAAAGATCAAAATTATATGGGCAAGATCCTAACATAACTGAAAATATAGTTGACATCTAACATGATGTTAATGTCTAACTATATGTATTTGATTATTGATCAATATTAATTATATAGTTCATTATATTTGCATCAAATATAATAAACTATATAATTTACACGAGTGTTCTTATATATTAATCGTATGTTAAGGGTAACATAACTTAAATAACTTATTAGTATAGTGAACTATATGTGTTTGAGTATATTTTGAAATCGCTAATAATCATAGCCAAGAATTGTGACTTTTTCAGTAGGAACCAATACATGTCAATCAACTTGAGTCAAAGGATGATTGATATCAAATTTTGATTAGGCACTTCCCTCCCACTGATTGGAGGAATTTAACTGTCTAGATATATTCGTTTCTTTGTAATAATGCATTTTGCTCCCTTTTCTTATAGTAATATTTTTTTAGAATTTGAGAAAACATACAATTTGTGTAATGATGTTTCTATTTACGTTTTTTTAAGATCTAGTTGCTCAATTGTATTCGGATTGCTTAGTAAGTATAGTTTCAGTTCACATCAATGAAAAAGTTTTTCTTTTCCTTTTATTTTTTTACCAAATATAGAAGCTACTGTTAGTATCAAGGATTTTTATGTCACTGTTTAGTTTTCATACATTTTAGTCTTTTACTATACGCTAATCACTGTTACAGTTGATCCTACGTTATTTTATTACAATATTCAATTATCAATGTAGTTGTCGATAAAAAAAGGTCAAACTGTGATGCGGCGATCGTTTATAAGTTAGTGTACAACGTGTATCTCACCACAGGGAAGCCCAGGTAAAGACGAGGTAATGATTTATATAGTTTATTGCTACTCTTTAATCATATGAATACCTACTAAGAGAGTCAATATATACGTTCAGTCCCTGTTGGGACAGTCTTTTATAAGTTAGTGCAGATCGTGAATCTCGGCATAGTGATGCCCAGATAAGGAGGAGGTAACTAGCCTTTTTTTGACAAAAAGAATTATTATAACAAATAAATCCATCGTTAATTAGGAAGTTGGATAGTAAGTTAAATTCCAAACGATTTTACTAACTTGCTTTATACACTTTTTTAACTTAAATTAACTTCTTATAAGTTAGGGAAAACAATACATTTTAAAATCACAAAAGCACATCGTTGAACTATAAGATAAGGAAAACTGTGTTAGACTCGATTTTAAATTTCACTGCATCCAAAGAACATAAATCAAGTAAATTTAAGACTAAAAACAAGAATTCAGGTGGTTTTGACAAGATATCTACACACATACTTAATTATAAACTAACAGGACCAACTAGTAGTATATAAAATAGTCATTTACAAACGGGTAAATAAAAAGGCACTCAAGATGACATTCGTCAGTTTATTTTAAGAAAGGGTAATGACAGGTTTTGTAACAACTATATACCTGTAGTAATAGCTTCTACAATATAAAAATCATTTTATATATTAGTTTATTCTGAAGTATTAAACACTTTAGAGTCACTTAATATAGTATCTACCCACTTATCAATACGAATTAATAAAAGACAAAGGACAACTACCGCCATATTCTCCATATTGAATCGTGTTGTACAATAGCTGGACAATGGAGAGTGTTCATTAGGCCTTTTCTTTAGTTAAGACTTGTGACACTTTAAAACATAACATTGTAAACCAGTTCCTACCTAGTTGGACAATCCTTACGGTAGATTGCAAATATTTACTATAAAATCTTTAAATTTTGTATGATACATATTTTATGTATTTATAACTCCGAGGGGAAAACTTCACAATTAAAGAAACACCAGTCTGTAGTTTAACCATTAATTAAACAAGTATAATAATATTTTACTTACCTTTATCGTTTCTTAGATTAACTTGATAAATGTAGACTTTGTTAAAATGTTATTAAACTTTGTTAGTTTTAGGTAAATCTCTTCAATATAGTATTTATTTTATATTTGACAGTCATGTTTTTAGATATCCCAAAGATAGCTTATACGAGGGCCGTTCGGAAAGTAACCTCCGGTGTGCTTTAAATAAAACTCAGACATAATTAAAAATATTTTATTATATACATCTTAAAACTACATCTTTCAGCTATTTTTCAACATAATTTCCAAAAACATTCAAACACTTATCATATCTTTCCACTAACTTACAAATCCCTTCAGAATAAAAATCGGCCGCCTGTGCCTTGAGCCAGCCAGAGACTGCATTCTTGAGTTCCTCATCGTCCTCAAACTTCTGAGAGCCCAGCCATTTCTTCAAGTGCATGAACAGATGAAAGTCACTGGGAGCTAAATCTGGGCTGTATGGTGGATGGCTAAAAACATCCAATTGAAATTGTTCAAGAAGGTCTTTGTTTTTTCGAGCACTGTGGGGTCGGGCGTTGTCATGAAGGAAAATGACGCCAGACGACAATAAACTACGTCGTTTGTTCTTAATTGCCCTTCGTAGGTTTTTTAAAGTTTCAACGTATGAATCTGCGTTGATTGTTTGGTCCATACACAGTGCACAATTCTCTATGAATGGCTGCCTCTGAATACTGCTTGGCTGTAAAAAATCGAATGACAGATCGCACCTTACATTTGGCGGGACTTTCTATGACAGACGCCATTTTCACAAGCTACAGAAAACGAACTAGCACTCGGACGACCTTCACAGTACCACGGCTGGATGCCGACTGAAGAGACCTGCGCGTCAACGCTACTATGGTGGCACTATCCCCTCCACTTCCTATTCTATGAGCAACCGGAAGTTACTTTCTGAACGGCCCTCGTATGTTGTAATTGTGTTATTTTGCTTACAAAGTGCCACATAGGCGAATTAGTAATTTTAGTTAACTAACCAGAAGCGCATGATGTCACAATTTTATTCCATTTCTAAATTTCTTAAATAGTAAAATTTTGCATTATTACACTTTAGTACGTTTAAAAATGTATTAGTAATGATGGGATTATTATTAGTTTACTGTAAATAATATTATAAATGTATACTCATATATCTCTATTAACAATACATTATATCGTGCAATGCCTCAACATAACTGATATAAATACTCTATTATATCACTAGAACTAAAACAAACAAACAAAAATTATAATTGAATGGCCCAGTTTATATTTTGTGATGAACGTTTAGGGTAGCTGTAAACGTATATAATTTTAGTGGAATTTGATTGTGATTTAGAATTCTGTTGAAGGAGTGGCACAGGAAATGTGAACAAAAGTCAAATAGTGTAGAACAGCTAAATTGAACCATGGAGATCCCCTGTCACTGGGGGTGTCTCGACAGACTTGAGCGATGACAAATGTAGGCTATCTCTTCTTCTGTACGAGTTTAATATACCGTTAGATAAGTTATTTCTTTTTGATATATTATATTTTAGCATATATTATGTTGCTTTATGCCATCACATATGTATATAAAATGTATATAAAAATAAAATAACCCCTTTTATTAGACATTACCAAAATAAGGATTATTTTTTAACGTGCTATTAATCATATTTAAACTTTAACCTCTTATTAAAGTATCAAGATTAATTCAACTTATAACAGTCGTTTCAAAATTGTCAATGGATTTTTTTTAAATATATAGGCCTAAGCATTTTAGTTGGCATCTGACGAGTCTTTATTACTTTTTGTAATATAGGAATACATAAAAATATATGACCTTTATAACATATAAAGTTCTTAGTGATCATATTTTGTATACAATATGTTTTTGTATATCCGTAATTCTTTAGTAAGAAATAAATTAAAATAATGATTAAATAACTATGAATTTCAAATACGCAACATATTTATGTTTACATACTGATTATATAAAAACTTATATTGAATTCACTATAAAACACGCAAGTCAGCTTTATGACCTAGACAGAGCTGATCTTTTGTTCAAAATAAAGAACTAAAAGAATTTAATTTCTTTGAATAAAAACGTTCTTTGCCAAATGAGATTTCTTTGATGATAGTATCCTTTGAACTGTTTACCCAAATATTTATTCAAAATAAACATTTACACTCGTTTTCTTTTGATATACTAAACTGTTTTGATTTTTCCCTCGTTTGTATTAAGTTGCATTAGAATCCCTTATGGTAAACTTAAGAATGATGAGTAAACGTTCAGAAAATAGACACGTAATTAATCTAAGATTAGGGATCTTTTTTAATCTAATATTAGGGACGTAATTAATCTAAATTTTTGTTTACAAACTTGCATTTCAGTTTGAAAATGAATTTACATTAAACCACCTTTCATAGCTCAAAATAGTTATTTTTTTCAAATATTAAAGAGGTAACTGTAAGTTTTATCTTTCCTTAACAATAAAGATTATTTTACAATTGATATTTTGACAATAGATACTTCATGTAATACAGTAAATTCAGTGTAATTTACAAAACGTTAAACACATTTTAATTGAACGTTAGGACTTATGTACGATAAAGTTAATGAAAGACTTAAAAAATAGGTCGAAAACCTCATTTAAAGTATTTTGCAAGTAAAACAATAATTTTTCCTTTTAAAGTGATATAACATGGGTATAATACATATTAATGGGTATTTTATGAAAATGGTTATAAAATATATTCAAGTATAATAATTACTTCTCGTTACGAATTAATATTAAATTATGGGTAAGTTTCATAAAATATTTTTCTAATTAAAGCATTATATTAGATAATAAATAATTCGCAAGTTATAATAAAGTACGTATACATCTCATAAATTCAGTATTTGATTTTAGCTCAAACCTTTTTATATTACAGTTAAAAGATTAATTTTACATTGTTACAGAGAGGTTGTTACAGAGAGGTCCAAGGTGTGAGAACAATGAGCCTTGGTTAACAAAATAACAAAATCTTTATTAACCCAGACATTTTTAAATTGCATGTCAACCTCACAATATAAGTTATAGCATACAAAGATATACAAACAATTTAATTTTTACAGTCTCGGATTTTGGGAACTTAAAAATTATCATACATATTAAACTCTAATAGTAAATATATCACACTATATGTTTTTAGATTTAAATATTTCACATCCCGTGGCAGTAATTTATTGGGTTTGTTACCTAACTCAAATGTTTATTTTAGGGTACTCTAATTATTAAATTACCCAGTTCTTACATAATTAATCTGCCTAGTACAGTGATAACGAACACGTATATTCTTATAAATATACAACAAATTATATTTTACTCACAGCAAAAACTTCAAAACGTACATTGAAGTTACGGTTGGTATACCGTATGTTAAATAAAAACCAACACTTTTTATATACTTTATGGTTAAATTCATACTAAAGATTTAAACTTAAATATGAAAATAATTCCCAGTAAGAGTTGAAGTTGCAACATTTGTCATGCAGGTGGACCGTTACGTTACGAGGGTCTGGGGATCCCTTTCTGCTCAACGTGGTTTTACACACCGTAGCCTTTGTTCACTTTTTCCCGGGCCACCACACATCGCCGCTTCCCTATTTCAATACCACAACCCTCTAGGGGTGAAACGTACTATCGATGTAAATATAATCCCTGCCTTACCTTATAAAACTTCTTCCAATAATTATTAGTTCTATGTTGTATTTTCCCAAAAATCTATAAATTGTATATTACACTAACTTACGCAAGGCTTGTTTAGTTTTATTGCATTATTTAAGTTGTATTATTATCAAAAAGTTAGTCAGCTCCTATCCAAACAGACACTTTAGTAGATTTTGTTGGAGTAGTTTGCCTGTCTAGAGTAATATACTCAATATTGAGTATGTAATCAAAAAAAATATTTCTGTCTGATTCTGTAACCCTTCAATTATTCATAGTAAAATGTTTAACTATGAGGTATGTATATCTTATAACTCGAAACCATTATTAAATAGCAATGAATTAATTTTGTCATGCTACAATTTATTTGTTTGTGCTTAGCTTATTTAAGTTAATATTAAAATAGTATATAAAATATCTTTAATATCTTAAAATATTATAAGGATTGTATCTTTTTGTATTGCAAAGCATCAATTATATACACTATAAATACACAAGTTAATTACAAGTAAATAAGTAATGGTAGATTAGATTGTAAAATCGACAGTCCCTAACTAAGCCTTCACTACGACTAAGCCGTCTTACGAATTGATCCCACCCTAGAAGTTTAACTACTGGGATTTTGAGTTCAACGTTTTTTGGTTTCCCGAAAAACATTTATCGTATACCTTTTTTTAATATTTTGATTATTTACAGTGCTCGATGTAAAATTTAATTGTATAAAACTAAATATTAAGGGATCAATAATTTTCACATACAATTACTTTTTCAGTATATTAGTTGCTATCTAACCTTGTCATTAACAAGGCACAGTTCTAGTGCTGGAAATATGGCGTTTTTAACAAGTGGATATCAAATGCTTGAAAATATATAACGGAAGTAATTTTCATCATTTAATTATAAATATATAATTGTTTACAAGAGAGAAATAGTTTAAATGAACAAATAATTAGGAATTGAATGTTTATCAGACTAGTGTTGAAGGCGTTTGAAATATTCAATTCCCCTAGGAACAAAACACCCTAGCTTGTTATAAGTATATAATTTAGTATCAAGTTGTGTCTGTTTATCAAACAAGTCACGCATACAAAGTCATGTTAAAACATTTACTGACAGCGATAGCTAAAGGAGTCTACGTAAATCACGGAGAATGTTAATTGCCTGACTATTCATGTTGGGCATAATAATGAGCTTCATAATTATAAACACACTTTATTTTGTCACTTCTAGTAGATAAAAATGTTCTTACGATATAAAACTGTAATTTAGGGTTCTCAATGATAAATTATAAAGTGGTCTTTGCACAGTAATAAAATAACGTATTTTTTTGTTTTTCAATAATACGCCAATGGGAAAAAATCTAAGAAAAGTTAAGTGCAGTATAGTTAAAGATGCAAACCACCCCTTGGATGGTAATTATTTTCTTTATTACTTTGTGCTATCTTAGACATAAAGCTGAGAATTAGGGCTACTTACGTATTTTTAAGATGTACTAAAAAAAATCAAACTGAGTACCCTTTAATAATTTTATTTAAATTATTTCACACAACATGTTTAAACTTAATATTCATTTTCAAGTGTAAGTCAAATAATTAAATTAACTATATAATAATTCTTTAAATATAACTGTAAAAGACGTGGTTTTTGTAAATATTGATGAATATGGATAATTTGGTAATATTTTTTAATAATAATTTTGATAGTTTCGAATCTTATCAAAAATTGGATTTATATAATTGATTTGTTTGTTCAATATGTTTACTGGATTTTCTTTTTCTGCTAAATATATATGTAATTCTTCTTTTGCGTTAATTTTCTTGTCCTTTTTTCATACAATTTTATGTTTTCATGTTTTCTTCACTTTTTGTGTAGGAGTGGTCAGTAGTGAGGAAGTGTTCGGCGAAGTAGGATTTCATTGTATTTGAGTTAGAGCTTCTGATAGCTGTAAAATCTAAACTGAATTTAACAAACAATTAAAAAAATGTTTTACAATTAAAGTACTTTTTACTTTTAAACATTTTATTTTTAAAACATTTTCTTGTTATTTTTCGTTTATTTGTGGTAAATACATGTATTTATTCAATTTTGGCTAAAATTCATAGGATCATTAGACTACTGTAAAGGATCATACGAAGGCATAATAATTAATTTTACTAACGATGAAAATTTTATATGAACATAGGGTAGTCTATTACTATAGTCAATATAAATTTAAATTGAAAAAATCAACAAACAATACAGTAAAAAATAGACGATTAATACAGACTATTCCTTGTCTTACGGTAAAATAGACTTACTACTAATAATGTTTATTTACAAAATAATTACTTACTCAAACATAATTTCAACACATATATGGCTATAAATTGTCGTTTTTAAATAAATAAGAAAATGATTGTTCGTTATAACATCGTAAAGTGATGTTATCCATATTATCATACAAAATACGTAATAAAAGAGTAATATTGAAATATAATATCATATATTTTAAGTTTTTCAATTAGATATATACATAACACACTTTATATGTGCTGAAAATATTTATACTAAACATTTAGAACTTGGATATGGAGAAATAAAATAAAATTATGAAACTTGAGTCACATCTTTAGAAATGTTTCTGGAACTTTCTGGAACTGTTACAATTTGTTGTTGTTGTAAAAATGTTCAATTAAAAAAATAACCATGTTCCAAAACAAAAAATGCATTATAGAAAACTAAATGTATGTAATATACATACAGTATATGTTGGAAACTTCAACTTTGTTAGGGTTCTTTTACTAGATACTAAAAAAGTCTGTATTTTGTTTAAAGTTATGAACATGTGTAATATATTTACTTTATATTAGTATACAGTTATTTCCAGTTACATACCCCATTACGTACAATCTTTAAAATTGTAAATACAATAAGATAATAGAACCTTATAGCCATTATATTTGAATGGTTATAAGATGCTTTTGAATATTATCATGCCAGAAAGTGTCTCTGCTTGTTTAATGTTTTGATATTATAGGTTAAGAATAATAAATAGCTGGGATGGTAAAATTATGATAAAATTAGATGGGATTCTAATATTTATCCAGGATATGGGATGGATAAATATTAGATAAAATGAGATCCATAAGTTCATTTTAATTAATGCCTCTCTTAACTTAAAGCTCTGTGTCTTGTTTGTCATATATTTTCCCTTACCAATTTAAAATAAGAAGAGTCGTTACGAACTATGAGCATTCAGTTAGATTTCTTTAAAAAATAAATAAGTGAAGTATTAAAACTATGAATTACCATATAATCCTTAGTACTCCTTTATTTTATTTTTTTATGAATGAGTATACGTCGGCATGACAGTTTTTGTTTATATATAAGTACTAGCATGGAAAATACAATATCTATGTTACAGTTCAGGATGATTTTGAAATGTTCCTGATATAAATTTACGTGAATTGTGGTAAATTATTAGGTAATATTCAAAATATCACTTAATGCTTCACATTAAGTAATATACCATTTAATATCTTTACTTTAAGTGGTATTGTTGAATATTTCAAAGAATAATGTTTCCCAAATAATGTTAATGACATTTTACTAATGTGAAAAAGTAACAGTGACTAAGAAATATAATAATATAGATTGATGTTATCATATCTAATATAACAATCATACATGTATGTGTTTCACAAGATAATTATATGCAGCAAAACACTGATAAGAGCAATACATCATACCCTGTTTAAGCACTGTGATAACGCTAATTGCATTTCAAGTAGACACCATATTATGATGATATGGAGTTATGTAACAAAGTGAATTAATAATTGAGGAAAGTATCCGATTAAAATGCCTTTATTTTCATTTCGAAATACCAATAATATTATAAGTTTATGTTCAGTAACTCATAAACTGGTTTGAAAAAATCTTTGTTATCAACCCTACACATTTGATTATTTAAATTTTTCAATATATATCACATACGATTGATTAGAGAATGTTACTTAATTTTGAACAAGGATATTACAACATTATACAGTAAAATGTTTTCAAAATAACTGTTTTAAATTAAAACTCAAAACGATGTCTGACTACTGAGCGTTGTTATCGCCAATAAATATTTTAATTGCTTTATAAGCTCCTTTGACATTTGTTGACTTCTCCACTCTGATGAACATATACCAGTGATCTAATAGTTCAATGTCATAAACATCAACTAGAACTTAAATTGTTACAATTATATTTCAGGCAGACATTTTACACTTCCTTCAATTGTTGTTGAAATAATAATTTATAGACTTCATGATTATACAATTAAAAGACTTACTCATGATATGTTATCACAAAGATGAATTACTAGAAGTCGATATTGTATTTTTAATTAAATGTTATATAATTTGATTCGCAATACAATTAGTTTTGCTTAGTATTACTGCCGAGTAGAATTTCGATAACATTCAAATAATTATATTAAATAAAAGCTCAGTACAATTAGAGAATGCTAACAAAGCCAGGTCTCAACAAACCACTGGAGCTTAACTGCCTCAGGACATTATTTTTCCAAGATGAACCTGCTTTGTTTAAGAAATCTAAGGACTTTTACTTAATTCTTCAGGTATAATTAAGTTTTACAATAAAATAATATTAGTAAATAGTTTTTTATTTGTTTGGAAAACAAATATACTCAGCTTCTATATTCAGTAATTTCACTGTTTTATACTTTGTTTATTTTAAAAATTATATAATTAAGTTTGAATTACTCATATCTTGAAAACTGCCCTGTTACCATTTGATGGAAAACTTTGTTTTCATCAAATATTGTAATTAATGTATATTGTATAAAGTGTAACTGCTTTACTAACCAATATTTTTATTTAAATGTGTTAATGTTGTCCTTATTTGCCTTGTTATAGAATTGTCTCTCTATTATTATATGTTCAAAGATGAAAAATATTACTTTATCGTTGGATTATTTTATTTATTAAAATTTATTTCTTTTATTACGTTTTTGTCTCTTTTAAAATCAAACAATTCAAAAGTAAAATATTTATTAAAAAGGTTTCTATTTACTATTAAACTTCAGTAATTTTATATCATACATTAGAATTTATTTTACTTACTGCTTAAGTAGTTATCAAAATATTTTATTCCATAACTATAATACATTTGTCCAAGTAGTTATAATATTTACAAACCCTTATTTTTTTTAGGGAAACCAATTTGGCTAAACAAATTTAGTTACTTAAAAATTATTAAACGAAAATTGTCTATAATAATTGGAAATGTGAGACACTTCAACACTTGTTAAAGTGTATAATATAACTCATTTTTGTTATGAAAAACTATTGCTTTTGATAGTTTATTAAAGGCTTGTTTTCACACTGCAGGTATTTCATATACATTTAATAAAACATGTTAGTTTATGTGACTAGTATATTATTATTTTTATTTATATTTTCCCATAATGATAGTAATTGTTTAGTAACTTGCTAATTATAACGTTTAATTTCTGCATATGTTTAATAAGTATTTCAAGTATACTACATTATATTATTAATACATAATTAGATACAGATTTTTTTTTGCAAGTGAACATTTTTAAATTCATTTTAATAAAAATAAATTAAGAAAAATAATCGAGTGAGTCACATGACTTTTGCACTATTAAAGTTGTATTGTAAATAGAGAATGTTTTAAAAAATACCCGATTTCAAATAACTATATTTATTTGAAACAAAGACTTTACCCAAACATATTTTACATTAAAATACTCAAAAAAGATGAAGTTTACAAAAAGTATCATAAATGTTCAATATTTACAATTTTTGTAACATGAATGACATCTATTCATTAGCTGAATTTGTTCTAAACTGTACGGTGGTTGGCTTTAAAAAATTCAACTGTAGACTAATGTCATATGTACTGTCAAGAGAGGACATATTAAATATTTGTGAATAAATTATGTGACCTTCATTCTTTTGTGAGTATTTTAATGGCCAATATATTTGGGTTTATATATATATATATATATATATATATATATATAATACTTGTTTTTATAAAGATGGCTATTTAAAATTGGTTCATTCTTTTTCAAACACCCTGAATTTTATTTTTTTAGAACACTAAAAAATAATTATAAATTTGAATAAATCATGAACAATGTGCTCCAAAAACAAAAATGGCTGTTAGTAAAAATATTGCATCCTACAATTTAAATATGAATACGGGTCATCCAAACAGGTGTTATTATTTAAATTTGAAATTAAAAGTATGTAAAAGTTTTATTTGAGTAACTTAAGTATGAAACTAAAAGATTATTTATGAATCTCAGTATTGTGTTATAATGAAGTAATTGAACCTGTATAAGTTAATTATTTAATAGACCAGAATCATAATGGAAGAATTATTTTTTAACATTTTGGATTTATTGACATAAGGTCCTAATTTTGCACAACATGAATATTCAGGGAGCTATTCTCTTTTGTTTAACACCAAACTGAAAGGCTCCATTCAATTCAACCACAAATAATGTTTAAAGGACAAAAGCGTGACTTTTATTTTAATTAGACGCCATTTTATCGTGTAATGGAGGGTTCAGAATTAAAGTGAACCAAGTCCATTTTTTGTTTTTTTTTTAGTTAGCAGTGCCACAACATTTTAAATATCAGTATAATTTCACTGCATTAACAAACCAAGTCCTAGTTCTCATTGTTGCCACTAGGTAGCAGTAAGTCTCAATGCACACTGAGAGAATTGTGAAATTATTCAGAACACAAGTGAACCAAGTCCAGCTGTCCTTTGTTTACTGTTTCTTTGTTGTTTCAGAGTGTGTTGCTTGTATTAAATCTGAGTTTTCTAGGACAGATTAATAGTTCTAGGTATATTAATAGTTAATACCAGTTGTCTTAATCTTGTTACATTGTCCTACAATGGACTTTTCTTCTGGATCTGGAGAAGAATGGTCGCCAGAAAAATGTTATACAGGTAAGTTTAATCTTACAATTTTTAGGTTAGGTTAGCTAACTTTGATGTCAGTGTTGTTGGTAGATAAAAAATGAGTTACCATACCAGTACAAAACGTTTCTGTAGACTAGTTACATTATTTGCAGTAAAACAGCAGTTGTTAGTCAAGTTTTACTTTTTAGGTAGTGACTCATCTGATGACAGCGAGATTGCTCCATCTGCCAGATTAGAACGACGGCTTACGAAGTCAAAAAAAGGCAGACCACAATTTTCTTCAGAACCCACCACATCCGGACAAGGCATCAGGGTCAAAGAAAAAGGTACGAACAGTATGTGTGGATTTAATTTTGAGAAAATATTAGGCCTACATAGGATTTTTTAAGTAGCTTTGTATGTTAGTAAAAAAAACCAAAGTCTACATAACAAAATGCAAACATTTTCAAAATCAAGTATTTAAACAATAAAACTCCATTCTTAGTTCCTTAAATATCTTGAAATATGGTATCTCTTTCAGGTAGTGGAGGAAGTTCTTCGGCCATTGTACTACCTTCATCGGATGACGATGACTTCATTCTTCCATCAGATGATGAGGGGAGGCCTGGCATCAGGTTTGTGCAGAGTTGCAACCCTCCCACAACTACAGCCAGTACAACAGCTCAAGTGGTCTTACCAGCAGCCTCCCAAGCAGGTAGGCTACCCAAATGGTGTATGGCATAAAATAGGAGCACAGCAATTTTTCAGAGGAAACAAAAGTAAAAATTAAATCAAACAACTTTTTAGTTCTTTTTACAAATAAATTCACGTATTCAAATCAAATACATGACCCTAAATAAAATGTACTGTTCATTTTTGTATTTCGTTTTGTTTTCAGATGGAGAAGATCGGCCTAATGAAGAGGTTCCTAGAGGACGTAAGCGGCCAATAAACGAATCTAACTGGAAAATCAACAAGCGGAAGTTAGCCAGGAACACTGGTAAAGAATACACCACTCAAAAAAACAAGGTAAAACCAGCCAAGATTTTTCCAAGTGGGTTTGATTGTAAATGCCCAAGAAAGTGCCGAGAAAAATTCACTTCTGAAGAAGTATTGATTGCCTTTTATGAGTCATTTTGGAAATTGGCTGATTATTCTAAACAAAACTGTTTTTTGCGTGGCGCAGTACAGTCTTTGGCTGTTCAGAGACATCGCCAACGAGATGCATCAGGTCCTGAGAAATCTAAAGTTTACCAATACTTTATACCAAATGGTGCCAATAGTAACAGGGTTTGCAAAACCTTTTTTCTTAAAATGTTGCAAATTAGTTGGGGCAGATTGTATAGGTGTTTGACCAAAGAAGAAGTTCATGCAGTACTAGACGGAAGGGGTAAAAATTCCTCAAAAAATAAAATTGATGACA
Organism: Stictocephala bisonia; assembly: GCA_035578905.1. NCBI lineage: Eukaryota > Metazoa > Arthropoda > Insecta > Hemiptera > Membracidae > Stictocephala > Stictocephala bisonia. Next base: position 326,792 of record JAQJVL010000080.1, read on the forward strand.
CTGATATTGTAAACCACATAAATTCATTTCCTTGTTATCAAAGTCATTATACGAGGAAGGATAATAGTAACAGGAAGTACCTGAACCCTAACTTAAGCATTAAAAAAATGTTTGATTTATATAAAGAAAAATGTGTTAATGAAAACAAGGAACCTTGCAAAGAAAAGTATTACTATCAAGTGTTTACTAAGAAATTTAACTTGCATTTTAAAGTACCGTCTAAAGATAGTTGTAGTTATTGTGACAAGTTGCACCAAAAAATTCAAGTTGAAACTGACAGTACAAAGTTAGCTGATTTAAAGACAGAAAAAGAACTACATTTAAGACGCGCCGAACTAGCACGTGCAGAGCTTAAAAAAAATTCTCAAGAAGCCTGTTCAGACAAGATTTATGTGTGTACGTTTGATTTACAAAAGGCACTAGCATTCCCAAAAATGACTACATCAGTCGCCTACTACAAAAGAAACCTTTACATTTATAACTTTGGAATCCATTGTTTCAATAAAAACACAGGATACATGCACGTCTGGGACGAAACAAATGGTGGTAGAGGCTCCGAGGACCTTGTTTCGTGCATTCGCAAACACCTATACGAAAATGCACAGACTTACAAACATGTAGTTTTGTTCTCCGATTCATGCACTGGTCAAAACCGTAATATAAAAACCAGTTTGACTTTGCTAAAACTGGTTCAGGATCCCTTACTAGCTGTACAAGTGATAGATTTAAAATTTTTGGTATCGGGACATTCATACCTCCCAAATGATGGGGAATTTGGGATTATAGAAAGGGAAAGTAAAAAGCATGATTCTATTTATGTCCCAGAGGAGTGGTATAGAATTATTGAAATGGCAAAGAAGAAACAGCCGCAGTTCAAAGTTGTAAAAATGCAAAGAGAAGAGTTCTTGAGCACAAAAAAACTTGAGGCTCATGTGACTAACAGGAAAAAAGACACAGAAAAAAACCCACTGAACTGGCTAAAAATGCGATGGTTGAGATTTGAAAAGGGTGAACCGTTTAAAATGAAGTTCAAGGAGTCCTTTAGTGATTTGGAATCTTTTCGCACAGTTGACCTTGTCAAAAAAAAACAAAAAGGAATAAAAAGCTTATTAGATGTAGAACAGGATTTACTGTACCCAACTCGCAGAGCCATGAACCACAAGAAGAAAGAAGACATGATTTCACTGCTGCCTTACATTCCTCCCATCCATCATGCTTTTTTCCGAGGTCTCCCAGGCCCATTGTTGACGCGGTTGAGTGGAGAATCCCTCGAAGACGCAGCAGGAGATGACATCCTTCATGATGAATACATTTATGTTGATAAAATTGATTAAATCTCCATGTTAACTGAAGTTATGTTTTTAAATACTTAAATTGACATGTAAGTTACTTTTGAACAAAAAATAAAGTAGTTTTTAATTGTACTTAGAGTTGGTTCATTTATATCCTAAAAAATTTCAGAGCACAAACAGACCAAGTCCACTTTTTTACTTTAAAATATTTTTTTTCTTACAAAAGAAATTTTTTTTAATTATGAAAGCTACTTCATTGTCTAAGTTAGTCCTTAAACTTTTAAACTGAATGTGAAAAAAAATATTGCTACACTTTGGGATTCAACCAAAAGCCTTCAACTTTAACCCTCTGTAACTCAGAATCACATTTTGTGGACTTGGTTCACTTTAATTCTGAGCCCTCCTATACTTAAAGAAATGAGTCAATTTAAATACGCAGAAATTTCGATGTTTATTGTTAAAAGTTATCAGACATTTACAGTTATTATAAGTTACCTTAAGATTATTCTTAAAAAATAAAAATGTTTTTGTGATGATTAAATAATGATTTTTGGAAATTTATAAAAATATGTATGGATATTAAAAGAAAATATGGTGACCTGTTTACGATTATCTATTTTACAATAAATACATCGTCCATCATCTATTTTAATTATATATAATTTATGCATTATATGAATACATTTTATATTTATTTAAAAATAGGTATTCAAAAACTTTTTAAATTAATTTTAAATATAATATTTATTTATATTTTTTTATATTTATATTGTTTTAATATATATATTTAAATATATTTAAATTTATATTTATAGTGACAGTAGTCAAAAAGCAGTTCAGAATATTTGGTACAGAATATTCCAAACATACCCTGGTAGGAAAATAGAAAAGATGGTTTTCTAAAATTAATCACAACAATACTTAATTTTATTTTAACGTAATACATAAAGAAGGAAATTATTATATTTTTCTTTATTTTTTTACCTACTAAACTAAACATTTAAATTGTTAATCCTCAAGTTTCCTTACAATTTAGAATTGGAGTTCCTTATTACATTGGCTGAAAGATCCAAAACAGTAAATCAAATAGTCAACTTATATGTTTTATTTAATATTTTTTGATACTTTATTTATTAACAAACTGGACATTAATATTAATCATTTTTCCAATGTTAATTTGCAATGGTTGTGTTTAAAAATGTATTATTATGTAAGTACAAGCTATAAAGTTGATATTTGTATTTTGAATATCACCAATATACCTCGACGTATTGTATGCAATAGATGTGATACATGTTAAACTTAAAAAAAACTTTACTATCTATTGATAGCTAACGAGACCTCCATTACAATTCATTATTCATTTTTAAGACACCTATTGTAGATATATGGTTGAATATGAGGTGGGAATGAGTGTTATAAGTGTATATGAACGAGTATAGTCATTGTTACTGTCTGAGTTCAACTTAGGTCAGATATTTTAACAACAAAAAACTAGAAATTAGTATTTTACAAGTATTCTAACTATATCATTTAACCTTCACAAATGTAACTTTTATTACTTTGTTCTGCAAAATATTTATAAATGCTAACTATGAATATTTCCCAAAAACACTTTAATATTACGCAAATTTATAATTTATACTATATTATCAGATTAATATTAACAGTACGTGTTATACGTCACAAAATATTAACCTTAACACTATTTCTAATGTACTATAGTATACAGGTATAACCTCGGTGTTTGTAATTAATCAAGTAATTATAACAAAACATCACTCCCAGTAATTGTAGCTAACGGGGTAATAATTGTCATGTTTGGGGAGCTTGGTGCCTTTCAGGGAAATACACTGTTATAAATACCTAGTTTATTTTCTCGAAAGTTAGTTTTCAATTGATTTACTCTATTATTGAAAAATATATATAATGTTAATATAGTAAGTCCCTTCAAGTTATGATAATATTTATTTTTTACCAATTCGATGAAATTCTTATTTTTCTTGTATTACATTTATTTTCTTTCGTAACTACAGTATATAAAAACGTATTACTTACGAAATGTCATAAGATTTCTGCTTAAATTTTTAGGGTGATATTTTTTTAAAACTATTTTTATTATGTATTTATTAAGATCATGGTTAAATTAAACAAAAAAAATATAATCATAACATGTACGTCGTAAATTTAAACTCTTAAAGTATAGTAAAATACGTATGATTACGTAGTTATTTTAAATATTTTGTATGCATATTTTTACTTCTGAGCACTAAATATAATTGTAAATATGACCACTATGACAACTTAACTCATGACAAAAACATTAAAAGTCATTACAACAAAAGTAAAATATAATTAAGTAAAGTATCTGATTTCAGTAATTATATGTGAAGAAAATAAATTATTTGAGGTTTCACAGTTAAATATTATTAATATGTATAAATATTATTAGGCTAAAAATTGCGCTTTTAAATAATAGTGGTTTTTGATAATTTGTAACAGTTGGAAAAGTAAGATTATAAATATGTTTAATCATCCATAAAAAAATTAATTAAACAAACATAAACGAAAAGTAAATAAATGTTAAATATTTGTAGGCTTCAATAAGAGTTTTATGTTTAAATTTTGCCAACATGCAATATAAATCTTCTAGGTAACTTATATGTAACAGTAATTAAAAACGGATCACCCCTAAACGAATTCTAATGACTGGTTCTTTTTCTAAACATACATGCACGATACCCCAAACATCCAAGAAAAGGTTATGGATGGTTTATAATTTAATATTATTTTACTACCGATTAAAAAATGTACAATATTTTTTTCTAAGTAATTTTTATACATTTTCTATTTGATTGAGACGTGACAGATAAAAAAAAAAAAACATTAGATGTAACATTTTTATGAGAAAGCTAGTACACACATAAAGAACCATTTAATCAATATTTTGTAACAAAGAACCCAACAATATGACGTAATACATATAATTTAAATTCGAAAATTGTAGATTGTTATTACAGTTAAAATTTTAAAACTTGATTATTTTAGTTCTAAAGCATTTATGTATTGAATAAATCTTTTCATTTAAAATTTATAACAGAATTTGAATGTACCATAAAATTTTATTGGGAGATGTTTGGATGCTCGCATTTTCTATATATTTTTTATTATGATTCTGAGTTGTATTACAAATACATTTGCTATATATGTTTTATTATAATCGATTAATAATATGTTTTTTAATCAGCTGCTGAGAGTAACATTAGGTTTAATAATCCTTGTAAGGATTAACAGGAATAACAAATGCAAACAGGAAATCAGGATGGGTAGGTTAACAATATTAACATGTCACAGATTAAAATATTCCTTACTAACAACATTTACCGTGTCATAAATAACGTATTTCTTGGGGCACTACATATTTATGACTGAACAATAGTTCCTTTACGTGATATAATACCACTAAAGGCTTAATATTAAGTGATACTTCCAATGGGTTTGTTAATGTTTTCAACTACTAATAGATCACTTGGTAGTAAACCAGGTTTTATTAAGTATTTTATTAGTAAATTAAGTCATTCAGTGGATATACTATATTCAATATATATATATATATTGAAAACTATACATAACAATACTTGTGCAAAAGAAAAAGAATATTTATTTGCTGAGCTTCAAATTTATTTAAACTATTGCAAACAAACGGATAATAGACTTTTCTGTAAGTACTTTGGGAAAATATCAGCAATTATATACAAAAACAGAACAATCTTATTAACATGTTTGTGTTAGCTTCCCTCAGCATAAAACACATTGCGTGCCTCATGCAATGTCCACCCTTACTTCCAGTAATAGTTCAAACACATTACTCACTATTGGCTTCTAGGTAGTTGTTGGTTGGGTTAAAGTCAGAAAGCACATTGCATGCCTCATGAAATGTCCACCCTTACTTCCAGTAATAGTTCAAACACATTACTCACTATTGGCTTCTAGGTAGTTGTTGGTTGGGTTAAAGTCACAAAGCACATTGCGTGAATCATGCAATGTCCACCCTTACTTCCGGTAATAGTTCAAGCACATTACTCACTATTGGCTTCTAGGTAGTTGTTGGTTGGGTTAAAGTCACAAAGCACATTGAGTGAATCATGCAATGTCCACCCTTACTTCCAGTAATAGTTCAAGCACATTACTCACTATTTGCTTCTAGGTAGTTGTTGGTTGGGTTAAAGTCACAAAGCACATTGAGTGAATCATGCAATGTCCACCCTTACTTCCAGTAATAGTTCAAACACATTACTCACTATTTGCTTCTAGGTAGTTGTTGGTTGGGTTAAAGTCACAAAGCACATTGAGTGAATCATGCAATGTCCACCCTTACTTCCAGTAATAGTTCAAGCACATTACTCACTATTTGCTTCTAGGTAGTTGTTGGTTGGGTTAAAGTCACAAAGCACATTGAGTGAATCATGCAATGTCCACCCTTCCTTCCAGTAATAGTTCAAGCACATTACTCACTATTGGCTTGTAGATTGTTGTTGGTCGTGTTAAAGTAACAAAGCACATTGCGTGAATCATGCAATGTCCACCCTTACTTCCAGTAATAGTTCAAGCACATTACTCACTATTGGCTTGTAGATTGTTGTTGGTCGTGTTAAAGTAACAAAGCACATTGTGTGAATCATGCAATGTCCACCCTTACTTCCAGTAATAGTTCAAGCACATTACTCACTATTGGCTTGTAGGTTGTTGTTGGTAGTGTTAAAGTAACAAAGCACATTGCATGCCTCATGTAGTTTATATCCTTACATCAGTTAACATTTTAATCAAATTAAATATCATTAACATCTATGTAGTTTTTCGTTTAGTTAGTCACTAGTCAAAAAGCACAATGTGTACCTCATGTAATGTATATCCTAACATTAGGTAACATTTCGAAAAAATAACCTACATATAAACCGATTACCTCATAAAGTCTTAATTGTAATTCATAGTTCTAATTTAAGTGTTAAACAATTAATATTAATAAAATTTTATTAAAACTGTTTACTCGTTCGTTAAGGTAAATTGATCTAAAATATATTAATTTTATAAAATAGTATAATTAAAATATATATAACACAAATACCTCAAATAAGTCAGTGTGAATTTACAATGAGTGTATTCGTCTCCTGAATCCGAAAATACTTATAATTTTGGCAATCCTATTTCTGTGTCGATCGTGAATCTTGCCAGATAGGTGCCCAGGTAAGGACGAGGCAATCAGTTTATATAGTTTACTGCCACTCATTTATCACGTAGATATCTACTTAGAGGGTCAACAGATACGTTCAGCCCTGTTGGGACAATCATTTGTAAGTTAGTGTATACGTCGTGAATCTCACCACAGGGATGCCCAGGTAATGACGAGGCAATCAGTTTATATAGTTTACTGCCACTCATTTATCACGTAGATATCTACTTAGAGGGTCAACAGATATGTTCAGCCCTGTTGGGACAATCATTTGTAAGTTAGTGTATACATCGTGAATCTCACCATAGGGATGCCCAGGTAAGGACGAGGCAATCAGTTTATATAGTTTACTGCCACTCATTTATCACGTACATATCTACTTAGAGGGTCAACAGATATGTTCAGCCCTGTTGGGACAGTCATTTGTAAGTTAGTGTGAATCGTGAATGTTGCCATAGGGATGCCCAGGTAAGGACGATGTAATCAGTTTCTATAGTTAACTGCCACTCATTTATCACGTAGATATCTACTTAGAGGGTCAAAAGATATGTTCAGCCCTGTTGGGACAATCATTTGTAAGTTAGTGTGAATCGTGAATCTCGCCACAGAGATGCCCAGGTAAGGACGAGGTAATCAGTTTCTATAGTTTACTACCACTCATTTATCACGTAGATACCTACTTAGAGGGTCAAAAGATACGTTCAGCCCTGTTGGGACAGTCATTTGTAAGTTAGTGTAAATCGTGAATCTCACCGCAGGGATGCCCAGGTAAGGACGAGGTAATCAGTTTCTATAGTTTACTACCACTCATTTATCACGTAGATACCTACTTAGAGGGTCAACAGATACGTTCAGCCCTGTTGGGACAGTCATTTGTAAGTTAGTGTAAGTCGTGAATCTCACCGCAGGGATGCCTAGGTAAGGACGAGGTAATCAGTTTATATAGTTTACTGCCACTCATTTATCACGTAGATACCTACTTAGAGAGTCAACATATACGTTCAGCCCTGTTGGGACAGTCATTTGTAAGTTAGTGTAAATCGTGAATCTCACCGCAGAGATGCCCAGGTAAGGACGAGGTAATCAGTTTCTATAGTTTACTACCACTCATTTATCACGTAGATACCTACTTAGAGGGTCAAAAGATACGTTCAGCCCTGTTGGGACAGTCATTTGTAAGTTAGTGTAAATCGTGAATCTCACCGCAGAAATGCCCAGGTAAGGACGAGGTAATCAGTTTCTATAGTTTACTACCACTCATTTATCACGTAGATACCTATTTAGAGGGTCAACAGATACGTTATCCCTTGATGGGACAGTCATTTGTAAGTTAGTGTAAATCGTGAACCTCACCACAGGGATGCCCAGGTAAGGACGAGGTAATCAGTTTGTATAGTTTAATGCCACTCATTTATCACGTAGATACCTATTTAGAGGGTCAACAGATACGTTAGCCCCTGTTGGGACAGTCATTTGTAAGTTAGTGTAAATCGTGAATCTCACCACATGGATGCCCAGGTAAGGACGAGGTAATCAGTTTCTATAGTTTACTACCACTCATTTATCACGGAGATAACGCGTTAACTTCCTATATTAATATTTCTTCTCGTTTAATATTCTCTAAAGCTTTGATGGTTTGCAACACATGAAATTGAAATAGGAATCAATATTTAATAACAATAGGAAATAAATAGTTTGTCTAATTTAAAATTTTGAGGACATTATATATTATTTGAAATAATCGGATAGAAATATCCTAACCCTTTTTTATATATTTATTGATTATTATATTAAGATATGAATGTTTTATTTTAGTTTGTAATTTGAAATTTAATAATAACCATATTTTTATTTGTAAGTATGTATTCCAGTTTGCAATAGTATAAGACATTGATTACTACTTTTAATTGTGACTAATATTCAAACCTTAGTTGATTTTTTAAAAATAATTTGAATAATACATTGTATAATCTTGTGTTTGACCACAAGTCTAAATGAAACGAGGTTGATGAGTTATATAAATATACAATAGTCCCAACTATCAATAGATCATATGTTATTTAATAGTGTTATATTACATATCGGTAACTAATAAGATAGTGGTATAATATTAACATAAATAAATATCTTGATGAAACATAGTAAATAGAGAACACGGGTTTTATATAATATACTTTTGATTTGTATAATATTTTTAGTAGTATAATATTCATTTTTCAAGATCATTTCTTACTGGATGTATAATTTAATTTTATAAGATAAAACAAACACTCCAGTAAATAATTTATTATTGTAGTGTATATGTCATTATATAACAGTAAAGTATAATATTACATTTAAATAAAATCATCATTTAAATATCCTTGTCGTGAGAAGATTTTTATATTAAAACAAGTTTTAAAACAGTAAGGTATTGAAATTTTCGTATTTCAAGATTTTTAGACCAAAAATATTATTAACAACTGTATTAAATAAGATTCTAATTAACTTCTAGCGAAATAAATTAATTAAATAATAATACTTACTTGCATTCACTGTAAGTATTATCTTAACTTCAACTTTTGGTGTACACAGCTAGATGGCTAATCTACACCAAGTTTGTTATGTGAGCGTTTCCATTTAACTGTAAAAAATATAAACGGATTGTATTTAATTAATTGCACTGCGATATCATTGTTTTAAGTTTAACAAGTATTTAAAGATTTTTTTCTCTGAATCAGTTTTGAAAAAACGTAACGTCCTGTGTAAAAAGGTTTTGTATTTTTGAAGTATTTAATAAATAATAACAGACATACGTCGTGTATGGAAAAGAGGTGTATTAAGAGCTTCAAACAGTTATTTGATGTAAATGACAGACTCTCAGTCAAATTTCAAAACCTATTTCAATAAACAAAATGTTTTGCATGCTTTTGACAAGACTCATGTATTTCGTACATTACATGTAATGCAATAGTGCTGTTTCGCTCTATATTAGTTTCCATACTACTTTCACACCAATTAATTCATGTTCAATAATTGAAATATGATTATTGTTCTGCTAAGCAACATCAACTTAAAAACCACATTGTGCGTAAACATCATATTCTTCCTGTAAGTATACAATGTTCCACAAACCTGGGATGATTGTTAACAACTTCTATAATACTAACAATTTCCTGTTTTAAGTTAGAATAAAAGGCAAGTAAAGGCTTCTAATGTCAATTAATGTAATTTTGGCACTTTTCTAGTAAAAATTGAAGGCCTCTTAAAGCAAGTATTGTTATAATGTATGGGATATCATAACTTAACCGCACCTTATGATAATCTTTATTTAAAAATATAAATACTGTATTTATTTTTATCAACGTACTGTAAGATGAATTTGTCACTAGACGAGTGTTTACATTTTCCGTACGGTTAATAGTGAAAGGTTAACAACCCTTGTTATAAAACTAGATTGATTATTTTAAAGAGTCTTATATAAATAAAATGCATGCATTAAACTAACCTTGCATATTTATATTTAGTATTATATGTTGTCAAAATAGAAAAAAAATAAATTGTAGTGGTATATTTTTATTTAAAAAACTAAAGTAAATTAGCAAGATTATAGGTATTATATTTTATGGTTTAGGTCACATTTAGTCACATAATGAACATTGAATTCAATGTAAAACATGAGATATTTAATATATTAAATAGATTTGGTTGTTAAATTAGGGAAAGAAAATAAACGAAATCAATATTTTTCTATTCATATACATAAAATAGTTGATTGGATTGCAGACATAAAATGTTGATCATAAATATGTATAATAGGTTTTAATGAACACATTAAGAGCATATAAATATAACATAGGAGTTAATGTAAGTAAATATATCTTAAAGATAATTGTCGTTATAATTATATTCCAAACTTTTTTACCTTGGAAAAATATAACTCTTTACTGTCATTACAATGAATGTTTAATATATTTTATACATTTAACATCATTCCAGAACATCATCTTAGTCCTTCAAAACCTATACATCTTCAACCACTTGTAAATCTTCAAACGAAGTTTGAGTTTTCGGCATGGAGATTTAATTTCAATCCATATCTTCATCGGAACCAATCTGCAATTTTGGCAAACCAAGAAATTTTGGTTTAGGTGATATTCTGGATTGAAGTTACGTATATTATTTTAGTTTCTAAGAAAAAAATTCTTATGTTTATAAATATTTTATCTGTTATAATAATCACCTGCCCAAAACAAGAATTTATGGTCATAACTGTGTGTATTTAGTAATTGATTAAAATATATTTATAATTTTTATGAAATATTGCTACTATAATTTAACAATATTTCCAAGAATTATTTGAAAGTATTGTTAAAAAATAACAATATATTCTATATATTTATTTAAAGTCAAAAGAGCACATTTTCAAACAAGGGCGAATTTTATTTACAGTTAAAGTACAAATCAACAACTGTTATTTTTACCTGAATTATTACAGTCAATTAATCTGTAAAATGGATAGTATAATACTAGCTCAATATTAAATTTACAGTTAAGGTACAAAATGGATCATATAATACTAGCTCAATATTAAAAAATATAATACATTCAAAAATTAACTAAAGGAAATCTAACTTTTTATAAAAATTATACATCATTTTGTACTTATATTGTGTATAATTATGTTGTTTGGTGTTCACTTGTATTGTATAAAAATAACAATAAAATAGTTAGAGTTTTTATTAAATTCATCTTATTGGTTTATGAAATTTGTTCCATAGATATGAATTTTGTGAAATAAAATTATAAAACACTTTATAGCAGATTGACGTAATGATTTATTTTTCTGTATTTTTTTAATAAAAACAGGTTTACACTTTTTTGTCTAACTGAAATATACGACTTGCTTAAATGAATTTCCTTCATAATCACATCAATGTATATTTATTTTTCCAATAAAATTCATTAAAATTATTAGTAGTACTATAAAAATACACGGTTAAACGTATACTTAATCGTCCTGTTTAAGCCATAACAAAACTATTACCAGCAGCTGTAGGCAATCTCAGAGGGGTTGTCCTCTAGGATATAAGTAAAAAAATCCCCTTAATTTAAGTGACATTTATATAAACTAATAAGTAATGGAGCCGTTGTGCCCTCAGGGATATCGAATAGAGTCTGCACTTTGGAAAATTGGTTTTCTACATGATTTATCCAAACCGAATTGTTGTAATGATTTTTATAGTAACATATCTAATTGATACGACATTAGTTTTGCCATACTTTCATAATATATAAAAATAAAATATTTATGAAACTTGTAATTTTTTTTATAAAAAGCATTCATAGGTATTTTAATCCAAAGGGAAGGGAAACGCTCTAAAAATGTACAGATTTGATAAATAAAGACTTATTTTAATAAAAACTAAAATATAAATAAAAAGCAACTTTATTGCCATTTTTACTAAAGGCTTTAATTTTCAAAGAAGAGCCTTTGAATAAGGGCTGAATTCTAAATATTGTTTATTATCAGCCACTCTGTTAGATGAATCGTTTGTTCATATTTACAATTAACTATGGCCTTAATAAATAAACGATCTGTATTGAACAGTTCTATTAGTAGTCATTATAATGGCACTCTTTTATGAATTATGTATATTTAAACCCTTTTTATTTATGAAATTATGAAATAACACCCTCTGTAATGATGTTTTATTATTACTTTTTGATAAGCGAGATATTACATTTTGATATACAAATCGAGATACATTTTCAGTTTTAGAAGCCTTACTATTTTTATTAGTACTAATTGTGGCCTATATCTTTGCTTACAACGTAATTTTTCTTTACTTTTTTTCATGACTTTACAGAATGATTTACATATTTATATCTAATACAACTCTAAAATCAGTAAAACGTTAATAAATTAATCATAACTAATAAATAAGATTAAAATGAAGATTTATGTAAGTTTTGATAGTTTTTATTATAATAATTATCATAACTATATCTTATTTTGATTTCTTTATAAATAATTACAAATAATTATAAGAAAACACTTTGGAGACTGGAAATATTTTGAATTTGATAAATGTATTGAATAAAACTATTACTAATAAATACTATTTGACTGTAAATTGACAAAATAAGTTTATAAAATAACTATCTCCTAATTTTTCTGGTCAAGTTTAAGTGTGTATAAAGACACACTTTGACTAATCTTACCACCTGGATTAGTTATATATAAGGTGAAGAGGGGTGAAAGTTAGAAGTGATATTAACTAAGTATAATAGATGGTGATTAGATCTATTTTAATGTTTAAGTATGTATTTTCTTAATACATTCAATGTAATATTACCAAAGTTATTACTTTCGTTCAAATTAGGTGTAGTTAGAAGATAAGATTTGTATTCATTTTATTCCATCCAAATCGTAAAATATTAAATTCTGTAAATGGACTAATAATAAAAATCACAACTCTATTAACCATTTAGTACATTTAACTTTCTACAGGAAAAATATGAAAATGAAATACAATAATCAACATTTTTTATGAAAAAAAAATTGTTTACTTTGATTAAAATACTTATTTAAAATGTTTTTTATATCACTTATAAATAATTACCATAGAACTCTGTATCATTTCTTAGTTTATGTACATAGGAAAATCTAACTAACATATCAAATAACTTCCTAATCTAAGACATTAATTAACTTACTTGAAATCTTAAAATAAAGTGTAATTGTAAGCTTCCAACTAATTAATCTTTATGTATGCTTTTCCAACACATTTTTGTCATTCCATGCATAAAATATGCAGAGTTGTGTTGTGACAGGAATAATATGCCACGAGAGCTTTGGCTTAGTTCACAACGTAATATCTTGATCAACATTGTAATATAAACAATAATTTAATTAATTAATATGTAATACAAGAAGTTCTATATATTTCATTATCAGTTTACTATTTGTATGTAAAATGTGTATAATTACATGAAAAAGGCAACGTAAATATGTATGACTTAGAGGCATGACGAATATATAGTTATAATCAAGATTATTAGAAAACATACTGTGCAGTTTTTTATAATGAAATGACTAGCTTATCAATTATAAAAAGATATTTTTATTTGCAGTTAGTGAAGTTACTCTTAGCTAGAGTTACAACCAAACAACTATTGATAAACTATATTTAATATTAAATTAATACAATTTGACTTAATTCAAATGTTGCATATGTTAATGAATTTAACTTTGTGTCTTAAGATAGTCCCCCCCCCCCCAAATTAACATGTATTCCCTCAGTATCACTTATAAGATGTCCAATTAAAACAACATTTCCCCCGAGCTCACAGTTCATTATTATTCATTCTCAGAATGATTGCTTCGCCTTTCAGACTAAATAATTGTAGATTACATCTTTATTATAACCTTGTTTTCAACTTATAATTCTTAAATAATAAAACTGTTATACTACAGTATATACATGTGTATTTAAACAAATAATTCTGAATTTACAATGGTTTGTACTTAATTATTTCATTATAAATTAAAACATATTACTATAGTCGATAATCCTAAATAAAAATAGATATAAGTTAACAGAAAAATAGCACTTGTTTATTATTAAACGCATTAAGTAAATAAGTGTTTTTATTTATTTAATAAGTAAAATCTATAAAAATCTCCATTTAATAAATAAAATTGGGTAATTAAGTCGTTCCATTCGTAGATATAACGTTTCGTACTAATCAACAACAAAATGATGATTAGTATTATACAGTTAGTCACTGAACCGTGTGATGTAACATATTGCAGTCATTATAGTACAATAATTAATTACTGCAACGCTTTAAAAACAACAACTATTAAATTGTGTTTATTTAAAGGCTTTTTTTTAATTGTTTCGGCCAAATCTGTTTTAAAACAGTGATTCTACATGGCACCAATATGATAACTTCTTAATTTACTGGTGTGATAACTGTAAATACGATTTTGTACTAACAAGCCTGATGTGTAATATCTTTAGTATTGTACTTTTTTTTAGAATTTTTTTAGAATAGAATAATTTTTTATTTTGCCAACAATTACAACATTTCCATTATAATTTTTACAGAACAGTTAATACAAGTTATTATAAACTAATTAAATTTAAAATAAGGCAAAATAAAATAAAATAGGGATCCCCTAGGCTTATAAGATATGGTCTTTTAAAGGTTAAATCTTGTTGTTATTTTAATAAAAGTTTAGAAATGTTTTATATATTGAAATTGATTCCATTTAAATAAAATCTTTATGTGAAAGTGAGGATTTTATATGAGAAAAAAGATAAGAGATAAAATTGTAATGGGCTGTCAAAGGTATGAAGTCTTGAGTGGCAGTCTGAATACTATCTCTTTTTACACGGAAAAAGCCTTGACATTATTGAAGCAAAAAAAAAAAGAGTTTTTAATAGTTACAAACTAGTTTAGATATTTACATAATAAACTAGATAACTACACTATTTAATTATAGTTTATAGTTCTGTATCACTACATAGTAGAAATGTTAGAGTGTGTTTAAAAAGATGTTTATAGATTGACCATTAAGAAAAAAAGCACAATAATTAATTTATTGGAATTATTATTAACTTACCTTGTTGTTTTTGTTGAATTATATTTTTAACTCTTATAATAAACATTACATTTTTTAAATGACTTCCAATAGTAATATAAATAATTTTTCTGTAATTTTTCTGTGCCTTAACTTTAACATTTTTGCAAATACGTTTCTACTTAATCTATATGTTTCGTATAAATTTACATTTAAATAACCACCACTAGTTATTTTTATTAATCCATGAAATGTATGGTAGGATGATTGATTTGAACTGAATTAATCCATGAAATGTATGGCAAGATGATTGATTTGAACTGAAGATTTTCCAAAGTAAACTAAAGACTTATTGTATTTATTGTTTTAAAATATACAACCATTTTCGTAATATTTCATTATGCAAAATATTGGCTATTTAATCATATTTAACTATTTAAATTTAAAAAATGGAAATATTAAGTCATTTTTAAACCAAATAATTTGAGAAAATAAAAACTATTTACTAATAGATTACTAACCCTATACTAATAACATGTTAACCTTTTTTGAAACCCTTATAACAATAACGAAACTACTTGCTAAAAGGTTCCTGTTGTTTTCAAACCTGCCCACGCTCCGTTGGCTGTTTGAAAGCCGGTCACAGTTACATCCTTAATTTCCCTACAGGGAGAAAAGTTTGTTTAAACAATGCAATTTGTACTTTACGCTTTATAACGATCAATGTTAAAACCTTTACTTAAAGTAATTTGATTAAATATATATTATACATGTGAATTGAATATTGTAAACTCTTAATCATTAAACAACATTTAACTAACTTGTACTATGGGATCTTTTACCTATATTCATCTTCTACTAGATTGTGTAATTCGGTATGTAAAAACATAATTTACAATAAAATCTCCGGTCTTATATATTATGGTAAATAAATATGCGAATGATTTTTACTAAGAATTACAAGTTTTAGGGAGATAAAACATTAGTTTTATTTGACTAATGTCTAAAAATAGTACGATGGACCTTTGTATTTCAAAATACGTAAATATTTAATGAGGTTTCAAATATAAATGAATATACTATATTACATGTACATAATTTACCAATTGGTTTCATTGATATCCGTAAATTTGTAGACATTATTTTACGTTTTTAATATTTTATTGTTATTATTAAATAATGTAAATATTTAAAAATATTTACAACATTCAGTTTATCATAGTAATGTTGGTAATCAGCATGGAGTGCACTCTATGTTTTCTAAAACGAATATTTATTAAAATATGTTTCATGTAATAATTTATTTCTAAAATAGAAGGAAATGTTCAGCATAACTTATATTTTGTATATATATTAACTGTCTTATATCATTAGTGAAAGAAAAAACATTTATAATCTTGTGAACTACTCCACTAAATCGCTAAACGCGAACGGATTTGATCTACATTTTCATAACAAAGCTCTACAACCTGAAAATAATTTGCTATGATACTTATTTTAATTTCTATTTAAAAACTATTTTTGAATACTAATGATATATGTACATATAAAGTTACAGGAAAATTATAAAAGTGTCTGATAGGATTTTACAAAAATTGTGGGATTAAAGCGCCTTCCCCCCGAAGCCCGCATGAACTTCTTTGACTTTAAGACTGGACTTGGCAGCTCAAGAGAATGGAATATTAGGTCAAAGCTACCAACAAAAGTTAAACTTACTAGTTTTCAGACAAAAGGCATATAATTTTCTTTTTTCAAATATGTATTTAACACTTTATGGATTAATTACACTTAAATAGTATTAAAAATGTATTAAATATACACGAATTTCATATAAAGGTTTTTTAAATTCAGAACATACTGGTCTCATATGATAGTGAATTCTGAGTTTGTTGATCGTTTTAGAAGACCTTATGAGTGTTACACGGTATACCTTCTATTTTTCTCTAAATAGGAGTAACGAGTAGGAATTTCATTCTGAATTTTTTTTTAATATGAAAAATAAAACAGCAATATTTTTTACAGTAGCTACAAAGCAATTATGATATAATTTTTATGATTTAATATTATTTATTGTAAAACACTAGTAAAATAACTTGTTTTATTTAATGATGTTCATTATTGCGCTCTAAATAAAACAAATTGGTTTACAACATTGATAATTATAATGTTGTACTATACAATATTCGGAAGCTTAAAAGGCTAAGATAGTTACAGTGGAAGTACAAGCAACGAATTTATTATCACTGTAAATTTAATTTACTTCCATCAATTTACTAAATTCAAAAGGGAATTTTCTTATTCTAACTGATTGTAAGTGTTAGTTTTCCCATTCATGGGAATGTTTTATTATTATTTCTTGTTGGGATATAAATACAAAACTTTCAAATATCAAATATATTAGACAATGATTAATTTGTTTCGTATATTAAATATTGTTTTTCTTGGAAATTTAATATTGATGCATAGATGATATTATACTCTATAAAATACGTCCCTATCCATCAAATAAAAGTGCTTCTTTCTACACGCCTAATGATATTAAAAATATTATTAACATAATATTAGATGAAATTGTTGATATGTAAATTGTATACTTTAATTGTTAGGTGTAACTACCTTTAACTAGGGACCTATATTACACCATCATGTCAGTAAAAGGGATTTAAGAGACACGAACATTTGATTATTATATATAACATATTGGAAAATATAAGTATTTGTAGTACAACTAGGAATAAAATATAAAACAAATACATATTCATGTTGGACAGTGATAGCGATGTATGAAAGAACGGTTTGGAAAAAGTAGTATTGAAAAAATAGTTTATCAATGTTTTTAAACTATATTAAAAACAGATTAACTTACTTACTTACTTACTATGAACTTACACTTAAGAACAAAATCAAACTGCTGAAATCGGGCACTCAATTTTGTTATTTTGTGGTTTTTACATTTCTACAAGTTTATAGAAGTACTTAATTTTGAAGTCCACCGTAAATGATACACAGGGCTATTGAGCCCCATTTTACACGTAAAGTTAAACTGAATATAGTATATATTAAGCATATTTTAAACTTTTTCATATTCATCCACCAAGCAAATATTGAGAACACTTAAATCATTGGGAACTAACCACGAATGATTCAATGCTAACAAATAACTTTCAAACAACAGTTATCTGGGTTGTTACAAAGTGATTTTCAGTGTGTTGATTCAATTAAGCCATTTTAAAAGTAATTCGTGGATTATGTATTTGCCCTCTCGTTAGACTGATGAGTTCTCAATTAAGGCTATACAAGCAATACAGATGGCAGGAGTATCTATCAATAAAAATATATTGATTTTGACATTATTTTCAAGTAATTCTACTCCTGTTGAATAAATATAAAAATTTGAACGTCATTTCTCACTATGTGCCTCAGTCACTTCAAGAAAATAATATTTATGAAGGATGACAAATTCGTTTAAGACTAACTGGGCTAGTCAAAGTCGTTGTTAGTGTTAATGTTAAAAATCACCATTAAAGTTGAGGGATATCTTCTACAAAAAGGGTAGATTCTGAGTCTTTTGGAACTCACTGAGAAGTGTCTTTTTGCGTCGTATATCCGGAAAGCTATAATGAGAATCACTAGAAGCCAAGGAAAGGGGGTTGCCCTCATCAACCCGGTTAGTTGGACATGATCATCTTATACATTTGTACTGCTAAGTTTGTTCATGATAACTTAATCTGTAATAAAAAAGGTAACATTGTAGGGTCTACATCATATACACAGGTTATATAACATTTAAATTGATAAAAAAACAACTTAATATCTTATTCTTTATATTAAATTTAAGTTTAATTGTTTTCACTTTTGATAAATTCAATAGATTTTAATACAAACAATACGTAAGACTAACTAAGTATACATACTGACGTAGGTAGACTCTAAAACATAAAATGCTATAGTAAGTTATTGTTGCTTAGTACTGAGTAATTTGATTTCATAAAGTATTTAAAAAAGTAAACAATGAAAACTTAAATATGTTGAAATAATTTAACATGTTGTTTCAGAATATAACTTAATATAGGTCAGTATTACTTCATAAAAAAGTCTAACGTAGGTAATTTATTTCCTAAGTAAATATGTACTACTCCCTAAATAACACGTAGTAGATGTAAAATTAAAACAGTCTTACCTCCTGAGCTAAAAGTTCATTATTATTTCTTATGAGCCTGTTTTCATTTTCCGACTTAATTTTCACAGACCGCATCCTTATTTTATCCCTACTATTAACTCAGAACAATCAGTTAAATTTTTATTTTATGTCATTTGTTAAAAAACCTACATGAAATATTTATATAAAACAATAAAAATTATTCTTACTTAAGCATGTATTAAGTATAAATATAAATGGATATAAATTAACGTAAAAGTAGCCCATATGTTATTTAAAGATTTATATTGCTCAGTGTTATTATTTATTTTATATATAAAATATTATTATCTTAAATTAGTAAGTCATATTACTTTGTTAAACTACGCATATAACCGAAAATTCATAATGATGCAATAAGAGCACTCTTTAAAATAAAATCACTACAACTTTTTGAATTGAGTTTCATTTAAAATCCATTTGTACATTCTTATAATCTATCGGTTAACTAAGTAATAAAATATTGATGCTCGATGTTCACGAGTGTCAAGTCACTGTAACTAGTCAGGTATGGATGTCAATGCCCCCTAAACTGAAGATAAGATGGTGATGGGTGCAATAAAACTTCAAAATTGTGAGGGAATTTAATTAAATACACAAGTTTTCATCATTTAAAGAAATGTTATATCCTTTTTTTATACATTTGACTAAATTGCAAATTATCTTTCTTAAAAATCATGAGGATAGTAATATTTTTGACCCAGATGTTTTTCCATCATTAAGAAACGTTAGCTCAACTCCAAATTACTTCCTTTAATGAATAGGCTTGTTTTGTTTGAAATATTTTTCTCTGAGAAAAGCAATGTTACTTTTTACTTTCTTTTATAACAATGTTTATCAAGATAATGTTTTTATTTATAAATATTTTATCCATTAATTATAAATTTGTTTACACGTTAAATATTCCTCCCTTTAAATTCAAAATATAACTTAATACAACTCTAATTGAAGTAATTTAAATCACTTGTATAGATGTTTAGTTATATTTTTATTGCATAGCAATATACTATAGTAATTATTGTAAATTTTTAAAATACAGTACATTGAACATTATTAAATTATAAAGTCACTTTCTTAAAGATGCCTCGTTTACTTTAATTGTATTTGGGCAACGATGATAAATCAAGCAATATATCTCAGGTTATTTTCAAACAAGAGACGACGACACAACTTTGTATTTCTAGGCGAATATGAAAGATTATATGATTGTAGAGCTTATGTGGATGCCCAGTGTAGTGTTGTTACTAAGTGAGCTTAACTTATGTTTAGAATAACCCAATAGCAAAAGAAACTTCTATACCTACCTATGTGGAATCCGAACCACTAAGTATTAGACTGATTTTTAACTAATTGACAAGCTTGATACTCGGTTATCTCCCATACAGAACATCCGCCGGATTCTGATTGCCACCCAACACAGACAAGTCATACTTATATATAAGTGTCCACATAAATACCTACGTTCATCTTTAAATAGTAAAGAGAACTATTTGTTAACTTACCGTTTAAGCTTAAATATATTTGATTTCATTTTAGAATATTTTAAGTTTAACCTTATATAACTATTATTAGGTATTTTAACCCAAAAATATTATGTATAATAAAACCCAAATTAAACTAAATAAACATTGTATTTGTGGAGTCAGGAGGAGTTAAAAATGTTAAGTTAGTGTTGTAGTGTTGGTAAGTTACACTTGTAGCTACTTGTGTAACTTAATCACAATATTTACATAATTAATTGATAAGTATTAAATGCTTAGTGTATGTTATCGGTTTTCTAGTTAACTATACGAGAGCCTAGCTATGTTATTATGATTAACAACTTCAATTAAACAATTACAAATATCACGACATATTGATAGCAAAATGAGTTGCGTAAATACTATCACTTGTTTAATAACTACCTACATTAAGATAAACACATGTAAGCTCTTATTTATTACAAACATTATAACAAGCTGTAAACAACTTGCCAACAGTTCCCTGTTGTATAAAACAAATTACAAGCTTGCCCAGGCTCCGTTATTTGTTAGAGGGTTGGTCATATTTAAACCCTCAATTTTCCTACAGGGAGAAAGGGCTTTTATTGTACAGTGCATTTGTACTTAATACTTTATAATTGTATATTTTAAAGTATTTACTAAATGTAAGATAATAATTAATTATAAAACTAATAGTTCCGGTTTAATTTAGATCTAAATACTTAAGAAACTGTATTAACAAAACACTAAATTATCTTAATCATAGAGCTAAAATACTATATGAAATTATCTAGAACATTTTTGTATATTTTGACTAATTTTAACTTACACCAGCATGTAATATAGTATGTAGAAATAATTATTTTTAAAAGAAAAATCATATATTCTTTATATTTATAACTGATACTGTACAAATTTCAATTTATACGACTGAGCACTGTTTGACGCACATTTTAACTTATTCAAGTTAAACTGAGCTCAACTGTCTTACGTAGTTTTAGATAGTGTTGTAAACAAGTATACAACACTATATATAATATACTATATATAATGAATAATTATAATTAGAAATAACATAAATTGGGGGAAAAGGGTTTAATTTGATAATCAAATAGAAATGGGTCGATGCAAATTGAAAGGATGCCCATATATTTCACTATAGGTTTAATGTGGCTTGTCAACTATAAATGTATAAAATAAATTATAAAATATTGGTTTTATGAACTCATATACTTTTTTACACATGTTGCACATCGTTATTTATGTATACATGGTACTATAATGTAATATTTTTGTTTGCGTAGGGGAAATGTATTAACGCACTGAGTGTGTAACTCTCCCTTTTTAATAACTTTTAACTAAGCAAATATCCTCTAAAACCCCTAAAAGCGACGGTGATCCAAGCCGGAACCCTTTCGGATGACTTCATGCCTGGCCACGTGTACTACGAGGTCAGTCTTCTACTTCATATTGGACCCACCCGCCCACCCATACACTCACTGTGGTATTCACCCACCCGCCCACCCATACAAGCACTGTGGTATTGACCCACCCACCTATCCACCCACCCATATACGCACTGTGGAGTTGACCCACCCACCCACTCATATACGCACTGTGGAGTTGACCCACCCGCCCATCCACAACCATCCACCCATACACGCACTGTGGAATTGGTCAATCAGGCATCTTTCCTCACTTTTGGAACGTAGTACTGTGTTGGCTTGGATCAAAATAGATCTCCATTTGAAGCATTGCCTTCACTATGGTGTCTGCCGTAACATGACCTACTGCGGACACCAAGAGATCTCCTGTCCACAGCAAGGCACCCACTCACAAAGGTATGAACAATGCACATCATCCTCGTACTCCGGACAGTGTTTGCGCTGATATGATCTGAGCTTCCCCATTTGTTGCAGGACAAATACTACCTTAAGTACCCGTGACCCATTAGTAGCCGGAACTATAGTGTAAGATTACTGTTTCCCAAATCTACATTATTCAATAGTGTATACGCTTATTAGTTTAAAACACATCAGAGTCAGTTTATCTTAGATTAATATTGGTTTTCAGCACTAAGTGAACTATTTTTTTCCTTTTATGACTTTTTACTTTAGTAATTTCATTCACAGTAACAGTCGTTATAGAATTTCAAGGAGACGGGTGTATATATTCGAGCTATTAAATGTTAGAAGTATTTTTATCTAAACTAACAGACTGTTTTATATACGTAGTCATGGTCTGGCTACGTGATGAAAGTGTCTGATCAGCTTTGACAATGTTATAATTAACTAACCCCCCCCCCCCCACCATCCACCCACCCAACATGAGCCTTAGTTACTGTTTTTGAGACTGGAATTGGAAGCCCCTGAAAATGTAATTTTAAGTTAAGGCTCAGAAAATATTAAGTTTCCAAATGTGTTTTTCTTTAAATGCACTTAATAAAATATATTTTTATTTTTAAAATATGGATTGTATACTTTAAACAATATTTTATAAATAGGACAACACAAATTTGCATTTTAATTAATTAATTAATTTTTTATTATATAGCTAAATGTTTCTTATTCTGATAACTATGATAGCAGCCAATGGTTTACTTGTGTTTTGGCTGGTCCTCTTAAGAAATTATTGCTTATTATATACTATATGTCTAATCACGGTAAGTTAGACGTATAGTATATAAAATTTAAGAGTATTACTCTTACACAGTTCTTATTACAGAATCATTGTTCCTACAAATTAACTTTGCGAATGTTATCAAAATGTTCAAAGTTTTGTAATTATTCTACTCTTAAACAATTGCTAATAATATTATAAATAACTGTGTTTTAAACTGTAAAATATTCTGAATCTTAAAAGCCTGATAGAGGTGCTGCGCACAAAAACCGATTTGTTCATCAGTGTCAATTGAGTTTATTCCAATCACTTTGCTAGATCCAAAAAAAGAACAAATTCAATTGACCTTACTGTAAATACATAGAATTATTAGAGTTATTTTCTTGTAAAATTTCCTGTGAAAAATATTAGAGAAATAAAGTGTATTTTATAAAGTATATTATAAGTAAAAATAATTTAATTTAATGTATAATTTTTCGATGTTTATTTTATTTGAAATTTAACTTCAAAAAGAGCATTTGTTTAAAATTATAAGTATTGTCTTTTAATCGTACCTAAATGGATGTAAAGGTTACATATTTTTACATAAAATACTTCCTCAATAATGAAATAAATATATTTTTATTTATATTTATAATACTTCATGTGTTTTTAAACATATTGTAAGCATGTTATCTTATAAACTATTTATATCTAGTATATTGTAGTATTGTATATCTAGTATATCTAGTATTGCAGTAGGCTTAACCTTATTACAGGGGACGTTTGACCGTTATTCCTATGTACCAATATTACACCATCATGTCAAACTGAAGGCCACAAACATTGCATTAGAAAATTATATATAATTTCAAAGACAGCCACTGAAGTCAAAGGGGGAGAAATAAAAAACAGAATAACAATTGTACTAATAAATATCAATGAATAAATAAATAAATACCAAATTTAATTCTAAACCATACAATACTTTTGTCTTGGTGTTTAAATATTGATCTCCCGTCACAGAGTTTAAAGATTTGTAACTATTTTCTTGCTGCTTTTCCGGTAAAATGAAGTCAGCTAATCCTCCCCCCACTTTCCGAAAAGAACACGATAGCCAATCATTAACTATGTGATCCATAGTTTGAGCTTCGACCTATCAACCACATGACTGATCATTCGGTGTCCCTTACTTAAATTTCCAGTACTTGCATCTTCCCACACTTGTGCAAAAGTGACTCAACATAGTCCATCCCTTACGAGGAAGGTTATTTCCGTCGATGATACCATAAGGTCTGATACCAGAAACCTGTTTATACCGTCAAACATATCCCAAGTTAACACCCAGTTGTCTTTTGACATTTGAGAATAACTGGGAAACTAGTCAAGGTGGCGGTTTTTTAATTTAAGTCATCCAACACTAAAGTTTAGTAAAATAAAAATACGATTTATTTTATTTTATAAAACTATTATTTAAACTGAATAACCTTGAACTTTACCGTCAGTAAAATTACACTGTTGGCAAAATGCTCAATAGTTTTATTTTGTGAATTACCATAGGGATCAAAGTTTACTTATTTTTATATATTACATCAAATGAAAGTACACATTGTTTTTTGTTGTATAATTGGGCTTAACAGCCTTAAATTAGCCATTTGTATCTTAATTAAAATGTAATGTCATCTACATCCGGAATAGTTTCATTTATAAGGAATAACTGATCATTAAGGAAAATAATAATTTAAGAATATATAGTTAGTCCCTTGATGAATTCAGAGACAAGGTGAATTACTTGAAAGAAAAATATTTAGGGCAGCTATTACTACTGTTACTTACCTCATACCAAAGGAACACACGAGGAAATGAAACTAGTTTATAGCTGAAATTACTTTCATTTCTAACTCTTTTCACACTCGAGGAACTCATCATGAGTTTTCCGTGAATCAGTAAAATATCACCTTAAACTGTAAGATCTTTTATTACCTCCAAACAAATATTTTGTAGAGATTACTAATGAGAAGTGCTTTAACCTAAAATTTATTTGTTTTATATAGGATTTTTTCTGAGAAACATTTTTTTTTAAATATAAGTTATGTACATATAAGATAGTTTGGTGTCCAAAACATTTTTATTGGTTAACTTGAAATAAATAATTAAATACCTAACTAGCATTTATTGTTTTATTATAGTTCTAAAATTCCAAGTAAATGGCTATAATTTTAATTATCACTTACACATCAAGTTAAAAATATTTTTGGCAAGTATTTTTTGTGATATAAGGAACAAATATTATAGGGTTTGTACATTTGTTGCATATTAAGGCATTTTTAAAAGTATTTCTTGTAAAAAACTTTCACATTTCAAATTTGTTGAAAATAATGAAGAACTTAAACACGTGTAAATGTACTTGATTTGCAACATTTAATTTAAATTTATTTTTATATTATGATAATAGATACACAATAAATATTTAGATTTACTCTCCCTTGGCTTAATTGAGCTTTAGGGCTAATTTGTATTACATGATACTTTCGATTTAAGATTGCTAAGCAATATTTACAAAAATGCACCTTTTGATGGATTTAATTATGGTGATTGAAAATTGTGTGATGAAAAATTAAGACAGTTTTTATAAATGAAGCACTTCAAGTGGAATACTTGCTCTAAGTTGGCAAATGAACGTAATTTATAAGTTCCTTAAGTAGGAGTTTAGAAATAATAATTCATAAGCACCCTAATTAACTGCCGTCAGCTAGATCCAATTAGCTGGAGAGGTGTCACATGTCCAGTAATAAATTACATTTGGCCTTGTAAACTCTCTGGGTCATCACCAACAAGGGTTG
Source organism: Stictocephala bisonia (assembly GCA_035578905.1). Lineage (NCBI taxonomy): Eukaryota > Metazoa > Arthropoda > Insecta > Hemiptera > Membracidae > Stictocephala > Stictocephala bisonia. The sequence continues at coordinate 353,006 of JAQJVL010000080.1, forward strand.
CCTTGAAATGTGTAAAACCTTGTATAGAGACAAATACTAGTGTAGTTGAATTGGTGGAGTATTACTGGCGTCTATGTAAGTTAATGAATTATCTGGGATGTTATTTAGTGATTTTCAGTATGTTGATTCAATTAAGCCAAGATGAAGGTAATCCGTAGATTATAAGTTTACCCTCTCGTTAGCGTTATTAGTGATGAGTTCTTAACTAAGCATTACAATCAATACTGTAACAATTGTTAATTGTTGCATTATAATTAAATTAGAAAACTGTATTTAGAAAATGTTAAATATTGTAAGAACTGAGAGGTTTTGGAGTTTGGTTTGTTTTCCAAAAGTTTCGATATAAATTCTCCAAGTTTGGTGAAAAATTCAGAATCTTCCCTTTTCAAATAAAAAAGTAGTTTTTTTCCCACATAAAATAGCTAAATAACCAGTATTTTCACGTCTGTTAATTTCCTGTCAATTTCATGCGACATGTTTTCTGAAGGCAACATGTTTGGTGAGTCTTACCTGTTCAGATTTCCTAGTTTAGAGGGTTCTAATTGGTTGGTTTAGCTTCTAGAGTTAAGAGGGGGTAAGTCCGTGGGTCAAAGCGTCCGGCCCTTCGGTCAGTTCGACGATATCTTCCTGAGTGTGACCACGTGCGATCCGCTTCCGAGTACACGGCGACTTTACCGTTTCGGTGTTCTTACCGTAGCGGCAATTTTTCTTAGTTCGCGTGTGAGTGAGTGGGTGTATGCCGGTCGTTCTTTGTTGTGGTCACTTTTGGATTTGAAACCTCCAGGACAGCTACGTAAGTAATTTTTACAAGTTTTCTTTAGTTAGAGATTTTCAGTAGGGTTTTAGTAGATAGGGTAAGATCCACCAAGCATGCGCGGTTAAACTTGTTTCTGGTTTGAAGTCACTCTTCTAGTGACAAATTTGTTAAGATTGTTTTGATTTCTGTTTAAAACTTTGTAAGTAAAAGGAAAATGTTTCAAGTCACTAAAAGCTGGTTATTTCTTTTGGTTCCAGATCTCCCGGAGGCAATTTTAAAGCAATTTATAAAATTTTAAAGAATTTAGGAAATTTATTACAATTTTGAATTTTGAAGTTTTTGATTTAAAAGTTTAAATAAATTTATTAAAAAAGTCAAATGAATAAAAAAGTTTCTGGTCTGAAGATATGTAATTTATTATTTTGGAATGGTTGTTTTAATTTATTTATGTTCCATTGAGTCAATAAAAGAAGAGATTTTTATTTTCGTTTTTATCATTATTTGTAGAAGAAACCAATTTTTATTTGTTGAAGTAATTTATAAGAAGATAAATAAAGAAAAATTTTAATCATTGAAGAAGTTTTATCTTAATCTCTCATTTAAGTTTGTTCAACATATCAAAAATAAATAGTAGCTTTAATAAGGCTACAATACAAACAATTTAAATATCATTAATTCAAATAAGATTTATGTTTATTTAATAATAATTCAACTGTTGGTACTCTTTTTCCTTAACAAATTTATTTGAATGTAAAATATGTTAATTGTAAGGATGGAATATTTATTTATTAAATGTATCAATAAATATCAGATAGTTAAAATATGGTCAATTATTGGTTGTAACTGGTCGTTATGAGATCAAGAAAACGAGAATATCCTTTATATATAAATACTATTGATTGATCCTTAAAAAGGACAGTATATTAATATCCGAAAATCAAGGGAGCCTCATAAAATTACGGTTTATAGGAGAATCTGAGACACGTAGTTATATTTATTATAAATTTCAACAAATACTAACGAAGTTGATGTTATATTTAGTCCTGTTGGTTCAACAAGTGAACTTTGGTCTCTACCTGATGGAATCTACAGGAGACATAACACCAATTGTGTATAGGCATAAACATAACAATAATGGCACAATAACGTTCAATAGAATACCCAGCGTTGTGGCTACAGACTGTGCAGTACATGGTCTAATGTTTTAATCCCCACCTTCACAAATAGTCGGTATAACTGGATGAATTCGTAAAAATAATTTCACAAAAAGTCTTGCAAGCCCATGTACACTTTATAACTAATGAGGAAACTTAAACCAATCTGAGGAAAGTAATATTTACTAAATAAAAATGAGTGTCAGCATGGTTTTTAAGTTTCAAATACACGTTTGCAGAAAGTAATTATAAATATACTGATTGTTTATTGCATTATAGTAAGACCTAATAGAAATTGTACATTTATAAAACAAATTTATACTGGTTAGTTGTTAGGATAGAGAAGTATTTACCTTACCACTGGCCGTTGGCTCCGATAAGCATATGATTGGCTATGATTTTTTTTTTATTTTAATATGAATTAAATCTTTAAACTGAAAACCCTAATGTTACAACAACATTGTAGTCTCAGTCATAACATTATTTTTGTTTAACGCATTTATAGTAATTTATAATTGATGTACTTATTTATGAATTAGTACATATTAATGAAAGTAAATTACATTGACATAGAATAGAAAAATACACTTTTTCACTTTACTTTATTTGTGTATCTAATGTGCTTGGGTCGGATCTAATTTATTTTTTGATTATTTTGTTATTTATATTTTCGATATAATTAAGAAAACATATAAATGTAAGTTAAAAGAGTAAAAATGCTTTAAAATGCCCTTGATAATTAAATAATATTATGAATAAATGTACCCTGTCCTATAGTAGTTGTTATTCTAATATTACGTAATTAATTACAGGTGTGACGTTTGAAGAATTTTAAAACTAAAATATTTTATTTTTTAAATTATGTTATTTAAATCTCTATCCCGTAAGGGTATACTGAATATATCGAAGTAACAAGCAACACCCTGCAAACTGTTGCACTTCATATGCAACAAATTACAAGCATTTCCACGCTCCGTCGACTGTGAAAACAATGTTGGTGTTTGGGAAACGTTAAGCCCTTATTTCCTCTGTTTGATTGCAGTTTCCTTTATACTTAATCCTGCATGAAAAATTCACTTTGTCTCTATTATAATATGGAAGAATATAAGCAATTAATGGAATAAATTAAATTCCAGAAACTACATTACTTTACGCAAAGTGGCCCAGAAGACCGCGCAATGGCACTTCTACTGATTTCACTAATTTGAAATGATGGCCCTCATAGCATCCCTATCACTTCTGGAGCCACTCAGGGTTCAATTCTTGGACATGGTTATGGAACATGTCATACTAGATAATAAGCGTTATTGAGAGCTGAGATTCCAGATGAGAGCTGCTTAATTAGGCATTCTGACTATGTCCCTGCATTGGTATCAACGAGGACTGTTAATTGGGCCCTACTCAAGCTGAATATGGTCATAACATCAGTGAACAGTTTAATGAAAGATCTTTTACTAATTCTCACTCTCAGTAAGACAGTGATCATGATACTGAACAAAAAATTAACCAATACTATATGTTAAATCCAAGTAAGAGATGTAGAACTAAGACAAAGCCACTAGTGAGGCATAAATCCACAAAGAGCGTCACTACTATAAGCAGGCTTATGAAAAATGTTGTGGTGGCCAAAATCAAGTTAGCACCTCTTGCTGATGTTTACGTTCCAGTCCATGCATCTGAATGGAGTGGAAATATACACTCATGCTCTGAAAAAGAGTTGTTTCTGGTTTAATTTGGCTTTCCCGTGTTCAGCGCATCGCACAGTTTCTGAAGTGACCATCCTGGTGATCGCCTATGTCGTCACTACTGCTTTTCTCACTAGGGAGCAAGAGTAAATTTACCTAAGAAGTTTTGGACTAACACGAGTCGGTTGCGACAAAAGAGTGAGGCTGGCTGGCTACTTAAGAAACCAATATTTAAGGACATTGGACCACAAGGATCATCAAGGACGTTCAATCTTGGGGAAACGAGGACATTAGGATATCAGGTACTTCAAGACCCAGTTTTTCATGACACAGATACATTCTCTCCTACCTGTAAACAACAAATACAGTAAGTTTAACACGAAGATTACTTCCAGGCTAGTATTAGTAGAAGTGGAAGTTTTTTAGTATGTAGTTCGGGAAACCTGAAACCCCACGTCGTTCGTAAATATATTTTTACCTCCCTGCCCCCCAAAATATATACTTTCAGACTCTGTTGGGACTATCATTTGTAAGTTCGTATAAATCATAAATCTCACCACAGGGATGCCCAGGTAAGGACGAGGTAATCAGTTTCTATAGTTTACTGCCACTCATCTATCACGTAGATACCTACTTAGAGAGTCAACAGATACGTTCAGCCCTGTTGGGACAGTCATTTGTAAGTTAGTGTAAATCGTGAATCTCACCACAGGGATGCCCAGGTAAGGACGAGGTAATCAGTTTATATAGTTTACTGCCACTCATCTATCACGTAGATACCTACTTAGAGAGTCAACAGATACGTTCAGCCCTGTTGGGACTATCATTTGTAAGTTCGTATAAATCATAAATCTCACCACAGGGATGCCCAGGTAAGGACGAGGTAATCAGTTTCTATAGTTTACTGCCACTCATCTATCACGTAGATGTCCTACTTAGACGGTCAACTGACATGTTCAGCGCTGTTGGGAAAATCATTTGTAAGTTAGTGTAAATCGTGAATCTCACCACAGGGATGCCCAGGTAAGGACGAGGTAATCAGTTTATATAGTTTACTGCCACTCATTTATCACGTACATATCTACTTAGAGGGTCAACTGACATGCTCAGCATTGTTGGGACAATCATTTGTAAGTTAGTGTAAATCGTGAATCTCACCACAGGGATGCCCAGGTAAGGACGAGGTAATCAGTTTCTATAGTTTACTGCCACTCATTTATCACGTACATGTCTACTTAGAGGGTCAACTGACAAGTTCAGCGCTGTTGGGAAAATCATTTGTAAGTTAGTGTAAATTATGAATCTCGCCACAGGGATGCCGAGGTAAGGACGAGGTAATCAGTTTCTATAGTTTACTGCCACTCATTTATCACGTAGATACCTACTTAGAGGGTCAACTGACATGCTCAGTGCTGTTGGGACAGTCATTTGTAGGTTAGTGTAAATCATGAATCTCGCCACAGTGATGCCAGGGTAAGGACGAGGTAATCAGTTTCTATAGTTTACTGCCACTCATTTATCACGTAGATACCTACTTCGAAGGTCAACAGATACTTTCAGCATTGTTGGGACAATCATTTGTAAGTTAGTAAAAATCATGAATATCGCCACAGGAATGCCCAAGTAAGGACAAGGTAATCAGTTTCTATAGTTTACTGCCACTCATTTATCACGTAGATACCTACTTAGAGGGTCAACAGATACGTTCAGCCCTGTTGGGACAGTCATTTGTAAGTTAGTGTAAATCGTGAATCTCACCACAGGGATGCCCAGGTAAGGACGAGGTAATCAGTTTCTATAGTTTACTGCCACTCATTTATCACGTAGATACCTACTTAGAGGGTCAACAGATACGTTCAGCCCTGTTGGGACAGTCATTTGTAAGTTAGTGTAAATCGTAAATCTCACCACAGGGATGCCCAGGTAAGGACGAGGTAATCAGTTTCTATAGTTTACTGCCACTCATTTATCACGTAGATACCTACTTAGAGGGTCAACAGATACGTTCAGCCCTGTTGGGACAGTCATTTGTAAGTTAGTGTAAATCGTGAATCTCACCACAGGGATGCCCAGGTAAGGACGAGGTAATCAGTATATATAGTTTACTGCCACTCATTTATCACGTAGATAAAATGTTGCTGTCCTCGATTTAGGTTCTTCCAGTCCACCTTCACCCTTTGCATCATTACCAGCAATATTCACCAATTCCTATCATCACAATTACAGTTCTAAAGACTTAGTATAAACAAATATATTTTACCTTTTAAATAATATGTATGCTATTATTTACTTTATTGGGTTTGATTAAATTTAGTATGGTTGTGTAGTTCACTACTTGTGAACTATTATGTTATCAATTCAATAATTGTAATATAAAAAGTTGTTTTTTTAATCAGCAAGATTGATAAATTAGTATGAGGTAAAAATAGGGAAATAAAAAAGGATCCGCATATTGTTTGTTGATTATTTAAAGTACGTTTTAATAATTGAATTGTTTGAGGTTGGAAGGAAAATGCGTTTATAAACTGCATATAAATTAGATGGACATTGTAGGATCCACGGCTTCCTAACAGCACATAGCAATTCTTGACCCGTTTTATTCTGACAGTATCCAAGGTAATATTAATTAAGCTAGTAAATTGTAAACAATCAAAAAGGACTCACTAGTATTCAGAGATAATCCCATACTGGTCATATATTTTAAATGTTTAATAATATCTACTTTTTCCGTTAGCTAATAATATGTTCGTTTGTTAAAGAAGTGGTATATCATTAACGTTTCATTTCTGGAGCAAGTATTTAGTATCTTATTTAGAGAATTAATTAATAGAATTTTAAAAATAGACATGGCGTATAACTTGTTATGTTATATGTTATTACAATTGAAACTACGGAACAAATAAACCATAATGATTTGTTGAATTAAGTGGAAAAAAGTTTATCAAGCTTAATATACTACTTAATTCATTTTTAATATAGTAGCTGTAGTAAGGTAGTAACAAAATTGAATAACAAGTAATTACTACTCGAGTATTAACTGTACTTAAAGAGACTCAGCTCTGTGTGTTTGTATATTTCGTGCGTAACTAATTAGTAAAATTGTTTATAATAGATTGCATATAGGATGTTTTAATTCATATTTTCAGCTTTAGATAAATTTTACAAAATAACAATGGTTATTTTTTATGCAATTTTTTAGTTCCTTATTAATTTAATAAGATTTCCATTACTATAGAATCTTATTAAATACATCAATTAAATAGGTTTTAAACATGACTTGGCAGCATATAAAACACTTATAAGTTATATTTTAACAATGGGATAGTGTCAATTAAAATATAATTTCATTTACAATAGGGAATTACAGTCCATACTGTAAATGGCAAATATGGTCCATATTATTATTTATTCACCTTAAGGCAATGCAAATATATTTAGTTTAGATTAAAATTTCAAAGTATCAGGTACTTCGCTAATTATCTCGATGGTCGCTGAAATTGCTTCCCAAGGCATTAGGTGAAACCACTAGAGGTAAAATAATTGTTGAAAAGTAATTATATTTAATCTAGAGTAAAACCTGTTGTGATCAATTAGCTGTAGACTTTTATTACTCTAATAAACAAGTAAATACTATAAAGTCAAAACAAGTAATACTTCAAAGTAAATACTGGACCTTGTTCTTCAATCAACCAAGTTATCTGTAAACAAAGCAGGAACATCCTTTTAGTATGTTTTTGATTATTATTATTTTTTATAAGATTGGAACGATTATGTAGTTTTCAGATTTAAGCTATTCTGAAAGCTTTAATTGGAACAACTATTAATATCTTGTTGAGTGTTTTTATAGTGATTGTTTCAGTGTACTGAATCATGACGACTTATAACCTGGTTTGCACTTATGGCACAGTGCTGTAATCCAGCTACTTGGAATGAAAGTGTGGTGATTGTAAGTGGATGTCATACAGTGCAAATTAATTACAGTGTAAGTACTAAATGAAGATTTATAATTATATTTTATTAGGTTTGTGTTGTGTAATATGCACTTATATAATAATTTTCCACCATGTAAGATGATAATAAGAAACAATATAATAAATTTATGAACTTATTTAAGACTCTATAGTGGGTAAAGTTATAAATTCACGGAACATTTAGACCGTGACAGCTTAATGGAAAATAAAATTAATCAAAATTTATATAACTGTACTCTCACACAATGTGTAGTAGTAAAATTCTAGGAATAGCGTATTAACATACAGAATCACAAAACAAAGCCTCCGCTAATTCCTCTTTGGATTATGAAAATATAAAAAATGTTATTTACTATAAACTAGTTCTACAACACTCCAACTATTATTACTGTATTAAAGGGGCAGATTATCAAAAACCAAATTCATGTAGTGGTATACAGAGGAAATTCTATCCAATAGTAAATCATCATTGGTTATCAGGCAGAGGAGGTTATCGGAGACTTTCAGTAATATTTCACAGGTTTCAATTTAAACTTATCTAACATGCTACATTGTTAATACGGACACATTATCGAATACAGATTAGGTATTCGATAATATGTTTTTAGGTTATATCCCGTAAACGTATTATGAAGTAGAAATGTGTTATATAACAAAATGTTTTTAAGTATTTTATTAAAAACTTATATTTACTTTGTTTATACATTTATTTTACGATATAGTATTTATTTATTATTTTTCCAAAATATAGGGAAATGTCGTTCTTAAACGATTAGGAGGTGAAGTTAGTTATTGAAAGAAATAATAAAATGTTGATATAGCTCGAACCTTTTTTTCTGCAGCCTGAATACCATTGTACATTCATTATTTGGACAGCTACTCAAAGAACTACCTCTTGGGATTGATTTAGGTTGGATAAGCCCGTAATATGCCATCATCAGTTACTCAGTTGGGCAGCGTTTGGACAATGTTCTCAGAATATAGATTTTCAAAGATAATTTGGTACGATAATTCTATATTAAACATAGCATATTCTTAGAAATGTTGTAGATTTAATTTATTAAAGTTCTGAATCTTCCCGTCGTCCCCATATTTTTGGAGTAAATCAAAACTTATGTATTTTGATTTTGTAAATTAAAAAAAAAATGTTGTACTAATTAAGCCACTTCAAAAAACCACAAGTTATAACGTATGGGTTAAAAAAATTTATATTTTTTCTGTTTTAAGGAAGGTACATTAAATATTTTGTATTACAAAATTGGGAAATAATTAGCTCACCGAAAACCGATAGTGCACCACCTAAACTGAAAAGGGTCCTTTAATATTTCACATAACATAAATTCTCTTCACTTACCAATACGTTGTATAATCCATTTATATAGGGAGAGTGTGATGTATTTTTCACAATTTTGATAATATTTTTCAAAGCACCTTTTTACTCTAAAGTAAATTGTTTTAAAAAGATAAATATATTTTAGAATATGTATGCATCAATGAAATTACTCTTTATCATTTTAAATAGGTTTATTTAAATTTTAAGTCCATTTTCATAATACGAAATTACATTTGCATGAGTTACGGATTGTTTTGTTATATTTATTATAACATATCTTGACATTAACCCGTACACTCTGAAGTATGTAGCTCTAAAAGACACTTATAACTAACATATAATTACAGGTTTCCATACAGAAAACTAGGTCATCTTTAACACTTGAAGAGTTTTTCATTTAATTTGCATCAAGTGTCTCCTGCCAAGAAAGGTCATAATGAGCAATCCAGTTCTTTTGAAATTGACCTGTAATTAAAACCTAGTTTATATAGTGAAGGAAATCTTCATTGGCTTTCCAAGATATTCGAGAATGTGCAGCTATTTAAATACGAAACTATTTAAAGCTTTTAAACTTATTTTTGTAAACCTTGATACTACCATTATAATATTTTACACGTAAAATAATTTTAAAATTTACCGTCACCAAGATAAAACTTTACTTTCCTGTGTATCAACAATATTTATGATTTGTCAATATTTGTAATGAGAAAGTAGAAAAATATATCAAAATTATTGTCGTATTATTTACAGGTTAAGTACATATATGAAGATAACATGTTTATAATTATTGCATCGTTAATTTATTAATGTTAATGTACAGTCAAAGCAATAGTTTTTTTTCTCTTATTCACACGTAAATGACAGTGTTGAGCAATTAAAATGATGAAAACCCCAAATTAAAGACTCGTTTAGAATTTATTAGACTTCAGTGATGATTTTTACTCGTGCACTTAGTATTGTATTTCTTCATTTAATATATTTTTCACCAATACTTTTTTATTTTCATGAAAAAGTTAGCAAGAATTTGACTTTAAAAAGTGTATAATTTGTAGCAGGAAACTTTAAGAAATAGTAACTCATTCCTTCAAATGTAAAATGTTCCCCTTATCACTAAATTGTATTATTTATTTAGCACTATGACTAACATTAAAACAAGCACTCGTACTGTTAGATTATGAAGTGTTTCATATATATATATATATATATATATATATATATATATATATATATATGTGTGTGTGTGTGTGTGTGTGTGTGTGTGTGATCGTGTCGCTATTTGATAACCTCTCTTTATAAAATAATACATATCTACAACTAAAAATGTATTTAATTTAATTGAATCATCATATGAAATATGATATTTAATAAAGCATGACTAATAATCCTGTCTCTTTATAGTACACCTAGTTTCACTAATACTAACTGGATCTTGACTAGTAACAATAATATTTTTTTACGATAGAATGTGAGGTAAATTAGAATGAAGTTATGATAGTGTTAAAAAAATAAGAATGTGTGTATAACTGGAAAGGCTTATACAGTATAAATTAACTTTAAGCTTTGGCAAAGTTCGATTACTTGTTATAGTTTGTAGGAATTGCAATCAAACCATCATAATTCACGTGTCAACATTAATATAAGTGATTCAGCTCCAGCAAAAAATCCCCTTAAATAAAAGCCTATTTAATATTTAGTAACATCCCAAGAATATGGAATATCCTGCAAGAATATAAAATAATGAAGGATTGACTTCATAGTTTTTGCGAATATACGATTTTTCATTTGCGTTTCCAATAAAGACTTTTTAACTTAAATACATTTGACAGGTATTGAGCCATTGATGATATTAAGGGGACATTGTACTCATAAATATTTTTTTCGCATTTTTACTTTTTTGCATTTTATGAAACTCCATTTTCTTATGAAAAAATGATATATCGTTTATTTAGTTTCCATAGTTACAACAATGCAAAATATGTGTTGCAATCTTATCATAACTAGGAGATATGCAACGATTTCCCTCTTTGCTTTGGTAGCACTGTTGTAATTTGTATGTAAATATTTATCTATATAAATATATTATATAACATTATATAATATATCAGTAATAGTATTGGTAATTATAATATATTAATAATCTATTAGTATAACAATATAAACTTTCCATTATTTTATTTTGTCAAGTTGGCAGTAGCTATTAAAAACTGAAAGCAGTGATTGCTTCATAGTAAAGACTATGAAGCAGGAATGTTTTAATACATGTAAATTTAGTTTTTTCCGTATAAATTATCCACGTATTTACTAAATAGGCGTTCCTGAAAACAAGTATTTTTATTACTTATGTACCCTTTTCTCAGGAAGTATTATACCTAGAGAGTTGAAATGTTCACTGCAGGTTCTTGTCACATACTTGCACTTTGATAAGCAAAATCATAAGTTTATGTTTAATATTTTTTTTTAATTTAAAAAAGTTTAAAATATCAAAAATATAAAAATTTGTATGGTAATTTTGAAAAAATGAAAATTGAAATAAAAAATAATTATATGAATGCTTTTTTGCTTATCAGAGCTCTTTATGTATTAACCCTAGATGTGGCAGTCACTTTTTCCCTCAGTGGCGGGTCGTTTTTGGTGAATTTGGAAGGGTTTTTTATAAAATTCGTAAAAAATAATATATTATAATAAAAGTACTGTTGTGTGGTATCAAATTGTTCACAAGAATGTAGGCTATCAGATAATACATAATTCATAACCTAAATTGTTTTATTTTTTTTTATGTTATGTAACATATGAAAATTTTTTTTAATTTATGCGGAAAATAGGGGGGGACTACCCCCTAAGATCAATGTTGTGATGAGAAAAAAAGAAATGTGAGATTGCCAAAATGTTCTAAATTTTATCTAGTTTCAGGAAATATATAGTTTATATAGGTTTGTAAGTAAAAATATTTTTTTATAAATTTATAACTGAATTGAATTCAGTTTTACTGAAAAATGGTCACCGCGGTTACTACGACATTCAAAAATATGTAATACAATTTCTATAAACACTAGAGAGTTCTATTATATACTAAAATTTAGCTAAAGACATGCTCTATTATGGTATGCAAACTTACATTGGTGTCCATGGGTGTAGGCCTGGTGAAATTGCAGGGTTCAGTGGATGTTTCTGAAGTTCGGAAGCCAAATCAGAAGAATTTTGTGTTTATGATGAATTTGAAGAATGTTTTTAGATGCACTATGTTGAAAAACTGTCTGTTTATTGAAAATATAGTTAATTTAGGTTAAAATAAAAGAAATTTGGTGTAATTTGGATAAAAAATGATAAATGTAGAAAATTTTGAATAAAAGATTGTCTTAGTGAAAAAACGATGAATCTCAACACTAATTACTATCACTTTACTTTACGACTTTACGAATATTGCCGCTAGAGTGCAGGGGTGTCGTGTAGCATATCGTTGGAATTGTCTGTTTACGGTGATTACGTAGAGTATAAAAACATCGATGTAGCTCAATATTTACGGATTTTATATATGATTTACCGCGAACGGAAAATGTTTCGAAATTTCGATAAATGCCACTTGGGCGAACGAAAAATGTTTCGAAATTTCGAAGAATGCCACATGGAGGGTTAAAGAATAGCCATAAAAAAATACAGATATCTATATTGTATAGTTTTTGAGAAAAGGGTACATAAATATGCTAAATTTAACATTACGGCTGATGAGAGTACAATATCCGATTAACCATTACAGTATACCTTACTGGTGTTCTCGAAAAACCATTTAAATAGAGAATAAATAGAATAAATCAAACGTACAGTGTGACAATTGAAATGTATCTGAAGCCAAACATTCATGTCTTGTGTTTATGAAAATATTTTTAAACAAAGCTACAACAATAATTAATGTAAAACAAATACTTTAAAATACGAAAACCCACATAACATAAAAGTTATATAAATGAATAATTGAAAAACTGAGATTATTACCATAAGGTAAAAATTATTTATTTATTAATTTTAAATATCTTTTGCTTTATTCGAAAACTGAATATGAGAAACATAAATTTCACGGTTGTTTATTAACCATAGATTGTTTTTTTCATCATTAACAAACGTTACCACAACTCAAAATGACTTGTATGTTTAAACGTGTTCGTTTTGTGTAAACTGTTTTTCCTAGCGTTGAGTAATTATATGTTTTTCGGAAAAGTTTACTGTTGAAAATATTATTGAAATGTAGCATAATGTTAGCTGTTACCTTAATTACACATAAGGATAAAGATGAACATAGAATGTTATACTTTTAAAGTATTTCTCTTCACATTAACAATAATATCAAGTAGATAAACGTATAAATGCATGAATATTTTATTTAATTTTCTTTTAAACCCAAATGGATACAGTTGGATAGTATTAACTTATTTTCTGGTTATCTATTCATAATATAGATTGTAAGGTTAACTGTGTTATAAATTATGTACTTTTTAGAACATTGTTAATAAAAGTATTATATTTTTAAGATGATTATGTGATTTTATTATTAAAAACTACACAAAAATCATAAATATTCCCAGTTTTAGGTTTTCACATTGATAAATGAGGGTTTTATAAATGAAGAAAAATAGGAAGGTGGGGGATCGACACTTTCTAAGGCTGACAACGCAAGGCTGTTGAATCTAGAGTGGCACTGTGAATACCTTCTATTTTCACCAGGTACGACTTGTACATTCATATTTGCATATAAATTACTTTTTTATCCCTTAGTTATTTACTGTTGTACTTTCATTATTATCGTTTTAGGTGGTATATTTAGTAGTATGCTGTCATTGTTATGATATTTATCGGCAAATCACATTCAGCCATTTTAATTTCGTTGTAATTAAAATGTTTATGAATTACACTTTCAGTTTGGAAAAGATTTGAAGGGACATAACAGTAAGAGTTCTTTTTAACAGTTGTAAATCAAATAACCTGATATTTATTAAATATACTAGTCATTAATTATCATCTAAAATTAAAAGGTACACTAAAATGTTCCTTTTTAATTACTAATAAATGTAGAAATGAGATTAGTTGAGGAACAAATATAAGAACAATGCTATACACTTTAAATACTACTCTTCAGTGGGTAATATTATTTAAAAGATATCTAGTGGCTTGTTGGGGCAAGATTATCTATATAAATAAATAAAATTAAAATACTGCTGTTAAATATTTAATTTTTAATATTTAATTGTTTATAGTTTTGTCAAACTCATCATCTTATATAGAGATTAATCTGGTATTATTATTATTTTTTTTTTTTAACTTCTCTGTGTAAATGATTGTTTTACACTTTAGAAAACTCTCTATTTCGTTGTTTCTGTCGACTTTATTTTCAATAAAAAATTAAATTTAATTCCATCTGGAGATTTTACTCAACAAATGCAACATAAACTAGCCCATGTGTGATCCCAGGTCTGTGTAGGTAAACATCAACTTCTTAAAAGATTGGCCTTGTGCCTTGTTAATTAGATTATAAAACATTAACAGCTCGTTAAAACAAAACAAAATTTAGAAACACTCTTCACATAAGATTAACATGGCAATTTAGAAGGCCAATGGGGTGGAACCCTAAAGAGTAATTGAAAAATTTATATTTTTCTCGCTATCTACAATATCAGAGCTGTAAAATGATCCATTTCCGAAGGTAATATGTGGAGTGTAGCGCTTGGAAATTTGACGCAACCGACTCGCCTTACAAAATTAAATATATGGATGTATATGTAGGGCTTATACTATCACGAAAGTTTCCTTGTAAGATTAAAGGGAACAATTTATTATATTAATAATCAAAATAATAGAATTCCTAATAAAATAGGATGAAATATTTTTTAGAACAATTCAAACTAGAATTTTTTCCCAAATAATTAAAGATTTTTTCAGGTACATAATGGATAAAAATAGTCTCAGTTTAAGAAAAAAGTGATAAATTTTAACGTATTCTGTTCACTGTACTTTCCTAAAACAACTGAGATATATTCAATTGAGTGAGGTAATAATTTATGAAGAAATTGCTTTAAAATCAATAAACTTTTTCTTGAACAGCTGCATTTAAATACCTTTCAACAAGTAAATATTCATTTATTGCAAATAAAACAAATCCCCACAATTTATTCTCAGTTTTGTTTGCAATATACAGTAGTCATGTGATTGTGAAAGTTCTTACTAAAAGATCTTAAGGTTGACTATTAATACTGTTATGGTATCGTATCTACGTAAATAATTGTGACACGCAAATAGTAAGAGTAAAAAGAAACTTACAAACAGTAAATAACATATTTTAGATGAAATACCGTTGTAAAAACAAAGTATATAAATTAAAATTTTAGAACTTAAAGATTGCTTCTTTATTTTCAAAAAGGATGTTAAAAATCTTCCTATATTAAGAAATTAAAATTATTTTAAATGCACAAACTTTAGCCATTTTAAAATGCAATTTTAATCAGTTTATATATACATTTTCATGTTACATTTAAATGTCTTCTTCAGTTAAAGAGAACTATATAGTTATTTGGATGTGGTATGACTTAAAGATGTACAATGACTTCATTAGCAAATAATCGATTAAAAAAAAAACAGCTACGAGTATCAACTTTCGTCGTTACAAATACTAATTGTTGTAGATAGCTTCCGGTACACTGTTTATGTGTATACTGAGTTCTTTTCTCAAACTGTATGCAATACATTAATTGCTAGCCATGTTTTATAAATAGTGAAAATTACATTTCAGCTAAAAGAACCTTTGGGGTTAAATTTATGTTATGTTAGTAAGATAACTAGGCTATAGCAGTGCCTCTGACAATTTGTACTAAGTCTACAGACAAAGTAATTTAGTCAAGTGTTTGGCGAGACGCTCCAATTAATTACTCGCCCCACTTGAAGTAAAGTGGTTGGCCTCAAAACCCTGTGGCTAGGGGATAAGAGGTTTAAAATATCATGTTTCAGAAAAACTAACATCACTGATCGCAGATCTTAAAATATGTGCGTGGATTTTTCACGAACAATTCTATTGGTTTTTGAACAAATGAATTTGTTAGTCGTCTAGGTTGTTACTCTAGGTTGACAGTAGAATTGTTTTAATGGTGATGCACCAAATTATAAAATATTATAGCTATAGGCTGTGTGAAAAAACACTTACGTATTAGTAAATTTATGGGAATCTTTCAATTGTTGAACTGCATTGATTGCTTCATGGGCTTGACTAACTTCCATCGTGAAGTGTTCGACTTCCGTAACAGTGTTAAGTTGAAAAAATAATCGTAATAAACTGTACACGTTTGTTAAAATTCTTTTTATTGTTTACATTATTATTTATTGTGTTTTGTTGTAATTATTAATTGTAGACTATGGTATTTATATTAATTGTAGTTTGAACGCTAAATAACGATTTAAGTTAATCTAAGCTTGATTCGTTGGTATTAATAATACCAACCAATAGTCAGTGCTACTAATGATGTTAGATAAACGGGGCTTGCTATTCCGTCCCCAGCATGCCACCTACCACTCTGGTTGCCATGACAACTTTTAAATTTAAGAGAATAGTATTTTACTGTCAATATTGCACCACTCTTTGCATCTCGCTCGCATAAGTGTGTTGAAAATGTCGTTTTCCAAGCGGCCTATGAAGAATTAGATCTGTTATTAGTGTGAATGTTTGAATGTTTTGAATAAATTGATCACCCACTCTCCTAGCATATACTAAATAACTCAAATTCATAGTGACAAAAATATACTGATACATTTTGTTCTCTATAATTCAATATAAATAACAATTAATCCTTTTAAAGAATACTTTGCCGAACTTCAAAGTATTTTGGGAAAAGTACAACACTTTTGTTAGTTTCACACAAATATATTTACTCTGTACCTAAGAATCCTATTTAACCCATGTTTAAGGCTAATGTACGTTACTAGATTCCAATCACACAGAACACTAGTTAGTTATGCTCGTGTGTTGATGTAATTAACAGTCACAACAGCCCTTACTCAATCAAAAATGTCAATCCCGCGTGCTATTACCATATGGTAATTCAATTTGCAAACAGGTTACAATCGTTTTTATGTCATTTAATATAAAGTATATATTTTCAGGGTTATTATTATTAATACTATGCTTTGTATTGAAGTAACGTTATTAAATAATAAAAAAGTTTCTATTAAATTACATAACCCTCCAATCCAAGATTGTATAATGTTGACGAAAAAAGTAATTTATATTTAGTACAAAACGTTATTTTGTACTAAATAAACCTTAGTTAATTTTATTTTGCATTTTATAACTTCCTTTTCTTTCATATTTTTATTTTTTTTTTCATTTTATAAATATAAATACAATAAAACGTAATTATATAGTAATAGCTCTCTGGTTATTATGTTGAAAACATATTTCGTAATAAATATATTAAAAAAACAGTAATATTACACATATAATAACAAGGTGTATATGGTAAATTAAATGTTTTCAAAGTTCAAACACTAACGTATAATTGATTTAAAATAAATTTAAAATTATACGTCGTTATGGTTTCATAATGTGAGACATCAATATAAAACAAATTGAAAGCGATAAATGGTTAACGTATTTACTCCTTAGAGTTTTACGTGGAATCCTAATAATGTAGTATTTGTATGGTAATTATATGCTTGAGTATGATCAGTGGTCTCTCATATTTTTAATATAGTTCAAATGTTACGGGAATGCTAATTGTATGGTTGTATCACAAAATTATGTAAATTTTATAAAAATCTGCACACTATTTATGAAAACCTTTCCTACTTCACTCTTCCAATGGCCATGTAATATTTCCGGACGTTTACCAAATTAACGATTAAAAAGACTTCTGGTAAAAAGAAACCAGCGTGTTGACTCAGCCACTAAGGGACAGTGATAGATGGGATCCAAACTTGGAATCCCCAACTGAACTAACGATTTTTAATTTGTTGAAAAACGTTCACAGACAGGCCAGTGGGCTCATGTAAAAACTTCAAGTCGTTTTTTATTCAAGAGAAAATAAAACATCAATATATTCAATATTCTTCAGGCCTTCTTATATAAGTACTCGGATATGTAAATTCTTGCTGATTTACACTTATTAAAAAAATAAATTATGCTTACTTAGTGGAAATAATTAATAATTTTTCATTCGACAAATATATATATAACTAAACTTTAGTAAAACCTGAATCATGAGATTTTCAGCCATTGTTCAGCCATTCTAGTACATGGGTCATTGATTATTCAGAACAACTGAAATAGGGGCAGCAAAATCAGCTGTCCGATACCAAACAGGAATAAATTTGAGTAATCTTTTAGTTATACATTAATTTATGTTGGGTTTGAATGTTTTAAACATAAACAGTATTTTTCTTCAAACTTGTATTTATTTTAATATAGTATGCCAATTATTCTTCTTCCGTGTTTGCAAGTACACGAACAGAAAAAAAACGTTTTCCTGAATGTCGTACATTTCAAATTGCCGGGTAGTGTACATTACAGTGAGTTGAAGTATTTAAGTACATGTTGTATTATTGTCTATTTTTCACTATGTATTCTTTCATAGTTTGATGACTGTATACCTTCATATTTCTTGTAACTTTAAGCTGTTGGCGTATTGTATGTTTCATAACTTGTTGAAACTTATTTTAAGCAAGTGTTTCACTTTTTAAATAAAGTGTATAAATTCAGTGAAATTTATTATAATTTTACAGTTGTGAGTAGTCCTAACTTACTTTATATAAACATTAAAATTAAAATTATCTTCCGAAATGCTAACGAATTTCAATTGATTGATTGAAATTGATAGAAAATAAAAATATTCCACTTTTATTAAAACTATATTGATTTATATTTCAATATTTATGTATCGATCTGTTCCCTTTACGCAATATACTAACTATTTATCAATCTAATGACACTGATACAAACATTATATTCCACTTTCAAGGGGACTATATATGTCTCTAAGAGTGTTTTTATGAAATAAGCTAATTTATTTCACATTACAATATTTCGTTTCTAATTAAGTATTTATATTTCTGAATACTCTATTATACTTAAATGTTTTTTTTTTTTTTTTAGTAAAATCTGTCTTCACAATTTTGTTTGTAGTCGTTTGAAATTGTATACAAGGAGACAATTCAGCACGACCCCTTTAATAAATACCCGTTGTGTATCTAGGATGGTTTGAGAAAATATTTTACTTCAACAGTTGACCAGCTGATTGGAGTACCCAAGGAAGAATCTCAAGTTACATATTACACTGCCACATCTTTAAAATATTGTTGTTGTAATTTGAAATATTTAAAATATAATAGGTTCATTTATAAAATACAAAAATAAACTGTTTGGCTATCTGTCGTCAATTTTGTAATCAATTGGTAAATCAATCAAAACTGATTGAAATACTGATCATATTAGTTCGTCACTTCATAGTGAATGATAAAATCAATTGTCTGACTCACTACTTACTTTAATACAAATATGTATGTCAGCTTTGCCATTTATTTTATAAAAAAATGTAATATATTGATTCCCTAAAGAAGTATAGATGTAATAATCTTGGATACATGTTTCATATAAGAACCTAAATAATATTCCTTGATACTTTTTAAGGAGACGCTGATGTATATTTTAACACGTCCTAACCCATTCCCTGTAGATAATTATAACGTGTGGGAAACTTAATAAGGGGAAGAAAAAGTACAGTTACTACAAATACATATTACTTACAGAAACTCTCCAGAGCTTTCGTACTTAGGCTCATACCTAAGTATATTTAGCCACCATATCTTCCAAGCTTATAAGGTAATACTCTACTTATTCTAAAAATTATTTAAAGGACATTTGTTTTCAAAATGTATAGTAGATATTTGATGATTAATTGAGTTACTTTTGTAAAATTACATTATTAGGTATCATTGAAAAAAATTATTTTCCTGTTGTTATAAATCTAAAATAAGTGTACTTGCTTAACTTGAGAGATAAATACTTGAATCGCTTATTTGAGAAATGACATAAGTCAGTTTTAGGCCATATTGAGTTATTAGTGGTTTTGTATTCTTTGCATGTAAATACACCTTTTAGTGTAGAAACAACATAAGTCAGCCATTTCTAATGTAATACAATAGCTACTTCAATTTTGCGTTTAGTAGAGAAACAGCATTAGTCACTGACTTATGTTGCTTCTCTATTAAACACACATTGGGTAAATTATGATGTTTCTGTGGCAACACTGGTTTTGTTTGTAACAGTGACAGCTGGCTAGTGAGTGATCCATTTCACCTTATGTTATTACTGATGAATGTGAGGTTATGTTAGTGAATAGAAATTTTATTAGTTTAATTTCCTTTTTTTTTTCTTTAGTACTGATCATGGATCAAGAAAGTAATGTGGAAGCACTGGTAGTAAAAAAGAAAAGAAAGAAAGGACAAAGGAACTCAGAATATTACAAATCTGAAATCATTAAAAAGGCTAGGGTGAAAGGTGAAAGGCTTTCTTTTGGACTATATGAAGACTTCACTAAAGAATGTTGAACATCTCCACATTTTTTCAGATGGATGTTTTGGTCAGAACAAAAATAATACCTTGTTACGCCTTGTGAATGTTTTAGTAACATCTGGAAAATTTAAAACTGCAGAGCAGTACTTTCCTATTAGAGGCCATTCGTTTCTGCCTTGCGACCGAAACTTTGCGGTGGTGAAAAAGGTATTGCGAAAATGTGATCGAGTGTATACGCTTAAACAGTATATTGAACTATTTTGTTCAGCTAGTTACAAATTTCTGGCTGTTCTCCCTCAGTCTGAGGATATTATTGATGTAAACAGTTGGTGGCCTACATTCTATAAGAAGATGACCATGTCTAAGGAAACCCGAGGGAAAGAGACACCTCGTGAAAAAGAAGTATCCTTTAAAATTTAAAAGTTTATGCAGTTTTCACATAAAAGTGAAGAACCTTTCACAATCAAGACCAGAGACTACATTGATGGGTTGCAAGTACACACATTTTATTTCAGGAACTCTCATTCTGAATTGATTTTACCACAGAAAGCTGCGTATTCCAACGGATTTTTGCCCATTAATGTCAAGAAAATGGATGATATCAAAAAGTTTAAGCAAAACTTGCCTGAAGAAGAAGAAATCCAGAGTTTCTACGAAGAGATTTATGGCTGGGAAACGTATAACAAAGCAGATTAAACCATGGAAGTGGAAGCGATGGACTGAAAGGAATACTAAAACTAAACAAAAATGTTGTACATAGCCTAACTTAAGTTTGAACAGTTGAACCAGCTGTTCTATAATTTTTTTGTACTTTCAAGCTGTTATTGTGGTAATGTTAAGTCATTAAATTAATTTTTTTACAACAAACAAGTATATTTTTAATGCTTTTTACCTAATTATTAGAGAAACGACATAAGTCTAAAACGTTTAACTAGGTCGTATCCCATAAGAATTTATTTTTACATAAATTAACTTGACCATAGTACTAAGAATAGAATTATGCATTGTTACTCCAAGTTTCAGAATTTTAAAATTACTTGCTTGCTAACAGCACAGTTTTTTTTTTAGTTTACCGAAAGTTGGCTTTTTAGACTTATGTCGTTTCTCAAATAAGCGATTCACTTAAAAGTTAAATATAAATCATTATAATGAATCCTTGGTATTATATCCATTATAATAACCTCATTATACATTACAATACAATCATACCTCTTAAGTAATATGTTAATCCTTATTTAAGGACAAACTATCCATATCTGGATATAGCAAAAGATTTGGTAACTTATATTCTACGTTGAGTTTTAAAAATACACTTTTTCTCTCTTCATAATAAAAATATAGAACATAACTCACTACCAAATCATAAAAAATAACCACTCTAATTGGAACACTAGATAAAATAATGAAAATATATATTATGATATTGATTGTGTCTATGTTATTTCGTAAAATAGTTTCTTAGTGAACAAATCATATATTAACATAAATATAAGGTACTTATGACGATATAAGTATAATTTACTAGTAAGTACATTAATATATGTAAATGTTAAACTAATGCTGTAATAAATTTATGTTGTGTCACGTTTACTTATTTCATATTATTTTTTATTCTAAGGTGTATTATATAATAATTTAGGTTTCGTTAAACTTATTATTCGGTGAGTTGCTAATTTAAAAAAATATATAAATAAATGATAAATTAATATGCACAGTTATTTATCCCTCATTGTTGTTTGGCATTGTTGTCCAAAATATTCTCAGATAAATAAATACTTCATGTTGTTTAGCTATACAGCATGATGACTGTAAGAATCTAAACCCATTTTATTTAAGACTTTTTAACAGAGCTGTTTGTCAATAATTTACAAAAATAATTCTATTATTTAATTTATAATTACTAAGACTAATGTTAGTACAGCCTTAAGCCAATTAACATCAGTTTTACTCGTAAGTCCATGATATACATACAATGGTGACAGTTCCTTCCACACACATCATGGTTATGACTTCATCGTCTAATGGAGCACTTTATATTCTAGGGAAGGGCTTTTCAGAAGCTTTTGTGAGGCAAAAACAAGTTACACACATACTAACCCATACTTACTAATACACACAACATCTGAATAAACGTGCAATTGTTAGTAGGCTACTGTTTAAATGGAAATGTGAACAAATTCATAATAAAATCAATGAAATATTGAAAATCATATATGGTAGTTTATACCAATAATATAGTGATTACAATAATTTTGTAAATACCAAGAAACATTAAGTCTTTCCTAAACTCATAATATCCTTTATGAATGTTGGTTACTTATACCACAGAATATAAAAAAGTTAGAGTCAAAGACGGACTATATCCTAGATTTTTAAAAAAGGACTTTAAATAGAAGTTAATTTTGAAAAAAATCCTGGTAGCATTTTACTAGTATTATAAAAGTGGTTAAAGCTGGTTTAAGAAAACCATTAATAAGCTATATTGAAATATGATCAATATTTAATGAATATTTCAGTTTTTAAAACCAATACATTTTTATCGAATTATTTATTATATACACAATTATTAAATCGTAATTAACTCTATTGAAGAAACCTTAAAGTTTTTTTACAGATGAATAGATATAAATTAATTATAATATCTAACTTAATTGTAAGTTAATTCACCTGCAATATCTTCTAATTATTTGAATGTTTAAAATATAAATAATAAGGTAAATATATTTCTAATCATACAGATTATTAAACTACAAACCTTGATATTAAGTAATTTTTAGGTACCAAATATAAAACTTTAGTTCGTAATTTTTAAATACTGACATTTTTATTATTAATTCTAAAGTGTATTTTTTGGGTTCTTTACTCCGACGGAATCCAAATGTGAAATATTTGAATTTCAGATAAATTAAAATATACTATAAATTGCAATATTAGAAATAACAATATTATCTAGGTTGGAATTCGATTGTTATGGTTGTTAACATAGTAATAGGGGTGTATTTCAATAAAATTACAATTTTATTAAGTAAAACAAATTAACATTTCAATTAACTTTTAAGAAATATTTTTACATATTTTGAAAACTGTTTATACTACTTTGGTCAAAATCATTACCTAATGTTTCTACATTCTATAGGTACATTATCAACAGGGATCGGTTTCTGTTCTGTGGCCAACATATTTCACCGCTTTATCCCATCCACTAATGGCTCATTACATATTCTCCTCTGAAAGGCTATCCAATATCTCACATATTGTAAAACATACTCTTCCCATAACGATGTAATATTTTAGTATATGTGAATAAGTACTATTACATTTTAATTGTATTAAAACTACTCTTTGTAAAATTCAATCGTAAACAGGAAAATTAACATTGTTTAGAATAATAATTAATTTGTTTGCCGATTATCTACTCTAGTATACGTATTGTAAATAGTTTCACGTCAATTACATATTCTACTTCACAGAGAGTTGTTTGGGTACATTTCAATCTGAACTGAGTAGAATTACCAAGATAAATTACATTCCGAATTCTTTAAACTACTACTACTTTTTGAATAGTATATTTTTTTATATATAAATAATGAACTTTTATGTTAATATAAATTTGACTCATAAGTCCTTATAAACCTATGTATTATTTTGCTAAATATCCATGTTTAAAGCTTTGAATTTAGAAGTTTTATTTCTATATCCCTTTTAGAAAACTTTCGAGGAATAAACATATTCTGTCATCTTCCTATTTCTGTTTTCCTGTCTCATAGCTAATTCACGCAGTTATATTTTGTTCCAGCACGAAAATGTACAATTTTAAAAAATGTGGTGCTGTACTTTTTGACTTGTGATTCAGATACTTTATTGCTAGTTAGTAAAATGATAAACTGTATATTTTTTTACGTTAACAATTTCTAAAACTAAGATTCTCAAGTGACTATTATAATTACGTCTAGAGTGTTATATATGAAATATATTGTTTTATACTCTGAAGATGGTCTAGGATCCGAAATCGGTTAGAAGTGAATAAACCAATACAAATGCATAAAGGGTGCTTAATTAAAATTATAAAACAATTTTAAATAAAATATAATAAAGCTTTTGGTCAGGCCAATTAAGTAGAAAACACTAAAATTTACTTAAGTATTTAAATCTTGGAAGTAATTGTTATTTGTACCGTATGTGTTTTTTTTTTTTTTTTTTTTCAAAAAGGAGAAACCGATCCCACTTATTAACCTCACTGTGCTTATTCCTAATGGAATATTTATTTGTGTGCAGAAATTATTCAGACAGTGTAAGGGGTGAACCAGTACAGTAGAAGGTGAATATTACTGATAAATCTTCCAGTTTAGGCCAGATTCGAACTAGCGCTAAATATAAGCGAGGCTCAACAGACGCCTTAAATCGCTCAGCAACTGGCTCGCTCAGTCAATGAAATAGCAAAAAAGAATCTATACTTTAAGTAATATTTTGAAGTACTTTGAAACAATCAGGAATTATTCCTTAAATGTTTTAACATAAATAAAATTAACGTCTTAATTAAAGAATATGCTGTTGGAACAAGTGGTTTATTGCTGTAACCAGCCATTTTGGGACAAAATGCTTTAACAGTAAAGTTTTCAATGATATTTGGTCCTCTTATACCTGATTATGTGACGGCTCAATGGTTGACATCGATGTGGACACTAATAGATACCTTGGAGTCCATTTAGCTTACAGTGAGGTTCCTGAGGATCATACTTGTCAATTAGCTGAAAATTAGGGCCAGCATTATATGGATCTGATTCCATTTTTAAGTTTTAGTCCTGGTTATAGGCTTGTATTAAATGGATCTTTATAAGAAGTACGACTATGGACAGAAACAATAACTACACTCGCTTATTTACATTAATTCACCTTTCGTATCACCCATATCTCCATTATCTGTGTAGTAATAATTTAATAATAAACATTATAAAATAACCGAAATAGGTTTAATGGAAAATAAAAATGTATATAAACTATAAATGACGCAATTTAATAAACTAATAGTAAAACTTTATTTATTAATATAATCTGCTAAAACAAGATGCACGTTACAACTCCCCTTTACAATATATTTAAACATCTTATTAATAATGAAATATTTAAACATGTTAATAATATACATTTCATTTAAGGTTTCATATAGTTAGAGAACAATGAGACTCCATGAATAATTCAGATTCTAGAAGTGAACCATGGTACTTGCTGGTAGTCATTACGGGGATTTTTACATCACGGACGGTATTGGAAAGCCTCAGGATATAAAGTGGTACATTAGCAGATGGGGTCATAAAGTTGATGTATATTGCAGACGCCAGTGTTGCAGGCACTCGTTAATGTAACAACAAGCTACTGATGAAACGTTAGCAGGAGAACTCGTTTTATAGGTAAGAACCTTTTTTTGGGAAGATAAAATATAACAATTTTCTTTCTATGCTTTATCTAAGGAAAATTATTTAGAAAATTTTTTTAATGAAGAAAATTTGTGATTTAAATAACAAATCCGTTCTTAACGAGAGCTCGTTAAATAAATGTTTTCATCCACCTAGACTGCAGTTATAGCCCGTAAGATGCACTGTTATAAACAACCAACAAGTATGAACACAAACTTTACTCATCGATCTCATTTGAGGTTAGAAATTAAGGCATCAAGTCACACAGCTAATATTCTTCTTCATTTTATTATTTAGAGTGAAACAGCACTATGTCCATATATTGCTTTGTTCTCTTTAAGTAAACGAGATATTTTATCAGGAATACATGACTATGTCCACTTTCCACTATATCCCTCAAAGTAACTGAAAGATGTGATCCCCTCTTTCCTTTGCGGTATCTGACTAATTATTATGAGTAGGACAAAGTGCTCTATACCACTAAAAAGATCTCATCAAGTTTAGTTCGACGAAGTGCTCTACACCACTAAAAAGACCTCATCAAGTTTAGTTCGACAAAGTGCTCTACACCACTAAAAAGATCTCATCAAGTTTAGTTAGACAAAGTGCTCTACACCACTAAAAAGATCTCATCAAGTTTAGTTAGACAAAGTGCTCTATACCACTAAAAAGATCTCATCAAGTTTAGTTCGACAAAGTGCTCTACACCACTAAAAAGATCTCATCAAGTTTAGTTAGACAAAGTGCTCTACACCACTAAAAAGATCTCATCAAGTTTAGTTAGACGAAGTGCTCTACACCACTAAAAAGATCTCATCAAGTTTAGTAAGACGAAGTGCTCTACACCACTAAAAAGATCTCATCAAGTTTAGTTCGACTAAGTTTAAAACATAAAAATGAAGAAAATTTACATATTGCCCTTTACCTGTCATACACATTTCTAGAAAAATACAATTTGATTGATCACTGGTGTATAGAAGCAGGTGGGAGCTCATTTCAAAATAGTAATAATAAAATTAATGTGTTTTCATGTAGTTTATTCTTTGGGAACAATTTTTGATTGTTATTTCCTACTAATGAACCACGTAATATTCTGACCATCATGCGTTATTTATGTCTAATATACAACTAATTTTGTACTCTTAGGAATTATAAATGTTACTTAAACGGTATTAATAATAAAATACCAATACCTTGAAAAAATGTAAACATGTTTTAAACATACTTAAATAATGCAATATTTATGTTTATTTTATTGAGTTGTTTAATTTTGTGAACAAAATAATATCGGTTTTACAGCCACATTATGATTTAGATGGCATTGCTCTTAGTATTCAAAGTACTACCGACTACTCTGTTTGTTTTTGAGTTTAACAATGTAACAAAGTGATTTATGGTCATGTTGTCACTGACGAGAGTATACCTACAAACTTTGTTTGGGAAAAAGTGTTTTCAAATAATTAATTATGTTATAAAGATCCTCAAACAGGTGGATTTGAAAAGTACCGTCCACCTAGTTACAGATGACCTTTACACATTTTAAGGAATTTCCAAAAATAAACAATACATTTTTAATATAAAAACTATATCAAGGGCCAAAGAAATATAATTAAATAATATCGTTGGACCATTTTTTGAAATGAATCTCTTCTTTATTTTGAAAACTATATGACATATGAATAATATTGAATTTAACTACTTTAACGATTCAAAAATTATTTATATATAAATATTAGTATAAAGGAAGTTTATCTTTATTGTTATTCTAATTTTGTATAATAAAACCGATCTTTCACTGTTACTTAAAATCTAACTTGTTCTTAGAATCTATTATGATTGATTAATTTTCTCTTCCAACAACTTGTAATAGATTTAATTTATTATGAACAATAAACAAACATTTTTAGACTATTAACTTTTAATAAAATATATATTAACACCTATTTACGCCATAGGGCTGACGGAAACTTGCCCTACAGTAATTTGTTATTTAATATTAAAAATGACAACTAAACATATACAAAAAAACGATGGCGATAGGTTCGTAATATACATATTTTTTTCCAAAAAAATTTGGAAGAATTTATATTGGAAAATATTGCAAGAATGAAATAATATTTATTATTTTTAGATATTTGCTGTTTCCAAAATAAAAATTTTACATATATATTTATTTATATTTAAGTAAATTAGAAAGTGGCACTATAATTAATATTTATACCATCTTATATTTCATTTTATTAGTCTATTTGTAAAATAAATCATCCAAAAAGTACCTAACTCCATATAAGTTCCCGTGCTTTTATGCTCATTTACAATAAATAATCCATAATAATCATGAAAAGAGGCTATACGTAAGTCCGTGTTTAAGTATAATTGTTTTAAGTAAATGGTTAATATAATCGTTAAACGTTTGATTTGAAAATGTTTAATGCTTTATAATATGTTGCAGATAAAAGAGTTTAAAAAATATATAATTACTTCAGGATATTAGGTAGGTGTATATTGATATTACTGTCAAAGGACTAATCATGGAAGTGGTCATATATACCGGGGAATACATTTGGGGCTGTTATTGACATGCAACTGGTAATTGGTTGCCATGAATCTAGCAATAATTAGTACATCTAAACCACTGTTTGTGATGTCACAATAATAAGGGGTTTGTCTCAGTAAACATATAATGATAGGAAACAGCATGATAAAGAGTATATTTATATAAATTTATTTACTTACCTCTAATGCTTTATATATACAATAAAATCATTTAGACGAGATATTTACTGTGTGACTTTAATCATATCAGAATCCAAATATGTTGCATTAGGGGAAATGGGTATATTAAATGGATAGAGTCTTATGTATTTGTGTCATTTTTCAGCATAAGAATTTCCTTATAATTCATAATACACCTGTACGAATATTAGGGTTGTATTCAATGGCATCGTACTTAAGATTCTAGGTGGGTAGATTCAGCACGAACCAATTTAGAAAGGTCTCAACACTCAAATATCTAGGAATATTAAATTATAATACCCTACACCTCTATCTACTTTATTATTTCGCAGGGTAGGAACTTTTCCCTTCCAAAGGATGGCAATATTTATTGACCAATCAGGCCTACTATGGAGTCCTAGATCCGTACTGTTGTGGAAATTTAGGATAGTAGAGCAATAAGACAATGTTTATTTTTAAATGTTTGATAGCCAAGAGAAAGTACTTTGCCTGCCCATAAATTCCACCTTTTCGTAGTTGATAGGGTGGAATTTGTGTGTTTTCTCAATCAAAAGTGGATTGGATTAAAAAAAAAGTTTGGTAGCAAACTAAATAAAAAGAAAGACTAACCAAAATAATTGGCTGTTTTATAATTGAAGTATTTACCTACGTTACCTTTTCAATGGTAAGTAAAAATGTTTAAAGGCTTTATAAGGCACCTAAAATTAATTTATATATGAATATAATATATATACATTCTGCAAACTTCTAATGAAATATTTATTTTTAATGCCATAAATCTAAACTTTGGGCTTATTCCAATGTTAAAACCGACGCCAACAGATCCTTTGCCAGCTACAGTCCACACCATTCATCTCTAATGTAGCATTTTTTCAGTTATTGATGACACTGTTAAGTGCATTGCATTCAGGTTTAAAAAATTAAACACATGTTAAGATGAACTATTTTTAACATTAAAACCTGTTATTATCAGGTGATGTTTATTTAGTAGAATGAACTCTAGATTGTTATACAAACTATGAAAACAACAAAATCATGGTGTATATATCAAAATTAAGTAATTTTATTGAGTATTTGTTTGAAAGCATTAGTAAGTAATTTGGGTTTTGATTTCAATGAATAGTGAAAACTGTACTTAACTCAAGTCTGACAACTTGCTATTGATTGATAGAGGTTTCAATAATTGTTTAAAGTAATCTTAACAAAATACTTTACCCGCCAATAAGTATCACTTAGTTAGATAATGTTTTATAGTATTCAACACTCTTCGAAAATGTATTAGGAACACTCTTTTTTCCCGGGTTTTTGTATTTTTAATCTAAAGATGTTCTTTATATCTTAGGTAACAGAAAACGTAAAAAGAAATGCCTAGTGAACTCCCAATAAAGAGGTGGAAGTAATATATGTCAGACACTTGAATGAAATGTATTACTGCTTGACGAAAAACTACTTGGTTTTAAGTTGTCTGTTAGAACGTTAAACGTTTCTCCGTGATTACACTGTAGTTCTGACATTTAGTTATTACGTGAATTTAATCACTAAAATGACTAAAAAATGAATAAATACGTTACAGTTGTATTACATAGTAAGACTGTTATAGAGTTCTTTTTGTTGTTACTCTTAGACATTATAAAAAACTATGGAGTTTTTAGAATATAACTAGGGTATTTAACATATTAACTCTGTATATTTGGTAACATTAAAACCTGGATTGTAGTACAAACTAGTTCCATATACTATATTTATTGTAAGATGTTCTTCAAAACCAACCTCCTTGAATAGTTTCTTAATACACTCCAGGACCTTGGTTATCTTTCCATGTAAGATCCACTGGATGGCTGAGTATACGGTAAGCCTAGGGAAACAACTTCAGCCTGTAGAGTAGATCTTAAAATGGATCTCCACTTAATTCAATATTATTATATGTTTAAAATATGTGTGATAAAATATACGTTATAAGTCGTATACACTAAATGTGTAGCCATATGAAATAAACATGTATTTTACTGTCCAACATAGTGAAAAATAGAAAATATTCTTTTTTAGTCTTTTACCAAGCAATTATAAAAATATTTTAAATCCTTTACCTATTTACTTGTATAGAATATTTACAATATGTCATATCAAAACTATTGGAACATGTTTGATTTATTTCGAATGGTCACAAATACAGTCGTAAGGGAAATGTTCGCTAGTAACACTAAATCACAACCAGTTATCAGGGAAAACCAGGAAAACGGATGGTCATTATATCAAATGTTACTGGCCTCTTGTGTCACAAAATGTTATTGATACTCACAAATGTTTGTACTGTTATCCTTTATTGTTATCATTATGTAGGTTACATGTTTCAAGACCTAACTTGGTACATGCGAATTAAAATATATATAGATTGTTATATTTTCAGTTAAGTCACTACGTGTTAAATATATGTAGAAAACACATGCATATTTTAAGTACATATTTATGTATTAAATCTTGACTGTCGGTAGTGCTGTAACCCAGCTACTTGGCGACAAAGTGCTGGCCCATCCATATGCCTGGTAAATTGGAATGGATAACTAATTACTCGACAAAAAAAAAAATATACACATTTAGCACACTATTGAATGCGACCTCCGTTTCCTTCTTCTCTGTGTATTAGTCCACCTACAGATCCATACACAAATAGAGTTATTTACCCTCCCACACAACTATACATGTACACTGTACTAACCCAAATACACACCTCGTGGTATTGGGCCACCCGCTCATACACATAAAATGGTACTAACCCACTGTCAAAAGGAGCCTTTAGTAAAATTATGCATATATAAATGGGCGTATTCAGACCCAGATTTCCTGGTAAAGTAAAGTTTTCTTCAATCAAAATTCATGGTTTATATAATGACAGTCCACCACTAGAGAATTTAATGTGATTTTGAATCCAGCTTCAACTATTATGTAACACCATTACATAACATTCGTGAACCACATAGTTTCATGGCCACAGTCTATTTTAGCCTTAAACGTGTTATCATTATGATCTAATACCATGCATTTTCATGTCACAGTTCAGCTCTTAGTATAATATTCCTCCTAAATATAGGCAATTCAGTTGTGCTATTTCTTAAGGATTTTTTTACGTTTGAGAAAATAATCGTTTTCGGACTGATATTTGATGCGTATTGTATACTTATGTAATTCCCACCGTTAAGTTTTAATAATGGTAACATGTATAATTAAAAAAGTATCTATAGTAGAATTTTTAATTGAACTTTTGTAGTTTAATTAAAAATTTATAGAGTAGAATTTTTAATTATAGTATCACTGATGTACTAAATTGCATATCATTTGTTAAGTATGATTTTTAGAGACTTAAATTTAAAAAAAAAATATATATATATAAACCAACTATTTTACTTCAAAACATGTATCGTTTTTCTTCATTCCTTTAGTAATTTGGTAATTTCTTACAACTTAAAAGTAACAGTTTATATGATTTTTTTTAAATATTCACCATTTCATTAATAAATACATGAATTATAAATAAATAAAACAGAAAAAATTATATATTCTACCTAACTACAATGAATTCATTATATATTTTAGTAATCAATTATTTTATGAAAGCAAACCCCAACTAAAATTTAAAGTATAGTAAAATAAACTATGAAACCAGGTTAAAATACTGAATATTATTTACATTTTCAGTTATGGTTTTTGTTGCATAGTTATTGAAATAATTGTTTAATGTGTACATATTTGTTAGAAATATTTTCTACTACTATATATTTTAATAAATTTCTATATTATTAACCATAAAATTATCAATTATTATAAATGTATAGTTACTAACTGATGGATGTAGTTGGTTATCAATTGTTTTAATTTATAGTTTTTATTTTATTTTTTGTTTGTGGTTATAAAACCGTACAAAGTAACTAATGAGTACTGAAGTGTTAATGAGTGATACTACTGATTGTTTACAATTATTTAACATAAAATAATAATTGTTTAAAAGCAACAATATTCCCAAACGCACCCATCTAGGTGCATTGGTAATGTAAATATTTATTTTACAGTACAACAATAATTTTGCTGATTAACTAATTTTGTTAACTATAAACTTAAACAAAACATAACAGCTATTAGAATAAATATAATCTTTTAAAGTTCAATGTTATGTCAACATATTTTTAAAACTGAAAATATCTATGACGATACACTTTAAACGTCTTCACATAAAAGTAATAAAAACACGTTTTATTTAATAAACTTTTAAGTTAGAAATACGTACTATCTATTTTAACTTACATTACTATAATTGCACGTTTATTCTCATTCAGTTTCTGTATTTTACCAGAATCCTTATTTCAAGTATCAATGTATCTGATTAGTAGGTTTAAAAATAAGTATAACTTGACTTACATTATATTAATTTTATTTTACTTCAAATGCTGAACTTGGAACTGAATATTATTAACGTAATTGTTAAAATTAAATAGTGTTTTCCACGTGTAATTTATTTTATGTTACATGTATAAAATCGGTCAATACTTTTTCACATATTATAAAACGTCACTTTGTATAAAATAATAATAACATATCAACTTTTTCTTCAAACGCATATAGAAGGGAATTATGATTTCAAAAGTACCAAAAGATAACGTTTCAATTAACTCCTGAAACACATTTTCCTAAATTTAAGAGAACAGTAATTACAGGGCAAACAACATAAGCTGTTGAAATTACAAGCGTTATAGCTATACCAACATGACTCCAGAATACTAAGTAGGCCACTCCTGTCAGGGGTAAAGTACCCCGCATACTCCTCCTTTACCCTCCTGTGAACTAGATCGTCCTGGAAAGGTTTGCAAGGCTCATTTTCTTCTATCACGGTACCAACTAATGACCTAATGCAAAGCTATAAAGGTTTTTACTATCAATAATAAAACAAAACATGAAAATTAAACGCTTTTATTTATTGTCTTTTTATTTATACATATGAGTTATAGAATTTTAACATGCAGTATATTTTAATTTACACCCTTGCATATTATACTTTTTTTCTTCTTGTGAAGACAAATCTAAAAAAATAATGTAATTTGGAATATACCGAAATATTTTAAAATAGCAGCCCGGGGCTTGTTTGTCAACCCAAAACTCAAACACGAAATGCAGATAACATTTATTACTAATTAGTGAACTTTAACTAAATAACTTCCAAGTAATTAAAAACGTGTACCAATTATCGTACGTACACAATGTTATCGTTACATATGACTGTTACTTATTCAGGTGTGTGCATTCTCTAATTATAGCAAAACCATTCACTTTGGGTTGTTTGAATATTTAGTACAAGTGTTGTGTAAATATTATACTTATATTTGAAAAATCTTAAATAGAATGTGAAAAATAAAAAAGAAATTATATAAACCACACATATAATGAGTTACAATATACTTTAATCAATAATCTTTATAATCTATAAAAAACAACCTACTGGAATAGTTTTTTTTTTTTTTTTTTATAAAAAGAAACCAATCTCATTTTAACCTACTTTTTCTATTTAGCATATAGTATTGATATGTGTGGGTACATTTTTAGGCAGAGTAATGGGGAGAACCAGTACAGTAGAAAGTGAATATTACTGACAAAATCTAAATAGGCCATGAATTGAACCTGTTCTATCTTAAACTCATGTGTAAGGTCATGACGCCTTAGACCGCTCGGCCACTGGCTCTTCCAACATATACTCCTAAAGTGCTGTGAGACAGCGAGCAAGCTCACGAGGGAAGAATTTATCAACACATACCCGAGTTCGATCAAAAGTACCCCATATGAAAGGCTTTTATTTATTTATTCACCTATGGCAATACGCCATTTTACAAAATTTATATAATTAGTTCAGAAGAAGACTAGTAACTTAGAAGCAGCGTGCAACAATAATATTTAACAATACTAAATTAATAACAGTAAATAACAATATAATTAACTAGAACAATACAATGGATATAAACTATATATAGAATACATTGTAACAATAATATAAATAATAAAATATAGATAACAGTAACATTAAGAATATGTATAAGATAAGGTAACAATAGATAATATTGGTGAAAATATAGAACACAAGACCTAAATTCCTTAACAAAGCTAGCAATGTGACAAACAATGACAGAAACAGTTCAGCCCTCTCGACAAAAAGTTACTTAGAACAGCAAATATAGAAAAATGATACAGTATAGATAGCAGTAATAATAATAGATATATAAACGATAAAAATAGGATATTGGTGAAAGTGGCATTTAACGTTGTAATAAAAATACTACGTTGACCAAACCCAAACGTCACCCTATTTACGAGGTCATTGCATACAATTTGTTGACTGAACTCGGGAAGTGGGTGCAATACGAATGAATAGGACAGAGTAACTTTAATGAACTGAATCTTTTAAAGGGAGCAAGGTGTAAGAATGAGGAAGAATGTTACCCGAAAAATTAGGATTGACATAATCATAACATGTATTTTAAGTTTGTGAAAAATAATAAAACATTGGAAAATAAAAAAGCCATGGAAAATGTAGTTAAGACATACTTGACTAACTTACAGTTTTGTTCCTTCTGTGCAATATGATAATATATTACATACAAAAATACTTCAAACCGAAATTCGTAAAAAAAATTGAAATGAATACTTATGAAATGTAATTCAAATAAACAATGAATTGATCTATATATTTTTTAGTTATTAAACTATTATTGTATTATATAGTACATTTATTGAGAGAGTCAATCTATTTTTGGGCCAACTAACAAGTATTAAATATTCTTATATAGACGGGAGTATTTTTAATTATCAGTAATAAATAAACTAAACTAATCAACATTTACTTAATATTTGTATGATTTTGAATACAGATTATTTATTCAGATATTTATATTTATATCGTATATTTTATGGTTTGTGCCAACAAATATAACACGATCTGAATAGGGATAAACTAACGTCAAATATTACACAGTAAATATATGATTGTAGTTATCTAAATAATTTCCCCTTTCAGTTGATTTCCGTATTTACTTAAACAGCTGGCTGCTGCATCTTGACTAGTTATCAACTCCGGACACTTAACTTAATCCAATGATGAAGACACAGAGCAATCAACATCAGCTGTTTGTATTCAAAATGGCGCCTTAGTGATGCACAGTTGAAACCTAGTTATCTCCTGTCTCTTATTTAAACTTAACATTTATATCTTAAAAGTAACTTACAAATTTAATAACTGCATCTTAAATCATTTTTATATTGTTAATTATACTTTATAAATTGAACAAATATAGGAAAATCTGAATAAAATGCACAAGGTGTCGAAAGGGATAGCCAATTTTAGAATTTGTTTGAAAGTCATTAAGAAAGTAAATTTAGTGTACCTCATAGTAACGGGGTTATGTACAGAAAATATATATAATTGCCTTAGCTCATAGTATGTTACGATTTATACATTAATTTTTTTTAATTAAAAACACTGAATTAGACAATATATAAAATTGATATTTAGATGTAATGCAAATACTATTACTATTATTCTAAGTTTATAACAATAAAATATGAACAATATTTATTTTATTGCAATTTTAATAGGTAATTTCTACAATTTAGAGTAATTAATATAGTACGAATCACGTTTTGTGCTTATAACTTTAAGTGTTTTTTATATTATTAACAGTATAAAAGATAATTGAAGTATTTTTAGTAACATATTACTCCATATTATTTTATATTATTTAGATAGATAATATAAATTCAATTATCCAAGGTTAATTATTATTGTGCCTTGTTCTCTATCTCTTAAAACGATAGAGAACTTTGATTTTGGATTTAAACATGTGTTGAGGTTTTATTATATGATAGTCTCATTAAATTCTGAAAAGCGTGCGCACCGAATTGGTGTTTGTGAAAATTGATATTTAAATCGTTAAATCGCTACTCCATGTCCATTAGCATTATCTCGTTGTAGTCTACAGGTTGGACAAAAGTCAGTGTCACAAAATTTTGTCTGATGAAAATACTAGATCTTATTGACAAAGAAAATTTTAATATTATTATCTTCATCCCAACCATCTTTAATTAATAAATAGTTTTTACTATTTTTTTCAGCATAGATTCTGTATTAACCATTAGAACACAAGTATGAGAGTACAGTTGTATTACATCATTTTAAAGCTTTTAAAAAATGGCAGGGTTTTTCTGCTATTGGTCTCTCTTTAGGACCTATTTTACGGAAGTACTCGGCCTGTATACCTTTTGACTTACTAAAAAAAAAAACTTAAAATTTCACTTTGTCACCAAATTTTTATAATAAACTCACAATGTAAACATTGTTTACCTTAAACTCTTATTGTCAAATATTGTGTAGATTTCAAAAAACAAGCCGAATGTGAAATAAATGTTAATGAATAATGGTGGAAACTACGTTTTAATAAAACAAAACCTGTTTTTTAACAGTAAAATTTTCTATTAATTTAAGATGCTTGGGGTGAAGAAAATAATATTTCCATTTTTTTGTTGCTGATTTTTGGTAGTTTAACCAGAAATTTTTTTTAACACTGACTTCTGTCCATCCTGTATTTTTTGTCACATAGTGAACAAGCTGCTATCTACGCCTGAAGAAACTAAAAAAATGAGAAACAATATCACACACTTATAACCTTGAAATATAGGTTAGTCGCATAATATATATATATATATATATATATATATATATATATATATATATATATATATATATATATATATATATATATAACTAGTCGCAGGCCTAATTAATATAGAACTTTCAAGCCACGCAATTGAGTTAAGTCATAACACACGAAACGAAACGTGTGACGACTTGAATTCTCGGAGAGGCTGAAGTTTTAGTTTTTGAATTTTTAACACGTATAAATGCATAAATAATAATAATTGCAAAGGGTCAATCCCTCATCAACCTTAAAAAGTAATAACCTGTATAAAAGCGCCAATTAATTCCCAAAACCAACTACGCATAACCGGGTTAAGTGAGTCAGTGAGCATGCTGATTTTAATAGCAGCAACCAACCATATAAAGTCTTAAGCCTGTTAGAACTCACTCGTTCACGGGCTAGGCCGAGTGCTGCTAACATGAACTGTGTTTCGACCCTAAAGTTGGGCAGGTTTATATGATGTATATGATCGAATACGTGCATGATTAAGATAGGACGGCCACATTCGCGTGATTATAACTACACAGATTGTTATCAACAATGTATCCAATAATTAATTTTCATTGTTCTAGCGATTAAATGTAATTTTTAAATTTGCATATGTTATTATAAATTCCAAATGTTTAAAGTTGTGTGGTTTAGAATATTTGGAATTTGGAATAACAGAGCCTTATTATATCTAAATTATATATTTGCCGTGACTAAACAAAAAACAACGTGAATTTATTTCTGTTGCAGTTGTTAATCCATTGTTAATACTTACTACATAGTTAGACAAGGTGTGAATTACGATCACTTATTCAGAGTTGAATATATATTGAATAATTCTATTTACCTCATGCTTGTTAGACATTTAATCGTTTAGAAACAAATAACCAGTATATCCACAGATATATACTTAATGTTAGTGTTCATTAAAGTAGATAATATATTGAACGAAAGTAAAATAGTATATGTTAGTTAGTGAGAAGGGAGATCTGATGATGTATAGTGGGATTGTGGCTGGCCAAGAAATTTTGGCATCAGTTTTTCCCAAACTGGAACATGTCCAAACGTAGATCATTTAACAAGCATAAAATCCTTAACATTTTTTATAATATTACAGACTACCTTTATTGGGGGGTTCATAAATCTCTTTTCATAGAAAAATAAATTTCAATGTATATTAGAATATTCGCCTAGTTCTATTTCTCTACATCTTACTCATAATTAATTTAATACTCCACAAAGAAAATTGTATCCAGTCACATATATTTTGTATATACTAACCTAAGTAGTATGTGAGAGTCGTATGGTTTCTATCTGCAGCCTTGTAGTCTTTAACTATTAGGGTTTCATTCGTACTAATTATTAGTCATTTTTTAATTAGCATAATACGTGTTGGTACAAATAAAGTACAAGTGAACGTCACACAACACAAATTTACTACAATATAAGCATAAAAAGTACAAATATATTACAATACAAATACAAAATGTGCAAATATTATGGTGATCAATTTTGATGAACCACGATCACCTTCCTCTGACCAGAGCGATTCACAAAAGAATGGAAAATGGTGTTCAACAACTCAATTTATAGGCCTACGACCACGTGATCCTACTGGCTGGAAATGAGAAAAATAATGGCTGCTATGATGTTATTGGCTAATTCTAATTGGCTGTTACTTCTGTTCTATTAATCACTGAAAATACGTTACTAAAAACTATTTCGGAATCAACATTAACCTATTCATTCGTTAGTTTATCTCGATCCTTAAATTTGTCTTTAAAAATAAATAACTCATCTCATGCATTCATAATCCTACCCATATTACAAACTTTTAGAATATCTAAATTTTCATCTATTTTTCAAACTGTGTGTAAATTCAGAAGTTATTTTTCTACACTTGACCTTTTAGGTTTCTAATTTTTAAAATCAGAGACATGGTTTTCATATATTTTATTAAAATGTATAGTCTAATCTATGTAAAATATATCACACTTATTCCTATAGATTCCTGAAATATTGAATTTATCTTCACTCTCAATATTTGGGTGTAAAATATTGGCTAGTATTACAAGTCTTAAAAGCTATTGATAAATTGAATTTCTTAAATCTATTATTAACTCTTTGCGTAAACGGTCCATTGTAGTGGAGGGATACATACTTTCTTTGTTCTTTATCAGATTTTTGTTTTTTAAGTGTTGTTCGTTTATCGTCTCGAACTTTATTTTCCATTTTAATTTTTATTCTACCTCCAGTTTCATCAGTGATTGATGCCTTGTATCCATTTGGAATAGCTATTGATTTTATTACATTTATTTCCTGTTTTATATCTGCAATACTTAATGGCATTTAATACGCCCTATAAAGCATACTTCTAAAGCTAGCTGTTTTGTGAGATTGGGGATGGACATAACTGTTATTTATTGTACAATTGGTCGGAGTAGTTTGCCTGAAGATTCTCTACGAAAATTTGTTACAATCACGAATTATCTTTATATCTAAAAAGTTGAGCTCATTCATAAATTCAAGTTCACTGGTAAATCTAAGATTCTAGTGGTGACAGTTAAGTACATTTCAAATATTTTCTAAGCCAATACATAATTTATCGTTAACAGTAATGGGTGAAGATAATATTCACTATAGTAAAGACCAAAACTAATTAAAATTAAATTATGAAAAAACGAACAATTTGCAATAGTTTTCAACTTTTATGTACGTTGATCGATCGGAAGATTAAGTCAGAATCGAATATTTTTGTTTAGTTTTTGTTCTATTTACCAGCCGCACATTTCCCGCACTAAAGCAACATCATATTGTCAATTTTAATTATTTCGTACCACTCTAATAGTTATGTACTAATGAGTTGAAGATAGATTAGCATAGGAGAAGCATTCATTCTTCTTGTTTTTATAATCCATGACCTTCTTTAATCTTCTGAAGATATACTTAAATAATTTTCAAAGATTATATATCCAAATACATTATTACTACTAACTAAACGCTTGTAATTAGGGTATATTTTGTCCAGGATAAGAAAAAAATTAGTGGAGATAACCGGTTATCTATTTAAAAGACATTATTTATTGTAACACAGCAAATTTTGTGTGATACATTTTTTTAAATAAAAAAATTGCTTTCTATACTTAATTCGATTACAGTTTTAGAATACACATACTGTTAAATATTACGTATATCAGTTACATCAAATCATCAACAGGATGAATTATTGGAACATGCCAATTTGTTTAGGTTATGAACTGTACAACATTGAAAATCCTTCTAATATTATTCATAATTCTATATTTATTTCTACATGCAAGCAGTTTTATTTAATTAAGGAATAAATTCTTAAATGAAAAATCTATACTTCAGGGTAAAATTAATTGCTTTTTATCAATTATCTCACTGTTTTTTTCACGTCTGTCAATCAAACCATGACAAAACTGTTGGTATGAACTAGATTCACATGATTTGCACGTTTAAATTAGTCAATTCGTACTAACAATATCAAGACAATTAACAAGTTAATTAACATGCTTGTTCACAACACGTGTACTCTATTGCTCCCTACTTTACTAAAAAGCTCCACATTTCATGTATTCCTTATGTTAGTTGTGTTTGGGTTGATTTTGTTCATCAGCAATGACCACCGTTATCGTAAATCATAAGAAATCTATATTTATTGTACACGCCTAATTTTAGAAAGATAATTAAATGTTTTAACTTAGTTATTTTTTTACATGATTTTTAGCCTTGGTAAAT
Organism: Stictocephala bisonia; assembly: GCA_035578905.1. Taxonomy (NCBI): domain Eukaryota; kingdom Metazoa; phylum Arthropoda; class Insecta; order Hemiptera; family Membracidae; genus Stictocephala; species Stictocephala bisonia. The sequence goes on from JAQJVL010000080.1 coordinate 394,077, forward strand.
AAATGTATTATACATTTGAATCATATGGAAAAATATAATGAAAATTCATATATTTTATGTGTTTCATTGATAAAACTTTACAGTTACTTTCTAGATGTTACAGCTAAAGACAGATTTTGATAGTGTTGTCAATCCGCCATTACTCCGAAATAAAAGTCCATTGTTGATATGTTAGTTTCTAATATTAACTAGTCAGTTTGTTAATTTAATTTAAAATATGATTATCAAACTAATATTAGTAGTTAAAGTTTGTTTCATTCGTAATTTTTTCAATGAAATTTATAATTTTTGTGTATACAAATATGGTACAAAGTTTTTAACTTTAGTCAAATAAACGTCCTTCCTATCAGTAGAAATATGTTGGTGGCACCAGTTAGTTGTAGGGTAAGTTGTTTCACCGTTATTGAATAGGTTTATTAGGCAAACATAACAGAGGAACGTAACTACCATAGATTATAAAAATATAGCTGCCCTTAAGAAAGATAAAATCTTTCAAATTATAGTATTCAGAGGAGTCAACAAAATATTTTTGTTACAGGGAAAAAATCGTTAAGTTAACCGTTAGGCATTTAGTCTGTGATAGTAAAAGGTCCATAACTATAACAGTTACTCTAGACACTATCTTGTAGTAACATAAAGGCTGGACAGTCGTTCAATAAAACACCTTATCTCACATCTGAACCCTGAGCTATTCTTTTCCTCTTTAAAATAAGCCTTCCAAAATTTTGAAATTTGTAGTTATTAGAAACAATTACAAGGGAAAAATTATATTACCTTGTTTTCATTCTCATATAAGACACCGACACAACTTTGTGTATTTTTTAAAGTGAATATGAATGCTTATAAGAGAATAAGATGAGTATAGATGACCTGTGTAGTCTGATTACTAAGTATGAGTCATGCTCAGAAAGGGCTATTAATTTATGGCTAATTAGCCAAGTGACTTAAAGCGTTACGTGGCATCCGTAAAACATAATATTGGTTTAGTTTTCATCAAATGGACTGGTGTAGTACTTAGTTCTCTCCCCTAAACAAAATGTAGACTCTATCTATCACCCAATATGATTGAAAAAGTGCTTTCTATAATATTTATTTGTTTTATATATTTATCACATATATTGGTTTAATAGATTTTATTTGAAAACATGAACATCATCTACACTCATATTTATACATTTGCTGATAACGAAAAACAATGTTGACAAATCGTACTATTCACTACATTATACAAAGAAGTGTGCTAACTAACACATGTTATGTAACAAACACATTTATGTTATAAATTATAATTTAAACCTATTTGTAATTTAAAATTAAGTATAAATTAATGTTTAATTTCAAAGTATTTCTTTTGATTGTGTTCTATGTATTTTATTGAGCTTAATAATAGTTGTTTTAAAAAAATCACTGATCAACAATAAATTAATTGTTGTAAACAGCCTACAATATTACTTTTCAAATTTATTTGTGCGAGCTTTTTTATCATATCGTGAACTAAGTAATATGTTTAGGTGTGGTTTAAAATCAGTGTATGTTATTTTTGGGGACGGGAAGTTTTATTTTTCGGTAAAAAACAAGTTTTCCGCGGCTATGTTGTCGCCACCCGCCCACCTATATACGTACAGTGGTATAGACCCCACCCGCCCACCCATAATGTACAGTGGTATAGACCCACCCACCCACCCATATACGTACAATGGTATAGACACCACCCACCCACCCATACACGTAGTGGTATAGATAATAATACAAATCAGAAAAATGACAACGCAGAATGTGATAAAAAAGTTTTTATATAATTCAACATCATTAAACATAAAAAGGGATATTCCAGTTATAACATATTTATTTACTGTCTTTATCTTAAATAAACAGTATTTTCCATACATACAGTCAAGTGACTGCATTGTACTAGAACTTTCAATGTATTAAATATTGATAAATACCTATTTATTAATAATCTCATATTTTATTTCATGGTTTTTGTAAATAAATCACTCAATTTTTTTAATCAATATGATTCTACAAGCACCGCAAAAATAATATTTTTTACAGCATTGGCTAGAGTAAATTTTTACGAAAGTTCCAAACTAAATCCGAATTCTGTATATAAAATAATGTCTAGGAAACCACAGAAGTAAGTTGTACTAATGAACAGATAAATTTATGATTGTGACTCTTCCTAATTGGACAAAAACTAATTTCGCTTGCAAAAAAAAATTAAAAATCATAATTGAAATGTTATCGTTGTTTTTTACATATTATTTTTTAAATACGAAGATTGTAAGAATTGCATCCATTGTCAGACGGGTCAATGGTTTGTTTGTGATGGGTTTGCTATCTCTACGAGTTCGGGGAAAACAGTCCTTTCCATCAATAAAAACCACAATAAGAGGTTCTAAACCGACTTAAGTTTCCAGATTATTTATCGAGTTCATTTCTCACGTAAGGTTACTTGATCTCACGCAATTCTTAGGCATTTAATCGTCCACAGAGTATTAGGATAGGATACTGAGGGTTGATGTATGTTGATCTCTTTCTTAATAAACGATGCAATCCATCGTGGTAAATTAAAGTTTGAAATAACATTATAAAGAGCACATTTTTATTTCCAACATAAATTCGATAAAAATAAAAATATCTAATATTACATTTACCTGTATAAATACATTATGCATGTGATTCAGTTGCATGTGAATATTGTTTAATTGATAATTTTTATACATCGAATCAATTATTTAAAGAAGTTGAAGTGTTCCCTCCACATGTTACAATTGTTTACTGTATTTCAGCTCTATAAAAATTAAGATGTACCATCCCATATTCGTATTGTATATTGGTCTATTGTAACAGTGTGTTTATAGTAATGTGAGTCATTGCTTCACATAAACAACTGTTTGTAGAGTATTATAACATTAGATAGTAAGGCAATCTACAGTACTCTTAATTGGTTGTGATTATACATTAATATATTAAACGCAAAAGCGATGTACACATTTATCACGACATATCAGGAACCACAGAACAGATTTCGTATTATATCTGGAGGGGGGTTAGCTTTTTATTAATCGAGAAAAATTTATCATAGCTAAGAAAGGATTAATTTAAATGCAATTCCTAAGGGTTGATAAAAAACTTCTGAACGTTTTTATCACCAAGAGTAGTTTTGGCATTAGTTTAAACATTTATTTTAAAGAGCTGATTCGAAGATCATAAACGTAGTAATAATAGATTGGCTGGTTTGGTTTTAATAGTGAAATGTTTAGTGTAATTTCTACTAACTCTGACATGACTGCACTACTTTGCATCCCCGTAAAGTTGACTTGTAAGAGTTTAAAAACTTTGTTATCTACAAGAATGGCAGCAGGCTGAGTTTTTGTATTAACCGGACGGGTTCGAGAGAACTGCAGAGGGAAGGGTAACCAAGCTTAGAGAACTACCCCATAGTGAAGAAAGGGATGTTGGCTGGTAAATATATGTATATTATAATAAAAAAAAGGTTGATTATTCAATAAAACGTATACATTCAACATAAACCTATATTAATAACGCCGTTCATGGTTGTTTAGTAAATTTCATTTTTCTAAACAATAAAAGATAAATAATTGGTTAGTAATGCAAACATATATACTATATAAAATACTATACTCCAAACAATACATAAAGAATAAACAATTGACTTTGTATTAGTATATAACAATACCAAATAATCTAATTGTCTGTCTTGTTACAAGTATCTCAGTAAACAATTATTTTATGTGGAATATATATCAAAATATCTAAATGTTTATGTCTTTAGAGTCATCAGTGTAATTATTTTGGTTAGGTAATTGCTGTAGAAATTGAAGAGACAGAAATATAAAATTTGTTGACAATTATTTTACTATATTTAACAAATTCTATATCAAAAATTATGTAATATACACTGTAATAAATACTAATCCATGTGTATAAACCTAACCTTCAATCAATGTTATTGCCTTATGAATAATCAAATACTGCTCATTAATCCTGATTTTACGATTATCTAGTCATGCATTATTGACAACTACTTTGGCATTATATAGGTATAGAATATTTAATTTACCATTATGATAAATATGAGGTAGCAAGTTTACAAATAATTCAAAAGATTACAAAATAAACATGTTAAATACTGTTATAATGAAAGTATTTCGATACTTTATAACTTTTAGTTATAAGAAATATGCGTTGTTGGAACCATCCAAACGTAAGAATAAGTTGTTCAAAAATAAACAAATGAATGTATCAACTAATATATCTTAATTATTTTTGCATTATCAAATATTTAAGTTCAATTATATGATAAATAAAAACTTTAATTTCTGAAATATTATACTTTTTAAGGTCTTATTATTCAGTGTTACCAAAGTAGAGCAATATTCATATCTACTTATTATACTTGGATTATTTGCATGTTCGTCCCATTAGTTTATTACGAGTGAGATATAATGCATATGTGATATTTTATTTGACAATAAGTATGTTAAATGAAAATATATATCCTATACAGTTGATTTTAAATTAACCATTTATTTTAAATATATTAGGTTTTTTATTTAATTTATGTTTTTTAAGTGTGAATCAATTCCCTCTAGCTTAAAAAATAATTATTGCAAAATTGTTTACAGTACTTCTTTGTAAATCAGTCTTCAACTGCTTCAATATTTAAAATAATTTTAAATTCCATATAAATTATTATGTGAAATATTTCAAGTTTATTTTATACATTGAGAAATTCAAACATACTCTTGTTTATATAATTGAATGCAATGAAACAGTACAGATAAGACAAATCTTCTATCAGTCAGTTGTTATTTTTACATTACTCAGGAGGACATTTTATACAGCAACCTTTTTTCAATACTCTCGTCTTAGATATGGTGGTAAAACGTATAAAGGTTTATAACAATTATCTTACAAAAGCCACGAATTTTGAAAAGGCACTTTAAATAGTTAGGTAAAATATAAAATAACGATCATGATATTTAGGTATGATTATATTCCATTTTTATATAATGTAAATGTAAGAAAATTCGTTAGACCCTTATAAATACAGCATACATAAATGTTTATTAAACAATGGAGAAATACTTTTCTACTGACAAATCATATGAAGTTACAAAAGGAGTTAATTGGTACTAAAAGAGCTAAACTATTATTGGTTTTCATTTTTGTTAGCCTACTGAAATAATTTTACGTTTTTAATGTAACAAAAATGTTCCTACAAAAGTTTGGACATAATAAATTATACCAAATAGCTATACTCCTTTTACGTTTTACTATAATTACCAACACATGTTTGTTGTGCAATTTCATATATATATAAAATCAGGAACATTAATATTGGACAATACAAATTTAAATATCAATTACGGAATTTTAAATCATTCAAAATAAAAGTCAATGTGCCTTAGTTCCTTATCTTGTAGTACTTGCCTTTAATAAATTAAGTATACAAGTGTTCTACGTAATTAGGCCTTCCACGAGTGTTGAAGAAACTGAAGTGAAACCAATTAGAAAGTAATACACCAAAGTGCAGAGCCACCCTTAGGCCTACTTAGTATTCTTGGGGGAGAGTATTCTTCGTGTAAATGTGTTTGGAAATCACTTACCGAGATAAAGGAAGGTGAAAGCTTGTATCCTGGAAACAACCCCTGAATGTAGTGCCCTGCTTAGCATGCGATACTCGTAGGGTTAATGTGCCGGAACCTTGTCAGTTCACCCCACTGTTTTATCGGTGCTTGATGTTTTCTCAAACTTAATTATGGTAAAAATAAATGCGGTGTTTACTTTATTATTTTATTATTTATGCCTTACCATTATAAAAAAAATAATCCAAAATGTATTTCATTAATAATTATTATTTAACTGATTGTTTAAACACTGAAAAGAAAAATTTAATATATTAGACCATTTTGAAAGTAATGAAAAGTCAGCAAAAACTAAAATTATGGAAAAAAAATTCAAAACGTCTCACCCAAATTATGGTCTTTTACCTTATACATCTGTATATACCTATAATTTTAAAGGCAGGATGTTTATAATAATACATGCTACAATTTAAAAAGGATACATTTTATCTCTCATTCCTAAACTTATTTTCAATATGATAATAAAGTTATAGTTTAAGTTACTGTTATTTTGCACTAAAGGTTTTTTTATTGATATACTGATGAAGGTAAAATAGTTATTTCTAAATAAATTAAGTTTTTGCCCTACGATTCTTATGATTTATATAACTATAATAGGAACCTTTTACTCTTTTTAGTGTTCAACATATTTAAATGTATGAAAACTTTTTATAACGTTTGCATACTGAAACTAATATCACAATATGCTCCATATATTTACTTTCAATTGGCGATTTGTATAACATATTGATCCGTGAATAACTAGTACAATAGCTTCCGGTAATTTCAAGATAGATGCAGTAAAATAAGTTATATTTATTCACCATAGTATCAGTTAGGAACACAATGTATGATTGAAGTTGATTTTTAATTTTTGTAAAGTGGCAACTTATGTTGGATTAGCAAAATTGCGTGCAGTATTAAAAAAAAATAAAATAGATCACTATATACAATATAGGAGCAATTACATGAACAGTGGCTAAAATCCAAAAGAACGTGATAGGTTGAGTCGCACAAATATTCCATTTAAATTTGACAAAAAATCACGTTCCAGTCAAATAAGGGTGACAAACCTCCGAAAACAGTATATGAAATACGATAACTGTCACATTTTCCTTGTTTGTCCGATAACAGGCTGTGATTTAGTATCATTGGTGGTAACCACCAGAGTTTCCCCTTCCAACTACCACTTAAAATTGTTTTTCATTCAGTTTATCTCTGTGATAAGTTAGAATACCAAGAGAATGTCTATTACATTTTTTAGAACAGTATGTCCAAGCAGGCTTAATAAAACAAATATAGTTGTAAGTTATTTGAAGTAATTCCACTATGTTATAACAGAGGAACGTTTTCCTGATTATTAACTGGTAAACTCATACCACTAGCAATAATCGTTCACGCACCACTAGATCAAATTAATAACAATTACGATAACAATAAGTTTCTACAAAATATATTTGCTGTATTATGGTTAAACAAATATATATTTTCCTAAAGGTTAAAAGTATTAGATACAGAGTCACTGTTCGTGTTTTAAGAACAAACACTCCATATTAATATTTTTCAGCTCAATCCTAAACAAAGATAATTAATTAACGTTCCTACAATTTCTTTATAAATTATATGTATTATTATTTTTATAAACTAACTGTCAAAATAACAAAACTCCTAATAGTTTTAATACGATTTTCTTTATTTACATACATTTTGCCTTGTGCCCAATTAAACGTTTTTTTTACAGTAATGTATGTGATACGAGTAATATAGAATGTATAGTAGTGATTAGATGATGGTATATTCATACATTTACATTAATCAAAGCATTTTACTGTAAAACTACTCCTAGCTTGACTGACAGTAACCCAAAGCTTACCTATAGAACATTACCTAGCTGATGTCAATCTCAGGAGTTTAGGTCGAATCAATACTTTCTCCGCAATATTCAATAAACAAAGGTTTTATTAAATAGCCAACTTTATACAATATTACGATTATTTACTGCATTTTCCTTTGGTGCATATATTATGAGGATGTGTAAAAATATGCTGTTAACAAGTGTTAGTTAGTTTGTTAGTTAGTTTGAAAGGGGATGTGCAGTTGGTCCAGCCAACCCTTGCAACGAAGCCTGAGGCTTTTTGTGCCAATCCCGGTGCCTAATCGTCGTAAAGCTGGCAATCCTTGACCAGGTCAAGCAGCTTCTTCACTAGATTAGTTATTTCCGACTTTCCCAGAGGTGAGCCTTCAAAAAGTACTCTTCTCCTGTCACCAAGAGCCTCACACTCCAGGACAATGTGTTCTGCCGACTCTTCGTCCTCCCCACACAGGCGACAGATGGGATCCTCCGTAAAGAGTCCCACTGTTCTTAGATGCCTCCAAGTGTTAATGATCAATGTATTTGATCTGTAGGCCACAATTTATAATTGTCATAAATAAACATAAATTTAAGAGTAACTATTGATAGATAGTAGGCGTAAAATTTTATTTTTCTAAATACCTAGCTTAATATAAATATCCATCAGTCATCGATTGCACTTTCAAACGAGAATAAAACAGTGATGGATGAACGTAATATTAATATTAGTAGAGAACAAAACGTGATTTCCACTTTATTTGAATACAAGTTGAAAGTATTTAGATTTCTATTCATTATACATTACTTCAACTCAAATGTTTGTATGATGGAAATTAATAATTTCCCTGAAATAAATAAATAGCTGAGTAAAACACAATAATGAAGGGAAGAGTTATAAAATAGTACATAAATACTATAATTGTACTTCAACTTAACAAAACGTAATATTTTCTTTATTTACATATAAAGTGAACAGTTTAGGTTCAATAATTACATTGATAATCCACTTAATACAAAATGTATCACTTAGTAACTGCTGGTAAACTGTAATTAGTTTTCCGGTTCCAGGACTGAGTTTGTTAACTGGGAAGATAACTTACATCTACTTATATACAGACAATCTGTATTTACTTAATATACAGAATTTTAATATTATATACTCTAGGCCACAGGTTTAAACATGTTTAAATTTTATTTAATTTGCAATTTTACTTTGACTAACCTATGTAGAATATTTGTAAAATAAACAAAAACGGATGATGTTTTTTTCAATAAAGCCAATTAAATATTTGTGTACTTTATAAATAGTTTGAAAATTTGCGAAACTAGTTAACATAGGATATTGCGTGCGCAACTAAATTTTATTCTCTTCCATTATTTTTTCACAGAGAGACTTTTCTAGAGTATTTAATATTTTGACATTTGACAAGTACTGAAATTAAAATATATTTGAAAGGATATAACTTAGATTTAATTTACACAGTTAAATACATGGTGTACAATTTGTGATAAATTTCAATTTGTTAGTATTTTTGTAGTGGGGTATCAATAGAGGTGGGATGGAATTTTAATTTTAGTAAGAATATAATGATTTCATAAATATAAAATAAATTTGCAGGTTTATTTGACAATATAAATGTCAACAATTTATTTTACTAAACGCAAGCAACTGTGAAATGCAAGTAATTAAAACACACAAATCAACACTTCAGAACGAATTGGATTCCAACGTGTTTTACAACACTCTCCAGTCATTAGTTATTTGTTTACAGAACATGTTACTACATGTCGTTTGTTAGGCTAATTACTATGGCGTTTAATATTTATCAAACCAATCAATTATTTCCATTACCATGTTTATGTGGAGCAAAATTAAGAATTGTACTAGCGTCCAACTGACTAAGAAAACCAATCTCATAGGATCCCAGTTTAAAACTAAATAAAAAAAACTGTTATTATGAGGTACCTTTAATTATACTAAAATCTTCGTATATTCCAAAGTATTTTTTTAGAATTACATATAGTAAATTATATTAATTAATATGTATATTATTAAGAATATTATTCATTTTATTTTACTTCGCTATAGATTATTTGTTTATACAAAGTGATATTTATTCTGTTTCAAAGTATAATACAAAATTGTTTATAATTTTATTTAAAAATAACCATTGATTGTGACACATCTTTTTAGAAATAATAATATTTTATTTTCAATTAAATATATTTTACATTAAGAATAAACACAATTTTTCGAAATATTGCATTTACATAAAAAGGAGATCATGTAAATTTAGTTAAAATTAGACATTTAAATTTATCTTTGAATTTAACGATCTTCTCCAAAATGCAGTTCGTTTTAAAAATAAAAACACACAGTAAAAAGATCAATTTATCTAAGTGTACCTCCTTAATTGTTATTGCAAGTGCAAGGGTAGAGTGATTTCTTGAACTGTTATAAGGCAGGGAGGGTTTTTATTTGATCCCTCGCCAACACCCTTTACTTTAATGCCTCCGGTTGGTTGCCTAATATGCCTGGTTCCGTTATAATGTAGTGTGCTGGAACAGTTCGAGTTTCAGTACTCTTTGTTAGGTGTACTATATACGGTACATTTCGTTATTGTGATGTCTTAAGAGTGAACATTATTTTGTTGTTTATATTTTATTTTGTTTGTTTATGTTGTTTGTTTTTATTATGTTTTATTATTGTATGTCGCAAAACAGCTGCGACAATGAAACTAAAAAATATGGTAATATTGTATATTTAACATTGTAAAGAACACAGAAACGTTTACTAAAAGGTAAACTAAATCTACATATGAATTGAAACTGCACAATGATTTTGGATAAATATATTGTTAGTGGAATATTATATTCAATATAATAAATATTATGTTATGTATTTAAAAAATTGTTTAGTCATTAAACAAGCCTATCTGATATATTTCGTGTAATAGAGGGTATATCAATTATTCATAAAATTACGTGAATAATCTAAAACTGGAGGCTTTGTTTATTTAAGTTAGTAAAATAATTCACCAAAATCCAAACTATGTATTTTAAGATTATGATGATATCGTTATCTAAAGTAGTTAGTTTATTATTAATTTAATTAGGGCTTGAGTCAATTTATATACATGATTTAATGATGATTATTAAGTACATAAACAACTTTATGCCCATATAAACAACTATATGCCCATATAAACAACTGTATGCCCATATAAACAACTGTATGCCCATATAAACAACTGTATGCCCATATAAACAACTATATGCCCATATAAAAAACTGTATGCCCATAAAAACAACTGTATGCCCATATAAACAACTGTATGCTTATATAAACAACTGTATGCCCATATAAACAACTGTATGCCCATATAAATAACTGTATGCCCATATAAATAAATGTATGCCTAAATAAGTTTTAAAATAAATAAGTTTTAAACACTTGCAATGTTATTTACTTGTACCTAATGAAGTATATAATTTATCAGACACTTGAAAAAGCGAGGTAACAAGTTTGATATTCAAAATGTAGTAAAACAACTTCGTTTAAAATAGGATTACTTTGTATTGGAAAGATGTATAAACATTTCATCATAAATTAGGCTCGAACTTTTAAATTTTATATTATGTTACAGAGCTTTGATAAATCATTAAAAAAAACTGTGTAGCATGTTGCCATTACTAATAAAATGTAATTTTAAATAAGTTAGTTATAAGTTACTAATATCATTTTATTTGGCTAGCTGCTATACAAGTTGTATCATAAGTTGTATAACTTAGATGAGGTACCATCAGACATGCTTTTTGAATTTTAATGCCAGTGACTTTTATTGCATTTTCTGAAGTATTTATAGGACAGTGGCTATAAAACAAAACCAAGCTAAACTTCGTTGAGCTTCCTAGGATTGAATTCCTGTGACATCCTGGATTGAATTTAAGAGTGCTAACCATAGTTATTTAACCGTTCAGTAAAACCTCTTTAATACAGATAGAAGATTGTAAGTACTTTTTATTGCTGAAAGCACGTGTGAAAGGCGGGTCAGTCTTACAAATATCTCACAATTTTAGTAATTATTTACCTTTTAAACAATGGTTTTAAAAATAAACCTTGCGATATTTGAGACATTCTTATTAAATAGAATTTTAAAATTATTGACTCTTAACGTAATTAAAAAAAACTATATTAAAACGTATATGGAAAGACAAATAACAACAAAAAATACATAAAATATTGTTGATTATTGAAAAATTGTCCACTCAAATGTTTAAACGCTTTTTATATCCCCTGATATTTTTTTACCCACGTTTACAAAAAGGTAATCCTTTAAAAGGTTTTGGACCTATATACTTTTAATTTTTGAATACAAATAATTAACACCTTATTGTATTATATTATATGTAGATTTATTTATTCTTCAATTTACTTGTTTGAAAATGATAAAGGTTATGTCAAGATTAAATCCATATTTACTTTTTTTTTTTTTTTTTTTTTTTTTTTAGAATTGATAGTAAAATATTCTACATTGTAAGATTTTCACCAAGCAAACTTAACAAAATGAAATTAAGGAAAGAAATATGTGATGATCGCATCTCTCATTAGAGTTAATAATCAGTCGTAACCACCAAATTCTAAAAGTATTTTATATTATATTTCACAAAAATCTTACTAAAACACCACTAGAGTGTTAGCTAGTTAGGTTTTCATGTTATGTTTCTGTTTGATCAAGTTATCTTATGCTTAAAATATGATTACCATAGTAATTTTATTTCCATATTCACGGCTGTTTAGGTTTATGATACTCAGTTACGATCAAACTATTCTAATGCACTGAGGTGAGGGTCAAGCTTCCATCAGCAGCCCACCGAGTGTGTCACTTATATCTACTTATTGTACATTCCTGGAATCACAATGATTCCACTTGTTTACCAGCGGACCGTTGTTAGGAGACCCTTCACCTGGCCGGCCACTACACAACACCCCAACTCATTTCGGAGTGCAAGTCGTTTCTCAAACCTATACTAGTTTGAATCCCAAGGTTAAATCATAAAATCTAATCAATGTAAAATATTATATAAGTTAATATTTTCTGTTAGATATACGATTTTATACCACCTAAATGGTAGCTAATGACAGGTTTAAATTTGGTTTTTATCACCTCAGATAAGTGTGAGTATGCATTCTAAATATAAAAATGTGATGAAAAATATGTATATTTACATATCAGGTAATGTAATCTTTACACAGAGCTAACTACTGATTTAACAATAGCCAGGAAAAAAAAGGAACCGATGACGACAGTCGTATTTAACTGGTTTTTTAATTAACTGACAAGCCTTGTAGTCAATTTCCTTTCCTGGCTAACACCGAATTTATGAGCTATTACAAAAAAACCTAGGTTTCTCCATTAGTTTTCACACCGCCATCAATCATCGACATCTGCATTGTTCTATCACCCGAGGAGTTGTAATCTATCGTAAACGTACCATGAAAAAATTTACTGTCTCAGGTAAATTTCAATGTTAATACAAAATAATACAAACTTACATGTCCCTATAATTTTTGTAATACAATATTACGTTGAAAGAGTTCAAACCAAAATATGGAAAAGTAGGAATATAAAATATATTTAATCTTGTTCAGAGCCTATATTCAGATAGCTAAAATGAGTAATATGAGAATCCATAAGAAAGAAATTCTTTGTAAAATATTTGAAAATACTATTAAGTATGCAATATTACAATATAAAATGTTTATAATGTAACAAACAACTATAATCGTATGAACAATTGAATTAAGTTAAAAATGATTTAATCTTATGGTAAAGTGTAACGTTTTGATCATTTAGTCATTAAACTAAATGACCCGATACGGTTCGTGATAATGTGATCAAAGGCTACCTAATATCTATACCTAATATCGTATTTTAGTCTTTGTGGCAACAAACCGCCCACATTTTCCTTAACAAAAGTTTCCCTGATAGTAAAACCATATTTTTATATACGATGCAATACTTTCATGTTAATTAATTATTTTATGTTAATTTAAAATCTTAAAATTATTGTAACTCAAAATTATTCTTTTATGTTAATAAATAAGGTTGTCGTTAGCTTGCTATTATTATTATTTATTAATTATATGTTTAATTATTAATTAAAGGTGTCGGCACTGGTCATGAAAATCAATACTTTATGCATCAAATGAAGTGGCTTAGAATGATAGTGAATCACCTTATGCATGAAATAGGTTTAAACGAGTATACATAAGTAAGCATAAGTCTCGGCCAGCTTGTCAGTCTGGCTTAGTTCTAAGGTCGTGAACTGATAACAGAGGCGGAGGACGTAGGTCACCAAAGGCCCTGGCGCCGCGGTCAGGCTATACATGTAATCAAGATGGGTAAGGTTAAGAATTAACACATCGCCTGCAGTGCTATGAGACAATATCATAGCATCCAAATCTCAGTGCTGGTATTCGGCTACTGTAGGCGCGCTCAACAGCATCTTAAATTCATAAGTTGGGTGATTAAGGCAACTATAATTCCGAAAAAGTGTAGCATTAAAATTGAAATGTCATAAGTTAGCCATCACGATATACAATTATAAACATAAGCCATTTTGATTTTATTGAAAATGAATAGTTAAAAAGTTTTAGATAGTGATATTAATATTAATAAATGCCATTAAAATGTCTACAATAATAACTTTAAAAAATTAGGATGGAAAAATATGGAAATAGTTTCACAACTGTTCTATACTTTACTCGTTAAAGTGAACTCTTGTAAATCATCATGGTAACAAAGAACACACTTTTTGATACCATTAGCGACATTTCATCTTTTCAGGGGGTGGCCTACTTTAATGTAAGCCTGGGTCGAGTTTGGTATCAAATTAAAGGTCTGTTGTACTAGCATAATGCATTGTACATATTGTCACATAAATTATAATTTATTTGTTACTCTTCATCCGAATTTTGAAAACGTTATATCATTGAAATAGAAATTACATTTTATAAAAAAACATTATTCGTTATACTTTATAAAGATTTAAAACTTTAAATGGCCACCATTTTGAAGCTGTTGATACTGGAAATCCAATAATGTTTCTTCAAATGTTTTTTTGCATGACCGCCATGTTATAAAGGATTATGAAAAATTACAGCGTGATACACTTTTTAGGGTTTTTAGATATAAGTGAAAAAGATGGCGGTTGGAAGGAGAACCAAGGTGTTTCGGACACTTTAATTATGATATTTGTGATTCTAAATAAACCAGTGACAACAACCAAAAGAGCTTATCTGATATTTGAGAGACACCCTGTATATACATTTATATATAAACGCAGTATGGAAATTCAACAAGTTGTATATTGTATATTTAGTGAATAATATATGAAGCAGTTTTACTAATACCACCAAGGAAAAAATTCCAAACCAAGTAAATTACAGATTTATTTGATGTTTGTAATTTGTAGGTGTTTAGCAGTTTCCCGTAGGGATATATATGTATATATATATATATATATATATATATATATATATATATATATATATATATATATACAGACGTGTACTGTATATTTATAGATTATATAAAAAATCACAAATTTTTAATATGGAAAGAAATTGGTTATCAGCACATTTTAATTTAATATATCGTTTAAGAAAAAATATAAGTTACAAAGTAAGCCATCTCTTAGACATCAGACATATTAAATCTCCGAAGTCAGCTTGCTGATGGAAGTGATACGAAATATTTCATTTACTTAAAAACCTATTTAATAAGATAATCATCTGTGGTGAAAGCTATCGGTTAGTATCAAATAAATCCATAACTGTTTTATGAGTATACGTAAATAACATTTTGTGTCATATTTAGTTTAATACTTAGTGTTGAGTAGCTGTGGTTAGTTTGATGTAGTTAACAAAAACATAACCAATGCATATTACTGAGTAGTATTATTTCAGGAGTTTTATACAAAATAAAATTAGTATGTTAACAGTATATATCTTAGTATAAAAATAAGTCTACTTTACTCTAATATATTAAGGTTAAAATAACATTATTAATGCCATTGCTTATTTTATTAAACGTACATTTTTTAGTGTCTTTTAACTTCTATAAAATTTCAGTTAAACCTTTAAATTAATAAAAAGGATTTTTTAATTCAAATATTAAAACTTCACATTTGGGATTTTTATTTTAGTTTATTGTAATTTGTAACTAAATGATTCACTTTCGGATATGCTACGTTTTCAAAAAAAATATATATTTATATATTTAAAATTATTTAGCTATATATTTTCTTGCAAGGTTATTTGGAATCAGCAGCAATTTAATACACTAATTTGTAAAGAATATCAGAATCTGTATGATAATATTGTAATACTAACAATGGTAATGTTCTGCAATATAATGTATGTACATATGATTAACTTGTCAAAAGGTTTACTTTGATTATATAGTTCGAGAAATTATTGATCTGTACGTTCTAAGTAACGTTTGTACCTGCACAAGAGACATTCTCTTTCTTTCAATTTGGGAACAAAATATAAACTGCCTTTTCCTTTAAAATGTATCCATATTGTAGTTATTTCAAGGAAAAGGCAGTTTATATTTTGTTCCCAAATTGAAAGAAAGAGAATGTCTCTTGTGCAGGTACAAACGTTACAGATACAAACGTTACAATAATTTCTCGAACTATACAATCAAAATAAACATTTTAACAAGTTAATCATATATACATACATTATATTGCAGAACACTAACATTGTTAGTATTACAATATTATCATACAGATTCTGATATTCTTTACAAATTAGTGTATTAAATTGCTGCTGATTCCAAATAACCTTGCAGGAAAATACATACCTAAATAATGTAGAATAGTACAAAAATAACCTAACCTAATAAATAATAAATTAAACTGCCTACTTTATGTAAACTAAAATACTTTTTGTGAAAAAAGTTCGGCACCCCAAAGGAAAAACCTGTGTTGGGGTTACCTGCATTGTAAGAAGAAACAAATTAATTTGCTCTGAAAAGGAAGAGTTTGCGCCGGCCAAGAAAATAAAAGTTTTCTTACAAAATATAACAAAATAATCAAAATATTAATATACTTGTGTGTACTACAGCATAAAACATTATTGACAGATATTCTAACAATTACATAAATCTTTACAGCATATGTTTTCAAGCGCACGCACGCACGCACGCACGCACACGCACGCACACGCACACACGCACGCACGCACGCACACGCACACTAGTTATTGTTAGCTAGAATTAAATTCCGATGCATCGTTTAGGATTGAGAACAAATTGGACTGAAATCGAATATTTACATGAAATAGGGAGAATAAGAGCTTAGCACTTCACAAATATCAACATGATATTCACAGTCGATGGAGCGTGGAACTACTTGTAATTTGCCTTATTTGAAGTGTAACAGTTTGCCAGTTGTTGTAGACATGTATCTATAGTTATGTTAAACTATTGGCAAAATATTATTGAAATTGTTTAGCTACTTTCAGTCACATAATGTGTTATAGTTCAGAGACCTATTAATATCTTATACATGTATTGTAAAATTACAAGTATTTGAATTTGAATAAGCTGACCATACTTATGTATCTAAATTTTCTTTCAATAAATTTTAATTACTTTCGAATGGATTTATTTGGGAGTAGATGCGTAATTAAGACGCAGATCTCTTTGCCTACATGGAAAACCCCCTTTTTGTAGGCTCGTTGGTCCAACTTATAGCAACTTCCAACAATGACTGTTGCACAATAAGAACATCATGGTCACACTGAGAATAATTGAACCCCCTCCCCACCCTGAACCAGTTGTGTGCAAACCACCGATTTAGCTTCTTAGCTGCTACATGAATATTATTTATTTTTTATTATTTTCTTAACGCTTTATATAATCTGTTGGTCTTTAGTTATATATCTAACTACAGCAAACCGAATATAAAAAAATGCAACGGTTTCTTTTAAATTTTTCATTCATTGTTGATAACAATCTTATATTTTTTTAACGAAAAAAAAGAAGATCATACAGATGTAGGAAACATATTGTTGTTTGGTAACAATTTGATAAACAACGAGATTAGTTATTTATTATACAGTAATAAATAACTGATTTAGTGTTCATATAAATAATTCACATGTATGGGAAGTTTTTCAATTAAGAATTAACCCGTTTGAATAAACAAACAAATCCAGCAGTAGGGATAATGAGCTGTGACAATGACTGCCATTGACGTATGTTATGTTTCTTATTGACCGTTCATCGTGCTACCATTCTGTACTCGAGCTACATCCACCATTGACTAGTTCATCGTATACGTAGAGTGATTATAAAAGGAGGAATTAGAACGGTGCATGTGATATGTATGAGGTTTACTGGGGTTGAATACATTTCAGGTCAGAAACGGTCTGTATTTAGATATAATACATACGTTGTGACTTCCAAGGGAATACCAATCGATTGTTTATAATTTTTGTGGAAGAACGCTGTGCGCATATATTGTTTGTGTTATCAGGATATATTAGTTACGAAAGTAACGCAATGTGACTCAAAATACGATTATATAGAGAACACCAGTACATTTAATACCAGAAGCGTGGACAAAGATTAAGACTTTAAAATTACACCCTATAGAAACCGACATGAGTCATGACTTCAGAAATTTAACAAAAATAATTGATACAAATTAGACACCAACAATGCCCACATTTGAAGTAACCGACAAGAAAAGAACACAACATTTCACCTTACCTCATAACGAATAAGACATATTTTCAGATACTAAATTATTATTATATATAGTATTGGCATGGCTTGGAGGAATCACCTTTGTCTTATTAAAGTCAAGTAGGGACATTCAGACACCGCCCACCCCTACACGTGCAGTGGTATTGACCCACCCGTCCACCTCTACACGTACAGTGGTATTGAAATATCAGAAGTCGGTCACAACACCATGGACGTGATTGACGTGGTTGAAGGGTCAACACCATGAGACGAGTATGGGTAGGTGATCGGGTCTATAACATGGTATGTTTGGGTTGGTATGAGCATAAAGACCACCGTATGCATATGGTTGGATGGAATGGTCAGCACTAGTATTTGTAAGATTTTTAATCATTGAGGATAAATTTATTCTCCTTGTTTATAATCCTTATTGGTTTTAAGACCTTTTTTTAAAAAAATAGTGTTTTTAAGCTTCAGACATATTGTAAATAATGTATCCTAACATAAATTCATGTTCAATGTACAGGGAGAAAGTAACATTATGTACTAATTGTAAGGGAGGCATTATTTATACTGTAACAGTCAACAGTTATAATTCTGGATTATTTATTGTATCTATCTTTTAGGCAGAGAGTGAAGGTCAAAGTTCTACCTCGGTCAATACGTTATCTGTTAAATAACAGTAGAATGAACCAGGTCATGAATTATACTACCCTTTCTTCGCAGTTGCCAAGTTGAGTTACAAATGGCTTAATGTGTCGGGCACTGAATAGAGTTACTCCCACCGCTGCAATTGTAATGTCCCTCTAGGTTAAAATAAATCACTTTCTTTTCAATATGACGCTATTTTTGTCCACCAGATACTTGAAAACAATCTCTGATTACTTAAAAAATGTGGTTTCATTTGTTTTAACATAAATATCACTCAAACTTATAACGAATTCCTATTTTGACTTTTAATAAAATAAAATGTCCTTTTGAATATTACAAGGAATCTTACGTGATGTTGTAAATAATACATATTCATTCTCCTTAAAATAAGATTACCCAATGTACCCAGGTAATTCAAGTTGATATGTTTGTTTCTACAATTATTGTTCCTCAACTTATCGAATTGGGACATTTATTAGTATTTACCACAAAATCGGCCAATCAGGCTACCTGTTTAATATATATATAAAACTAAAAATAAAAATGTTATTTCACTTACAAACTGTCAGTAGGACTGATACTGATATGTTCCTTAAAATATCTTCCAAACTGAGTTTGTAAAGTAGGAAAAACTCATTAAAAATTAAATAAAAATGATCGGTTGTGCTTTGCTATAATTATCTTACCAACGACAGCACATTACTGAAAGTTATACTTATAATTATAGCATTTGATATATAATAGTACAAAACTAACCGATGAAAAAGATATTTATATGCAAATAAGAGTCTAACATTCGTAACCGTGGAAGACAGAAGGTATTCAGACTGCCACTCTAGATTCAGCACCCTTATTGTACATTGTCAACCCTTGAAATTATCGGTTTCTCTTCTTTATTTTTCTGCTTACTTCAAAAACCAAATTTTTCTTACATTTAAAACTAAAAATTGTGAATTCCATTGATTTTTCAATATTTATTTATAATAAAATCACAAAAACATTTTTTAAATTTTACACTTTTATAAACAATGTTTAAAAAATTGCATCATCCATTACACAGTTGACCTTACTGTCTATAGATACCTGCGTACGTAATTAAAAATTAGACAATATGTAACTACTAATCCTTCTATACAATTTATCCATTAGGGTTCAAAATTAATATAAAATTAATAAACGTTATATATACTTATATCTACTTGATTTTCTGGATTAAAAATAATATAAATAAAAAACTTTAATAAGATAAACATGAGATATTTTAATAAACAATTAAAATTTTTATAAAACTTCTTCTGATTTATTGGCCACAGTATAAATCAAATAAGGTAAATATAAACATTAAATACAAATTTTAAGTTAACATTTTACATCATTGGTGCTTGTAATTTAAAATTCGTATTGTTTTCATAGCCTAAGTGTAAATAACACGTAATACTCATGGAAATTTGCTAACTATTTTTAAGTAAAATGTGTCACATTTAATATATAATAGTAAATCGTTAATTGTAAATATTTTAAAATGTTATACCTTTCAAATTTTTCAAATCCAAAAATAATAGAACTGGTTTTTATTACATTCAAAAATTGCTTATTTCATTTTTCAAATCTAAGTTTCTATCACAATCCTTATCATTTGCAAAGTTGTCTTTTGGTTATCTGAATGTTACTAAGGTAACTGTTAATATTATGCCATATTTCAGTAATATTTTCAACAGTAAACAACTACCCAAAAAAAATTAACTGCCCAACGCTAGTACAAACAGTTGAAACAAACGAACATGTTTAATATTACGTGGGTTGATAAATTACAGTGACATTCTTATGTCTGATATTCACTTTTAGAAAAATGGCAAACATTTTTGGAAAAATAAAATATTTTTTACCTGAAGGTAATCAATTTCATTTGTATTTTACTATCAGTTACATAAGTTTGTTATGCGTTTGGTTTTTATATTTTACATAACTAATATTTATTCTTTATTATTCTTGTAACTTTATTAATAAGCCTTCTTGTAAACACAAGAAGTGTAATTTTAGCTTCAGATAAATGTTTTACGTCACACACTAAATATGAAATTAAATCAGCTCATAATGTGTTTAAAACGAGCCTAAATAAACACCAATAATGTGTAATATTACTATTCTTTTAAGCAATGGATATTTGTTACATTACCTGGAAAATTTATATAGCCAGATTGTATCGGAAACACAAATAAAAAAATCGATGTTTAAAAAAATCACAAGTCAGTCCATTATTATTTTTTATTATCATGCAGTTTATTCCACATTCTTAAGCTTTCACTTAATATAAAGTAGAAATATTGTTAAAGGCTGTTTCATTTGATATAGCTAAGTCACTTATATTTATGTTGAAAATCAAATTATCATGTTTTTTTTTTAAATACTATGACAATGTATTTGACTTTGTCATAAAAGCTTAAAGTTAACTTATATAAGGCATTTCACTTATGAATATGTTTAATTGTTTATCAATTACATATTGTAGGTTTCCATTTCAATGTTTCTTTATTTATTTCATTCCAATTTACCTCCCAACGTATTGTTGATACTAATCAGGATAGTTAGTTTCAGTGAACCTAAGTGTACTGTGAAGAGAGGTAGAATTATTAGCCAAACTTCGTAAAAAAGCATATTTACCATTACTTTTTTTATATTAAATCAATGTTTAATTGTGGATATATATATATTTTTTTATAGGAATAGAGGTTAGAAACTTTAAGACAATAATGATACAAGTGACAGCCTTCATAACCTAACAATTGAAGTCCTTGTTTTGTTGTCATTAATTATGAATAAATATAATACAAATTATTATTTAAGGAAATGTTTTAAATTTAAATAAATGATTGACGAAGTCTTCAAGTTGCCTGCTACAATTTATAATAAATTTTAGGTAAAATTTGTGCTAAAGGTTTTATGAAAATTAAAGCATATTGGTGAAATATATATTAAATGAACAATTTATACATATAAGAAAAAACACACACAATGAGAACTAACCACCAAATCAAAAATATTTACTAATTTAACATATTGTTTCTTTATGATAAGTATTTATTTAATTTTATTTGTTTTGTAAAAATTTTGAAAATTAAACACCTATGAAGATGGCATAAATGCCGAAACTGGTCGTGTTGATTTAATAAAAAATTGTTTAAGGGTGCTCAGTTATTATTTTTTATTATAACATTATTAAATGAACAAACACAATAGTAAGCGTTCAAATAAATATGATTACTGGATCCTAATAAACTGTAAACACGTCTGTAACTTGGTATTGTCATTATATCAATTTCTCGTGACTGTCATTTACATGTAAATAAGAAAAACACAATTTCTTTGTTATAGGTTAACATAAGAAATTAGCAATGCAATAATTATAAATATGCCTAATATTCATATATAGTTGTTTAGCCGGTAAATAATACGACTGTAAAGTTGATTGTTTTTTAGACTTACCCATTATAACGTTAAATTGGGAATTTTAATCTAAACATACAAAAGAAAAGTATTATATCCTGTTGAAAGTCAACTTTAAAATTATTTTAGGTTTACAAGGTGACAATGGTCAAGATTTATATAAGTCAGTTTACAAGCCATTTTCTTATCTAAATAGCTCAATATTCTAAACTGCCACGGAAAGAAAACTGCAATTTACTTCACTATATAAACTAGTTTTAATTACAGGTTAATGTCAAAAGACCCTAGAATGCTCATTATGAACTTTCTTGGCAGGATACACGTGTTGCAAATAAAATGAAAAACTCTTTAAGTGTTTAAGATGACCTAGTTTTCTTTATGAAAAACTCTTTTTACATGTTTATAGCGTATCTTGAAAGCTGATGATAACCTACATTATAGAGTGTATGAGTTAATGTCAAGATATGTTAGAATGACAATTATCAAATCAATCCTCAACTCATGCAAAGGTAATTTTGTATAATGAACTTATAATTTTAAAAATCTGTTTAAAAATAAAAATTCTTGCTATTCATATTCATTAAATTGAAAATATTTAAAATGTAAATTATTTTTGTGTGAAAAGGTGCCACGACAAATATTTTTAAACTATAAAAAATATCCAACTGTAATGCTGGAAGATACAGAACGTGAAGAAGAACTTAAATCCACAAAATATCTAGGAATTGATCGAAGGATAACGTGAAATGATCAAACCAATCATGTTTCAGTAAAATTTTCCCCAGGAACGTGTTCTGAGAAAACTCTCGTATACTACCCAAATAAACAGCTGATGACGGCGTATTTTAAACTTATATGCCTGAATGTATCCCATTGGGTGCTGCTCTGGGTAGCTGTGCAAATAATTAATTTTTGATAGTATTCAGAATGCAGAAAAAATTCGTTTTATATACATGCATTTATTTATTAATTTTACCTATCTACCCTACATATATTCATCTACATTCATAACTATTCAATATTAATATTTCCCTATGTTTTTACAAAATTAAGAATGAATACATACTATATCCTAAAATAAAATTACAAGTAAAGTAAATAATTAAATATATGTTGTTACTAAAATACTTCAAACTAATTTGCTGTAAAAACCTTAACAGCTTCAGTATACGTTTAAGGGATTTAAACTAAAGACTACTTACCTAAACAATATATTAGTCTATATTACATAATGTGTTCGTATTAACAAGGTAGCAGCACGTTAGATAAGTTTAAATTGAAACCTATGAAATATTACGGAAAGTCTCCGATAACCTCATCTGCCTGATAACCAACAGTGATTTACTATTATTGGATAGAGTTTCCTCTGTATATCACCACATGAATTTGGTTTTTGATAAACCACCCCTTTAAATACATGTTGGAGTATTATAGAACAAGTTCACAATAATTAACATTTCTATATATTTTCATAAACCAAAGAGTAAAAACTGAAGACTTTTTGCTGTCATACTATACGCTAAAACGTTATTCCATTATAACATTTTAATATTTATCAATTGTTCAAGTACATTTAAATCAGTTTTGATTACTGTTTTATTCCATTAAGATGTCACGGGATAAATTTTCCGCGTAACTGAATATTCGCGTTCATTCAGTGTTGTTTCCGATTTTATTGTATACCTACAAAATATAAAATGTCACCTTCGATACTCAAAATGTCCTTGATTAAATTGTGAAACTTTTACCCTAAGAAATCTAATAAATATAACTAGAGGACACCCCTTCTTGCTTTACGTGCCAATCCTGTCACTCTCTGTGCTCGTTACTTGTCGGAAATCGACCTAGGACTTTTGAAAAGAAATAATTGTAGGTTTACTGTATAACTTAACATCATAATATTACGTTTATTTTCATTGTCTCCCTCACATTCCTTTGTTGCTAATTATGTATTAATATAAAAACCGAATGGTATTATTTAGCCTAATTAAAACTTATTTATTTCATTTACTTTTGCTAAACAGCTGAAGTTTAGTAAAATAAATAAAATGATATAAAACTATATCATATTACTATTGAAACCTTCAAGTCCAGTAGATTGGTGCCCTACAGTTGAATGAGAATACAACCATGCTTAAAGTCTTCCCCAGTTTAACATTATGAAGTATCTAACCTCCTGAATATTACTAACACTATTGTTTACATTCCAACAGCTGTTGACACTTTTTGGAAATCATTATTCACAAAAGAACAGCTGTTACTTTACGATTAGTGTAAATATCTCTCTGTTATTCTTATAGCCGAAAAACGTAATTTAAAAGATTTCTCTAGCCTTAAGGGTGAAAATATTGAAGAATTGTTATCTTGTTGTACAATTACAAACAGAGGAATTTTTTTCACCAAAACCATTGAAATTGGTTTAGAAATAAAGCAGGAGTCGCGTTGAAAAAAATCGGTATATTTGAACATTCTATGTGTAGTATATATTATTACCTTAGTCTTAATTTTCAACTTTGAAGTGTCTTTGATGATTTAGCATCAGCTTCTCTTTTCCATTTATAATCTATAATTTTAGCATTTTGAAATATATTATTACTAGGGAAAGGAAAATATATTTTTATTTCAAATAGACTGACTTTAAATTCCTTTTGTAAATGATGAAATATATATGCCTGTACAATCTGATTAAAAATGGAATTCTTTCAAATAATGCCGTATCCGAAGATAAATTTTAACGTAAACAATGTACGTATTAAGAAGTGTAATCATTGAACATATCTGTACTCTTTCCCCGAGTAAGCCGGCTACAGAACTGCACAACTGTTTTACTAAGTAACTGTATTTTACCATCCTCCAAGTATATAATTTACACATAAAACATAGACTACGCAATGTGAGGTTTTGATGTGTGAAATGAAAAAAATTAATTTTACAAGATAATACAAGTGACTTTACTTAAAGAATTTGACTTTTAGCAATATCAATTTTATACCCGAGCTGCTTCAAAGTTTACTTTTATAAGGTAAAAAAATAATCAATCAATACACATTTTTATTTCTAGGTCCACATATATTTAATAAATTACCAGAAGAACTAAAGCATGCTAAAAATTTCAACTTATTTCAAATAAAATTAAAACAATGGCTCCTCGATAAAGATGATATTGACGATACACTTATATTACTACAATAAATGTGTTTCAATGTTTATAAATCTCTTAATTTGTTCTATAGTCATAATAAACCTTTCTCCATGTATATAAATCTTTTAATTTATTCTCTAAATTGGATTTGTACTTAAATTTGAAATTTTTCTCTTTATCATTTGATTTTTTTAAATCTTAAAGTGAATGTAATTCCTGTTTCTCCTCTTAGTTAGTAGGCCCCTATAATGTAATGAAGCTGCAGTGTGCAGCCTTATTAAAGCCACTATTTATTTTTGATATGTTGAACAAACTTAAATGAAGGATTAAAGTAAGACTTGTCCAGTGATAAAAATGTTTCTTTATTTACCTTCTTATAAATAAATTCAACAAATAAAGTTGGTTTCTTCTACAAATAATAATAAAAACGAAAATAAAAATCTCTATTTTTATTGACTCAATGGAACATAAATATATTAAAACAACTCTTCCAAAATAATAACTTAAATATCTTCAGACCAGAACATTTTTTATTTATTTAACTTTTTTAATAAATTTATTTAAACTTTTAAATAAAAAATTTCTAAATTCAAAATGTAAAATTGTCTAAAATTTTCATAATAATTCTCTAAACTTTCTTAAAATTTTCTAAAATTGCCTCCGGGAGATCTGGAATCAAAAGAAATAACCAGCTTTTAGTGACTTGAAACATTTCTCCTTTTACTTACAAAGTTTAAACAGAAAGACAAAGATAATCAAAACACTCTAAAAATGTGTCACTAGAAGTGTGACTTCTTTCCAGAAACAAGCTTAACCGCGCATTCTTGGTGGATCTTACCCTATATATTAAAACCCTACTGAAAAACTCTAACTAAAGAAAACTTGTAAAAAAAAATTACTTACGTAGCTGTCTTGGAGGTTTCGAATCCAAAAGGAACCACAACAAAGCTCATCCGGCATTCAAACAATCACTGACACGCGAACAAAGAAATATTGCCGCAACGGTAAAGGAAAACCGAAACGGTACAAGTCGCCGTGAACACGAAAGCGGAACGAACGTGGTCCCACTAGGAAAGTTATTGAAGAACTGAGCGAACGGCCGCACGCTTCCACCAACGGACTTACCCCCACTTTAACTCTAGAAGCTAAACCAACCAATTAGAACCCTCTAAACCAGGACATCTGAACAGGTAAGGCTCACCAAACATGTTGCCTTCATAAAACATGTCGCATGAAATTGACAGGAAATTAACAAACGTGAATATACTTGTTATTTAACAATTTTATATGGAAAAAAACTACTTTTTTTATTTGAAAGGGGAAGATTCTGAATTTTTCTCAAAACTTGGAGAATTTAAATCGAAAGCTTTTGGAAAACAAAACAAACTCCTAAACCTCTCAGTTCTTACAAAATTTAACATTTTATAAATACAATTTTCTAATGTAATTACAATGCAACTATTAACAATTGTTGCAAGTGGGCCGCTAAATTTTTCTAGTTAATTTTAGACTGTCTAGGGTAAGTTTTTATGTTTATTTATTTTGTGCTTGTCATCTCCACTTGACATGATGGCTAGTTATTCCAAGTTTGAGAATTGTTATTTTTGTAATTTTTTTAATTGTGGAATAAATATTTTATTATTTATTATTTAAGTTTCACAGTTTTTCCTCCAACACTATTGTAACTTGGTTTTAAGGATAGCGGTCCGAACATTTACAGCTAAACATTATCAGACATTCTGGGGTCTGAGCTGAATTAAGAAATACTTAAGATCATAAAACCGTCCATTTTGTTTTTTTAACTAGCTTCTAACATGTTGGTAGAAATACAATATAAGTGAATGTCATTCAACACAATGATATTACAATGTAAATATATACGTACATTTAGTACTAAAATTGTAATACATTTTGGCTGTATGATATCCACTTTCAATCTCCACACTTTGACCTTAAGTACCTGTGATAAACTTTAAAAATCAGTAAAAGAATTATTCTGGTATTCCAAAATTAGTGTTTTCATTAAAAAATAAGGTCATGTATTCTGACTGGGCTTTTACTTTAAGTTACTTACTTGTACATTTAAATTTATACTATAATGCAGTACTTAGATTTTACAACTAATGAAATCTTTATAACAGATGAAACTGTAGACTAAATCTCATTACTTTGAAGCAGTTCACTTCAAGTGGTTTCACCTAATTACCTAACATGGCCGTACAACAACCATCGAGTTAATGGGTGAATTTACTGAGTCTAGCGTAAATTATTATTTAATATATCTACATTGTGTGAATAAATTGTA
Organism: Stictocephala bisonia; assembly: GCA_035578905.1. NCBI lineage: Eukaryota > Metazoa > Arthropoda > Insecta > Hemiptera > Membracidae > Stictocephala > Stictocephala bisonia. The sequence continues at coordinate 421,891 of JAQJVL010000080.1, forward strand.
ATATAGAATAAATTCCCATTAATTAGTCACATCGTTTGTTTGGTCTGCAATTCATTGTCAGATACGATTTTCACTCTTTTTTATATTTGATATTGTTAAAATATAATTTTTGAGTGTTTTATGTGCCATCCTAAAGCTGATTTGTTCTATGTATGTAGTAATATTATATAATATTGGAAAACTTATTATTTAAAATAAATAAAAAAATTGGATTTAAAAAAACAACAGCTATTATTTTGTAAACTGTGGTTTTCTCAGTACTAAAACTATGTTGTATGAATCACTGAAAATATTCATTAAAATGTCGTATAAGTATTTTATCATTAATCAAATGACTAATTTCTAATAAATACACAGAGATGCGTCTTTAAAATTACAGTTAGTACTTAGGTAGAAATTACTTGTTATTGTCTTGTTTATTACCATATTACAGCCACTAGATTCAAAATGAATTGAGCTCTTATTAATTTCCATAGTATTGAACTAAATATCTTAAATTTAATCATAACCATTTTAACACCACTTTTCAAATTCCACGAATCATATGTGCAAACCAAGATTTTAAATGGCTGTAGTAGGGTTTTTGTTATTGAGACGGTAAGACCACCCTACTTTGAATAACATACCAAGCAAATGTTCCTGCCATAAAACGTTATTGGAATATCACTTCTTTAAGAAATAAACATATTACTAGCAAGCCTAAAATGTAGTTATTGTTAAATTTTTAAAACAAAATACAAATTTATCTCCTAATAATAGTGTGCTTCTTTCAAAGGTTTTTAGTTTATTAGCCTAATTTAAATTGACGTTGGATATTGTCAGAATAAAATGGGTCAGGAGTTTCAAGCCACTCTAAATGAGCCGTGGATCCAACAATATCCACCTAATTACTGATCACAGTTTAAAGGCGTGTTTTCCTGTCAAAACCAAACAATTTAATCAACATAATATACTTTACTGAAAAATAATTTAAAAAAATATGCAGATCCTTTTTTAATCCCCAATTTTTTTATTTTAGTCTCATAAAGAATTATTAAGCTTGCTGATTGTAGAAACTGTTTTACCTTAAAATGTTAAAAGGACAATATAATAACGTAGCATAATAGTTGGCAGATAGTAAACTACATAACTATAATAATCATAGTAATTAAGTAAATAATAGCCCATACATATATTAATAAAAAATGAAAAATAATTGTATTTACTAACGTTTTATAATTGTAATTGTTATGATAGAATATGGTGAATATTGCTGGTAATGATGAAAAAGGTAAGGGTGGACTGGAAGAAACTTAATCGAGGAAGGCAACCCGTTATCTACGTGATAAATGAGGGGTGGTAAACTATAGAAACTGATTACCCCGTCCTTGCTTCGGCATCCCTGTGGTGAAATTATCCGTTTACACTAACTTACAAATTACAGTCCCAACAGGGGCTGGAAGTATGTATATATATGTTTTTCGGACTAATAAAATATTTTACTATCAATTTAACTATATCAGATGCATATAAATTATATGTACGTGTTTTATACTTTAAATAGTGACAAACTGCGTTTTTTATGCAGGAATAAGTATAAGCAAAATGGAATCAAAGTTTGCAAAAACAGAGGAAATTAGAGCTTAACAATTCCCAAACACCAACATTGTTTTCACAGTCGACGGAGCGTGGAAATGCTTGTAATTTGCTGTATATGAAGTGCAACAGTTTGCAGGTTTTTGCTTGTTACCACGGTTTATTGAATATTCCCTAGCGGGATAGAATTTTAAACAATATTATTTATGGAATAGAATTTCGTATGGTAAAATTATTAAAATATTACACCTATAATATTTAAAACTGCGATAACATAGGGCATATTTTTAATCAGTATTTCTTTTGTATTGCTGAGATGTGTATTTTTTATTGATTCCATGAAAATTACACTAGAAAGGAAAAAAATTCTAAAAATAATTCCAATCAAAACCGAAGCATTAAAGAAATTACTAACGTAAAGTGAAAAAAAAACTTATTTTTCTATTCTATAACATTAAGCAATTTTCATAAACATATACACCGTCAGGAATAAGACATAATCAATTACGAATGATGATAACGGTGTAACACTAAAAAAATAAATGTTATCAATAAGACCAAATTGTTTGTGTAACATTCTTGTGCAAAGTCAAGAACTATTTAATTTATAATAAAATACAAATTAAAACATATCCAATCGTATATTTTTCTCTGACAATGGCAATTAGTGAGGTAAAGACATATTCCATAACAGATTAATGGCATAAATTTGTTTTATAAACTTGTTAAAATATAGGGCCTAATGTAGTGCACTGAAATTCTGTATATTTATATTAATGTCTGTAAATGTGTATTTAAAGTTTATAAAACCATGCTGACACAATTTTTGATTGAATAAATGCTACTTGAATTTCTTAAACTTGTTTAACTTTCAATATCATTTCACATGAGCTTGCAGGGATGTTTGTGAACTTTTTTCCAAGGGTTCACTGAGTTAATACCGACAATTAGTTCAGGTTGGGATTTATACTTTATACTATTTTTATACCACTCGATATTGTATTGAACTTTATTTTCACATTATTATTATTATTATTATTATTATTAATATTATTATTATTATTGGATTTCCTGTAAATTGCATTATAAATAGGCCAGAGTTAAGGTTTTGTACCAAGAGGAGCACATATATTATTAGTCTTGTTGTGTGTGTTGACTGATTTATATGAACTATAACTAAGTGGTTCAGATTCTCCTCTAAGCTATATTTTTATCAGTCTCCCTTGGTAATGAGATAGTAATAAAATGTCCTTTACAAGGATCTATCAATGATTCACCAATATTGTAGTCGTTTTTATGCATTCGTGTCAATCAATACAAGCAACTATATGATACTTATTGATGAATTAAATGATTCAACATTCAATCATTTAAGTAACAAGTATGTTAAAGAAAAAAAAGTATAACTATCACAGATATATATTGAGAAAAGTATAACTATCACAGATATATATTGAGAAATGTATAACTATCACAGATATATATTGAGAAAAGTATAACTATCACAGATGAGAAAGAGGTTGAAATGTGTATCTTTATTAAACAGGAGTAGAAACTATTTCAAAGTTATCTAATTTTAATGATGTATACTCCAATTACCTGAACTTATTGCATAACCTTAATTGAGAACCAATTATTGTAACGAGATGTTAAAGTTATAATCTACGGATTACCTTCAATTAAGCTTAATTGAATCAACACACTGATAATTACTAAGTAACATCCCAGATAATTCAATAACTCTCATATACGCCAGTAATATTCCACCACTTCAACGACACTAAAATTGCTCTCTATAGTATAAGATTTTCCACATTTCAAGCCACCCCCTGTTCGTGTTGACCCAGATATTTTACAAGGACAAATGTAATCTTTTACTGTACATGTGACTCTTCTCCAGCTAATCGGATCTAGCTGACGACATTTAATTAGGGTTATTCTGAATTATAATTCCTCTAGTCCTAATTAAGGACTTTATAAATTACGTTCACCTATATACAAGAGCAAAATAAAAATAAAAAATTAAAACTTCCACTTTGGTACTTGTGTTGATGTTTTTATAAGTGAAATTATTTGTCATCACTGTAATAAAGTTATCAAAAAGTCCACATTTTAAAAGCATATTAAAGTCTTGGATTTAAAATATCATATGTTGAATATTATAACATTTAAAACCAGGCCAAGTAAATAAAAAAATAATGCTATGAACATGATGTAAAAATACAATTTATCATAAAAAACCCTAAATTTAAACTTTATCAGTTAAAACACTTATATTTTGCAAAGCAGAATTCAACAGTTTAGTAATTTTTTTAATTTAAAACATCGTCATATAAAACTATTTAGTTTTCAAACTACCTTCATATTCCTTTTAATAAACAAAATTTGAACAAGACTTATAATATTCTTTCCTTAGACCACCCAAATACTTGCCAATAACGGTTTGCAGCATATCATGCTGATAATATGTCTTTTAATTTTTTTAAGTATGTTTAAAAACAAATGAAAAATTATTGATTCGGAAAGTTAGGAAGTATTATTTCTAAGAATGTATAATTGTCACATCCATTTATTAAAGATTAAGTTAAGTACTTCCCATGCAAAACAAATTAATTTTCCTAGTAAATTTTGAAATTAAAAAACAAGCTTAAAAAGCTATAGGCCAAAATTAATTTTAATTATTTTCTTAATAATACAAATTTTTAAATACAATGTAATATGATAATAATTCAAAAAGAATTAACTAGTAAAATATTACCGTAATTTTATGTATTTTCAACTAGGTCAATACATTTTTTTTTTCTTTTTGGACCTGGCAAATTGATTTGATTAAATTCAATTTACATCGGTGAAGAAATCTACTTTTGAATCCAGCACCTGTTGTGGTCTTTAACATTCAGAATAGTACAAAGTTTTAGTTACTTACATAAAGAACATATATGTTTAAAAAGGCAATAATCACAAAACAGTGTTAAGTTTGATAACATTTACATTGTAAATTATTTATTAACAATGATTATGTGATACGTATTGTGTAGGAGTAATATTTTTAGGCTTTCTTATTTACAGTATTTGGCACATAATAGCATACAATACTTAATTAATTCCTCAAGGGGAACAGTATTAGCTGGTATCATCTGACGGATAAACATTTAGCTATGAAATGTACTATAACAAATATGTAGTGAAAAAGAAAAATGTTTACGTCTTATTTATACTGTTTCGTGTTAATAATATTCAACGTAATAAATGCATATTTCAACAATAAATATTGAATTTGAAACATTTTATTTACTGTCTTTTGAAGATAAACAAAAAAACTAGTAAGTTTTTACCTGATATTCCATTTTCAGGAGCTGCTAAGTCTAGTCTCAAAGTCACCAAGGCTCACGTTGGGTGGGCGTGAGGTGGAGGGAGTAAATACAAAAGTGTTGTCGTACCTAATAAAATGAAGACCTCTCACCAATAACTTCTAAATGCAAATTAAAATAATTATTACAGTGATATTATTTGATGTTAAGATTTTGTTTGGATAATGATATTTTAGTTAATTCATAAACAAAATAACACAGTAACCTAATAAATTACCAGTAATAGATGCTACTGTCCGTTAGTTTATAATTCAAATATTTTTAAAATGTATTGGTTCGAATATATTCACCATTCTTCTTGAAAGTCTATAACGACTGTTACTGGGCATAACATTACCTTCAATGAAAATATAAAAAGCACACGGAATGTTGAAAACCAGCATTAATCTGAGAGTAACCAATTATAGTGTGCAATAAACTTATAAGTGCACACACTATTATATAAAGTAGACTCAGGACAATGTAAGCTTATGTTATAGTACTAAATATACAATAATAACAATGAACAATCATGTTTCAAAATGTAGGCGTGTTTATACATTAGTAACAAATGTTAGTTGAGGCTCGATCACAGATGATGTACAAACTTTGCCGACGTTTCGTCCACATTACACTGACCATCGTCAGTATGGGTGAGACAAACACTGTATTCACTTAACTCGACATACAGTGTATACACATATATGTTTGACAAATTTTATATATGTCACATGGATTTCTTCGAAATTGTGTCGAACTATTTTTTAACAATTATCAAGTTAAAACTTTATTTTCTTCTATAATTGTATGCCATTCCTATTAACAACTATTCATATATTTGCTTACAACAATATCAAAGACTTCGTATGCCAGTTAAACTCAGTTTAGCTAAATGATGTAATCCTTAAGACAAGCAATACTTTGTTGTGTACATTTTATTTCGTAATAGTATTTACGAATAAATAATACGAATCATAATATTATAATAAAAGTCATTAATATTTATGGATATAAGATTAAATTAATTTTGACTACTGTAGTACACGCTAGTTGCGAGTTAAAAGTAAGGCACATGATACATAATAAAAAACGTATTGTGTTTGATGGTTCAGTTCATAAAGTACATAAATCTAAATGAATTATGAAATATTAATTTTATAATTACTGTTCTTAAGTAAAGACTTTCACGTAGATAGTTATAAAGTGTAAAATACAAATGCATTACGCAATAAAAATTTTCTCTCCATAGGGAAATTGAAGGCTGAATTGTGACTGGACCACGAAGAGCTTTTGGACGGTCAACGGAGGGTAGGCAGGCTTGTAATCTTTTTTGTACAAGAGGGAACTGTTGGCAAGTAGTTTACAATTTTCTATAATAGTTTTAAATATAAACTTATACATGTGATTAGAATAAGATTAGTAGTTTATTAAGAAAGTAATAGTTTTGTAACAATTTATTTTCTAAGAATAGTATTTGTTATTTTTAAATTCAATTTCATTTGTATCGTTTTTAATGACACAGTAATTAACTATGATCACATAGCTAATTGGTAGCATACATTAAAAGTATTTAATACTAATTAATGCCATAAACATTGTGATTTAGTTACAGCAGTAGCTTAGCTTTCAAACAATACATTTAACTCCTAATAACACCACAATACAATGTTTCTTATTTTACTTTGTAAAATATGTAAGCATGATCGTTATTGACTTAAACACCCTATACAATGATACAAATAACTAATAATAATATAAAATATCACTATTTGCAACTAATAACAATTACATAAAGACGAATATTGGGTGACTGGGCCCTTTCTTACAATTACCTCTTAAAAACGAACTAAGATATACAAAATATAAAAAAAGACAAAATACTAATAACTATACATAATAACAAAAATATATTGGTAATAAAGTTCGTTCTACAGAAGAGACTAACAAATAAAATACACTCTAACTAATGCCTATTGTATTATAAATAAACACAAAAGTTACATACATAATGTTAAGGGAGGTTTATTTGAAATATAAACAAATGTGTAGTAAATGAATAAAATATTTGTAAACAACAGCAATGTATTGATAATACTTTTTATAGAGGTAAAAAACAAAAGGTAATTCTACTTTCCTCTGAGAAAAACATTTTAAACAAAACAACTTCATTACAGGAAGTAATTTGGAGTTGAGGGAACGTTTGTTGATGATGGAAAATATTCTCTGTCAAAAATTATATTCTTCATTAGAATTTACAAGCAAGATGATTTGGAATTTAATCAAATGAACAAAGAAAACGTCTATAATATTTGTTTACTTGAAGGAGCCTTTTGTAGTTGTGTATATTTTTCTCACTATATCTTAACGTTTTATTACCTCTATCACCTTTTCCATCCTCAATTTAGGGAGTCATTGACCCGTCAATATAGTGTGACTTGACATGCTACTATAAAGAAATGTCATGATGGTTCTATCGAGCATGAATATTTTCTTACAAAGTTACAAAAAATGACAAACATGAAAAAGTATTTTAAAGGAAAACAATTCAAAAAGTTGTTGGCAAAAGCTTTTTAGTGAGTGTATTGTCAAGAGTAGAGTTATTTAAATAATTATCATTAATGTGTTTTACATAAGTATGAAACGTTTTATGTGAAAAAAAAAAAACAGATCAAAAACATTGAGATCTTATTTGGAGATCTTAAACATTTTGCACGTCAAAAGAGTAAAACGTTCACTTTTTTCTGTTAACTTATATCTATTTGTATTTAAACTATTGTAAAATAATAACAATTGAGTCATAAATATATAATATAGTAAGAATAATTAAAAATAACTTTTTTTTTTACATAGAGGGACTTTATTTATAAAATTAACTTAGCGTTCTAAGTTGATAGCAAGGATACAGTCTAGAAGTACTTAATCGGATAAGAAAAACAATCTCAGAAGAAATAATAATGGACTCTTAGCTCGGGTGGTAAGACTGTTTTAATTGGAAATCTACTTCGTGATATTTATGAAATATGTATTTACTTAAGAAATAAATTACCTGAAGATGATAATTAAAATATATCGAGGAATACAGAAAGATGAATAATGTTTTAAAATAGTCAAATTATTATCTGTTATAGCTTAGTAAAGAAATAAATTTGTTGTTTGTTTATCACTTTAGATGAGAGTAAATCCATTAACCAAAAATTAAACTAAACATGTTAGAATTGAGAAGTGAAATATGTTGCGTCAAAAATCAACATTTTATTTACTAAAATCACTACCATAATCATAACTTATGGTTACATAACATAACCAAACCAAACCTAACATAACCTAACCAAACCTAACGTAACAAACATAACCTAACCGAACCTAACATAACCTTACCGAAGTAGTTGTAATAAATTAACGGAAAAGGTCCAAAAGATTAACATAAGTGAGCTCACATTATTTTTGATGAGATTGTGCTACAAATAACCAATGACTATTAATATACTGTTTAAAATTGCCATTCAATAAGTTCATTAATTTTAATGAGCCCACAATCAATTGTGAGTATGAACAACAGACGTGCCTAAACAAGTGGCTGACAATTAACCTCACAGCCACATCCAGCCCTTATTTTACGAGTGATTCTTCTTAAATAAACCTCGTATTTACAGTTTAAAAAGGAAAAAAACCTGCGTGTATTACATTGATTGCAGTAATAAGTAAATTCATACTTTCGTTTAATATCATGAAACAATAAAATAATAATAAATATTACCCTCTAATATGGTTAATCAATATGATTGTTAAGTCATGCCCCTCTTTAGTCTACATACGACTGTTCCAGATAATATAACTAGACAAATTGCATCTGTTCACACACTTAAACTTCTAACAACTTGATAAAAAGATAGTAAAAAGTTACTTTCTAAACATGTTGTCGATATACAGTAAAATGCGTAGTCTTCTCCAATAAATCTATCAAAAAAAGTTTATTTATTAGAATATATGCTTATAATTACATGTAATGAATTATAATTAAATACAAAATAAGAAGTGGTAATTTAAATTATAAAAAAGCAACATTTACAAATATTGTCATTATTATGTACTTATTAGTTTAAATAAATGTATTAGTGCTTTACTGTTTTTAGGGTTCTGAGAGAGAAATTAAGTATATCATTATATATATATATATATATATATATATATATATATATATATATATATATATAAGCTTGTGAAAAAAATATATATGTCTGAATGAATAGGCTATAATAAGTCCTATAAAAATTAACGCTACCGAAACATTCAACTTTTAATTAAAAGGTGCCAATAAAGCAGAATTTAAAACATATTTTTTATCTCTTACTACAAGCAATTCTTTTATTCAACACTTCACATTTTTAATTTCTTGTCTTTCCCTTTATATTAAAATACCTATTTATGTTTTTACAATAACAAATTACTAATTAAAAAGTCATAAAATTGTGTTATTTTTATATACGATAAAATTATGATAAGTATTATTGTAGAATTAATCAGAAATCTTAATATAAAATCCATACAACAATTCGGTTTGGATAAATCATGTAGAAAACCAATTTTCTAAAGTGCAGACTCTATTCGATATCCCTGAGGGCACAGCGGTTCCATTACTTATTAGGTTATATAAATGTCACTAAAATTAAGGGGATTTTTTACTTATATCTTAGAAGACAACTCCTCTGAGATTGCCTACGGCAGCTGGCTTACAATAATGTTGCTATGCTTAAACATGACTATTAAGTATACCTTTAACGGTTTGTTTGTTATTTTCTTTTTACTAACAATAATGTAAATGCATTTATTGGAAAAATAAATACGAAAATTCTGTTATTATGAAGGAAACGAACTTATTCAAGTCTGGCCATAACTAGGTATACTAAAATAATATAAATTATATGTAAAAGTTTTCTTCTTATATAACACAAAAATATCAAGAATTGTTAAAAAAATTTGATACCTCTGCACAAATATTTTGTATACCCAGAATTTTAATCAAGTATACGAATAAATCAGTTTATAATTATGTTACTCTACCACTAAATAGAACTGAAACAGAACAATTAAATTACTACGTTGCATACTTGAAATTTTTATTTTAAGCACTTAATTTAGATAGCAGGAAATGGAAAAAATATTGATAACAAATATTTAGTATTTAAACTTGATCACTACTGCTAGATGTTCAATATATGGAATTAAAATAAACGCAATATTATTATACATTTGTTGATGAAGTAAAATTATTGAAATATTATGGGCTTCCGATTTTCTCGTGTGCTCGCTAACTAACAATGGTTTAGTATTATTGGAAATCCGTAGTGTTCTCTAAATTTCACCTTTTGAGTTTTGCTTTTGATAGATCATATCGTTAATTAGAGTTGTTCATATTTTATACTCTAAAACTAATTAATTGGGATTTTAAATCCAATTCTGTTTTTTCAGATTGTACTATGTTTATTAACGATGGTCGAGTTTATATTGATTTAAATTTGAATTCAAACTTCCATGTAAGATATTATAATGATTATAGTTTTAATGGGTCTCTCCTTTTCTCAATAGATAATACTGCAGTGCAATGCACTCTTTTAGAGTGTTATCAATTCTTTTAACATTTGTACGGAGTTTAACATATTTTTTTATTTTTTTACATATTATACTGTGCTTTATTAGTTTCTTGAAAACCTCAACAATCATTAATTTTGCTTGATATGTACTAATGATCAGTAAATTATAAGTACTGTGTTAGCTCATTTGGGAACTCAAACCTAGGCCCAAAAGCTTCTCAAGCTGAAGCCTTGACAACTGATCAAACCTTTATGGTGTCCACACAATGTAATTGAGGTATACTATCGCAGACCTACTCTTGTTTAGATCGACTCAAATAAGATAAATACTATTTAGATAAATACTTATTTTCTGGTTGTTTAACCTTAATAGTAGATGTTTCAGATATATTCTTTCTTTTAAGACATTATTGCGATATTGATTTAACTTAAGACCTGAATTATAATTCAATAATCACAATCAAAGCAAATTAATATAAATTAGGAAATTACATGGTACTAAAGTATATATTTGTGAGTGGCAACTTTCAAATACCGCTATTAACACTAGTAAATGCTAACGGGGGCTTCTACTAAAAACAACATTAATTTATATAAAACATTAGAGTGAATTGAATATACCTGCATGAAAATGGTTTTAAAATGTTCCATTTAATGCATTAGACAAAATATTGTAGTAAAATTAATAAATATATAAATATAAATGATGTTGAGAATTTTCTTTATTTTAGTAAACATTTTATTTTTTATTTTACATAGTTTTAAATGCACGGACGTACGTATAATATGTAAACTCCTTAAAGAAATCCCTAAGGCGTTTAATTAATTTTAATGAACCATAGCCTTTGTAAAATTTAGTTTATACAAACATATGAGTTAACACTTTTTAGAAAGAGCATAAAAATTCTAATTTGTTTATAGTGCTAAATAATGTATAAATCTAACTTATAATTGTTTTTAGCTCAAAAATAATGAGGAAAATTTTAATCGCCCTCTCAGTATATTTTATTAAAGTCAAACTAGTGTTTATTATGTTCCCAAACCACTGTGGAAATTAGATTTGGAACAATACATTAAATGTTCGTATTGAAAAATAATTAGAAACAAATTAAACTTTTTTTATTCTAAGAAGCTCTAGACAATTCTGATATATTTAAAATATTTCAAGTCTGTTTCTTTCATTCATAAAGCTGCATTCTTTATTTTATTTTAACATTGACATTATGGATAGTAAAATATAATATGATGGAATATATAGAAGAAGCCTAAAGTATCATCTATGTTTATACGGAGTTTTAAAAGTTAAAATTATCAACCTTAAAATAATACATCATGTTAAATATAAAATAATGCTAACTAAGGTTTACTTGGGTTACACTATAACCTTTATTTATACAAACATAATAAATACCTAATAATAGTGTATTAGTCTTTTGTTATAATCATTTTTAGTAATGAATAAATTTATCTGAATATCCTCGTATTAAAAAAAAATATAATCCACCATATAGTTTCTCCTGATCTCACTTACTGATAAGAGTTAGTCAAATTCTACCATTCAATAGGATTAATTGATTAAATATTTAACTGTAGTATCATACAGGTATATCATAATGCAAGAGTGAGAGATAACTTTTATATATATTTGATAAATATATAGAACTATTCAAAAAATGTTTTCGGCTTTATTTTAAATTGATCTTGATATTACTTTTGTTGTACACCATAAGAATAAATAGGTTTTGTAACTCAATGACTAGTTAATTAATTCCAAATAGTAAAATAAACTCAATATGAACTTAAAACGTGTTAACACAAAAATTAATATTTGTCAACTTTGCTACTTTATTCTTCAATATCTTCTTTTTTATAGAGAATAAATGGGAGATATATAAATAATTGTAATTGTATACAGTCATAATAGATAATTCATGATATTATTAGTTGACACACAACTTAATATTTTATGTAATTGTATTTGTGTGTTTTCTGTAAATAAATATTTCCAATAGTAAAATAATTTAAACAATTTGATCAGTTTAGAGAATATAGTTCAGTGATTGTGATCAAGTGTTTACTAACAAACTGAGGGTTTTCGACATCCAAAGAGTGAGAGATAACCTTTATATATATTTGATAAATACATAACTATTCAAAAAAATTTTTAGGCTTCATTGTAAATTGATCTTGATATTACTTTCGTTGTACACCATAAGAATAAACAGGTTTTGTAACTCAATTACTTGTTAATTAATTCAAAATAGTAAAATAAACTCAATATGAACTTAAAACGTGTTAACACAAAAATAAATATTTGTTAACATGGCTACTTTATTCTTCAATATCTTCTTTTTTATAAAAAATAAATGAGAGATACATAAATAATTGTAATTGTATACAGTCATAATAGATAATTGATGATATTATTAGTTGATACACAACTTAATATTTTATGTAATTGTATTTGTGTGTTTTCTGTAAATAGATATTTCGAATAGTAAAATAATTTAAACAATTTGATCAGTTTAGAGAATATAGTTCAGTGATTGTGATCAAGTGTTTACTAACAAACTGAGGGTTTTCGACATCCAAAGTCAATAAGTACCACTGGTTTGGCAATCCATATCTCGCCTAAACTTAATATTCAATACTACTACTCTTCACATTAAATATATTCATCAGTTGATAGAATGGAGACCAGTATATGTGGTTGATTGTTGATCAACAATTTGAGTTTGTTGACATCCAACAGCATTAATTTCCCTCCACTCTGTGGCCACCTCTTTCTTCCATAAACTTTATTTTTTAACACTTCCACCCTCACACTAAAAATGTTCACCAGTTCAGAGAATGAGGTCCGGTGGATGTGGTTGTTAACCAACAAACTAAGCGTGTAGACTTCCAATAAAAATAACTGCCACTGGTTTAGAAATATATTTTCTCCCTTTATTTTTCAGTAGTTCCACTTTTCATTCTAAACATATCGACAGCTCTGAGAATGGAGTCTAGTTGTTAAGATTGATTGTTTACCGGTACCAACAATCTGGCCGTTGTTTATGTAAAAAATTATATATATGCATAATTAAATATTTAACATAGTAAGGATACAAATACTCAGTACAAATACGAATACTCAGTTTATATTTAAACTTATTTAACAATGTATTACACTGTATATTGTTGTAAAATAAGAATACATTCTCAGTAATATTAACGTTATTTTGTGGCCCTAGGTTAAGTAAAAGAAAAATCCTAATGTCCACTGAAAATGAAATTCTTCTGAACGGCACAGAAGTCTGGGTGGGTTCGATATAGATGAGGATGTATAATACAATGCAACGAAGAACAGTGGAAAGGGTAGCCTGCGCTTATCGTACTGTCGCCGGTTTGGAAGTGATGGTTGCGGCATCTATTTACTCGCTGTTGAGAGGTAGACTATCTTTCTCCAGGTACCCGAGGGAGGCAGAAAAGAAGCAGCGGTAGAAACCAGGGTGGACTCATCGCCTCTTGAGGACTGAATCAGCCGGAGCCATGGAGAAGTTGATTTATACCTATGCCAGCTACTTATAGGTCAGGAATACTTAAGGAAGTATCTGCACCAGCTGGGATAGGTCAGGTCACAACCGTGTACGTACTGCCCGAAGGACGAGGAAGATGTTCACCACACGTTCTTTATGCGTGTACACTTCTATCCGCGGTAGCTCCTGTTACGGCAGGCTGTAGAGGCAATGCTCTGCAAAGTGAAGAAGCATAGAGAACTGTTGCGTCCTACGTCCAAACATAACTACGAGCCAAAAGTGAGGAAGGATGCCTGACTGACCCATATTTGTCCGATATAAAGTAGAAAAGAGTCTCTGAAGAGCGTTAAGACACTCTGCCAAGCATGAAGTCATCTGACAGGGTTCCAGCCCCTTAAGATTATTCTTATTTCCCACACTCTGTGCATAAATATATTTTCCTTACAAAAGCCGTACTACAAATGACTTACATGATTTATCATGACCCTATTAATATAGAATAGTTATTTAATATTTATATAACAGACAACCAAAAGTACAGCTTAGGCTGGTTTAAACAGAACCTAATTCACGATTCTATGTATTTACTTACTCTTTACATCATTCAGTAGTAGAACCGTTATGATATAAACATATGTTTACAGATTTCATAAGGATTATTATTAAAACCATTTAAATATATTTATGATCAATGGTTTTTAGCTACAATCCAAAAAAAAATTTTAACATATAACAATAGAATTATATTGATTTTGTCTACTTTCTTTCTCAAATTTTAATATACAATATATAAAGAAAACAACCTATATTTTACACATAAAAACAGAAATGTACATTTCTTAACTAAATTTGATGGAATCTAACAAATATACTACTTTTGACCTTCCAAACGCACGTTTCGAAGAGATAAATTAAATTTTTAACTACAACTTTCATCTCGTATAGTTTTGAAAATAAAACATACCTGCAAAAATAATTCTTCTGTTGACAAAATACAGTATAAAATATAATGGTTTATTGTTAGTTTAATGCATGCACTATATTTATATATGAACATATAAAACTAATATATATCTTCTTAGAACAAGGGCTATTTATAAAATCATATAAGTTATCATTTATCTTTTTAAGTATGTAAAAATGTGCGGTTGTCTAATAATATGACAAATCTGTAACTATATATGCTAGTGTGGCCTTTGGTTTTGACCAGAAAAGGACAAAGTTACATTAATTGACACCATAGTCTCTCACTTGTATTTTATTCTAACTTAAAACACGAAATCGTAGGTAGTAAAGAGAATTTTAACATACATCGCAGGTCTATGATATTGTATTATAACCACAATACATTATTTATATACAAAGTATTTTTAAAATTCATGATGTCTGCTAGAATAATAATTATATTTCAATAATTTGACAAGAATTAATTGGCGTAAAAGTAGTATGGAAACTAATACAGAGAGGAAAGGCTCTATTGCATTGCATGTAATGTACGAAATACATGAGTCTTGTCAAAACCATACAAAACGCTTTGTTTATTGAAATAGGATTTTACATTTGACTGAGGGTCTGCCATTTACACCAAATAACTGTTTGAAGCTGTCAATACGCCTCTTTCCCCTAAACAAGGTGTGTCTGTCATCATTTTAAAAATACTTAGAAAGTACAAAACCTTTCTACGAAGGTTATATCAAAATTGGTTTTAAAAGATCGTAATAATAATGTTTATGCCTTAATAAAATGACCAATTTATTTTAGTTTAATTTTAGAAATAAAATACTGTTCTTTTTATTCTGTATAAATGGAAATTTTCAGTTGAATATATGATGTGGACTAGCTATCTAGATGTGCAGATGCTGTCTTGGACTTCTACCTTTTAAATTGGACAGTAGATCTTTAAGTACCATTAATAACATTTTAGGGATGACTAATAGTAGAAGTTTTCTGAAATGTAGACTTCTTAGTTCAATCAAAGCTATAAAAAAATAAAGACATTATTATCACGTAACGTTTATGCTTAGGAATTTTTTAATATAAAAATTGAGATATGAATTTTCAATGAGTACAGTAAATATCAGGTCCAAATTTATTATTTACCACGGAGGAAAATTTACTGATCACTGTAAAGGACTGTTTAGTTCAACAGCCTTGAAAACTAAATAACCAGCTTCTTCTTGTGGATTCAAAACATGAAATATGATACAATTTATTGTAACTATCTACCCTCTTAGCTCTTCATAAAAGGTACTTCTTCATTTGGAGTACAATAATATTGTCCGTGGCCATTCATATATATACACTTACGGTGGTATTGACCCACCCAACCACCCATATACGTACGGTGGTACTAACTCACCAACCCACCCAACGTTTGGGTTTTGATATATTTAGAACGCATCGAAGATATCTTAGTTAGGTTTGTGGTCACATAAATGATTATAAAATTTATTTTACAATTACTTTTTTGATAATCAATGATAATATTATAAAGAATTAAAAATATTAATTTAAGTGTCCTATGATACGTTTATAATTAAAGTAAGTAATACTCATCAATAAAATGGTCAGTATATTTGTTCCAAATGAAGTAAGATCAATATAAATCATATTTTATATACTAAAATAAAATTTCCATACAAACAATTTATTTCATTTTTTTTGTTGATAAAATGAATTCGTCTAATGAAATTTCAGGTGCTGCAAGCTATCGAGTCAATTGAGAATATTAAACCATAAGGAATATTAATTGAGGAAAGCAACGCGTTATCTACGCGATAAATGAGTGGCAGTACACTATAGAAACTGATTACCTCGTCCTTACCTGGGCATCCCTGTGGTGAGATTCACGATGTACACTAACTTACAAATGACTGTCCCAACAGGGTTGGACGTGTCAGTTGACCCTCTAAGTAGGTATATACGTGATAAATGAGTAGCAGTAAACTATAGAAACTGATTACCTCGCCTTACCTGGGCATCCTGGTGGTGAGATTCACGATTTACACTAACTTACAAATGACTGTCCCAACAGGGCTGAACGTATCTGTTGACCCTCTAAGTAGGTATCTACGTGATAAATGAGTAAACTATAGAAACTGATTACCTCGCCTTACCTGGGCATCCCGGTGGTGAGATTCACGATTTACACTAACTTACAAATGACTGTCCCAACAGGGCTGAACGTATCTGTTGACCCTCTAAGTAGGTATCTACGTGATAAATGAGTGGCAGTACACTATAGAAACTGATTACCTCGTCCTTACCTGGGCATCCCTGTGGTGAGATTCACGATGTACACTAACTTACAAATGACTGTCCCAACAGGGTTGGACGTGTCAGTTGACCCTCTAAGTAGGTATCTACGTGATAAATGAGTGGCAGTACACTATACAAACTGATTACCTCGTCCTTACCTGGGCATCCTGGTGGTGAGATTCACGATGTACACTAACTTACAAATGATTGTCCCAACAGGGTTGGACGTGTCAGTTGACCCTCTAAGTAGGTATCTACGTGATAAATGAGTAGCAGTAAACTATAGAAACTGATTACCTCGTCCTTACCTAGGCATCCCTGTGGTGAGATTTACGATTTACACTAACTTAAAATGACTGTCCCAACAGGGCTGAACGTATCTTTTGACCCTCATAGTAGGTATCTACGTGATAAATGAGTGGCGGTAAACTATAGAAACTGATTACCTCGTCCTTACCTGGGCATCCCTGTGGTGAGATTCACGATTTACACTAACTTATAAATGACTGTCCCAACAGGGTCTGAATGTTTCTATTGACATAAGATAAGTTGATTGTCATAATATTTTAACAAAATAACGGGGACTTGATTTCTAAACTTTATTTCTCTGTGGTAACGGAATAAAGAACTTTAAAAATGTGTAAAAGCCTTGAATAAACTATCGTATATATATATATATATATATATAAATATATATATATATATATATATATATATATATATACTTTGACTTTAGAATAATCATCTTCAAAGCATTATTGTCTAAAATATATAATTTTAAAATATATACTTTATAAACTGTTGACAATATTAAAAAAAAATATATATTTATTTGAAAAAGAATATGATTTAATTTATTCCAGCACAATTTACTAAACATATGTATCTATGCATTCTATTTACATGTTTAATATAGTTTCTTTGTTCCGTACATATTCTGGATCTTAATATTGGTATAAGATATTTCTCTGATAACAGATTTATTGTGAAGTAGCTCACCAAATCCAAGAAATTTATAAATTTATATTTTTACCTTTTTTTTAACCAATGGTTTGAGTTTATTAATCATAATATTTTATCCTGTAAACATATTATATTTTTAATGTATTATGCTATAAACCTTTGTAAGGCTTATTAAAAATGTATTGACTTTCGACCTATTTTCATTAACCGTAGTAATTTTTATAGTATTAGTTATTGCTTAGTATTCGTAGTCTGTTAAATACTACAAATATTTTCTTAATATATATTTTCAAAAATTCTTAATTTGCAACTATTATACCTTGTGTAGATATCTGGTATGTTGTATTTTAAAACATAACCATGCAAACTCAAAACATACTCAGCTATGAGAATTGGGTAGCTCATTCAAATATAATCTTAAATCAATATTAAATCGAAGCACATGTATACACGTTTTTAAACACATATAGTTTTACTGTTCATAATATTTAAAGTTGCAACCGTTGCTAGAGCAAAATGGAATAACATTTAATATTAAAAAGAAACGGAAATACTCGGACAACCATATTCCTCCAATCAGTCGGAGAGGAGTGTCTACCCGACAATAAATACCTTTGAATCAAGTTGATTGACATATATTAGCTTTTGTTCAATATTGGTTCCCTCGGCCAATTACTGTCTATATTGTTCTAAGGAGTCAATAATGACTCACAGGAATTTCAAAACATGCTCAAACACATTGTGATACCTCATTTATGTTAATGATTTATCTAAGATGTGTAAAACTTAAAATATGTATAGTGTGTAAGATAAAGCTTCCATTGTATTCTTTATTTGTTGAAAATAAAATATAATGATTAATTACTATTAATTAATTCTCAAATACATTAGTTTGATAGGAACATAATATTACATGTAAATTATTTTGTCGACATTGTTAGGGCCGAGTCTTTATAATTTTGATTGGTATCTTCTCTATTTTGTTGCGACTAAAACTAAAATATTATATTATTTAGTAAACTTTAATTTGACTAATATGAACACAAGTACTGAGGTGGATACTTGTGAAAAGAAGTTTCAGTGATCAACTAGCATAAAATAATAAGTAGTTATTTCTTGCATCTCCTTATTTGCTTAACATAAAGGTCCATTCATATATATATATATAGGGTTCAATAAGCCTTCACTAATTTTTACACTCACGTAATGCTCCACAAAATCACTGGGAAGCTTGACTCGTGAGGTATCACGGCAAATGGCCTGGAATGACTCCAGTCTCAAGGTGGAGGAGAAGAGGATGTTGGCTAACTCAAAGATGTTAACATATTTGTTCTGTTCTTTATTTAATAGCTGATTTCTTACCAAAAGTACTTTTTAAACAACTTATAGGTTAATTTTTAGTAAAGAATTGCATCAAAATATTCTTCTTCTTTGGACAAATATTGTAATATATTATGAAAAGCAATTCAGTTTCAGTCATGAACATTTAACTCCTTGGATCATTTTATGGGACCTCCTACAAGTTTATTACCTTAAAGACTTCAACATCCTCCTTTTGAGTGGAATTTTCTCGTATACCATCTGATGTTGCAGGTTTCGACCTCAGTGAAGCTTGAGCTATAGCCTAGTGAGACTTTGTAGCTTGGGACTGTGTGTCACAATCTTGATTTGCTTTGAAATATGTTGGTGTTTGAAATCGCAAGAAGAGATGCTCCACCACATTATGCTGGCCTGTATTTAAATTTATAATAATAATGTCTTTAACTACTTGGTTTATTGACTTACTAAAACAAACTGTTGTGCTTTCAAAAGTATCGGACTTTTTAAATGTCAACACAATTGCTCCCATCATTTTGCCTTCATCTTTACAAAATATAAATTTTATTTTTTCATTATTTTTACAAACATAATACATCTTTAGGTTCTTCTAACTACTAACTAAAGAAGTTCTTATTTTTGGATTATGATTGAGTTATAGTTGTTTATTGCATGTCAGAAAATTATATAAACAGCCCACAGTAAAATTTTATGATATTAAGAGTTCAGTTGTATTTTTTTTTCATGGAACAAACTTTATTTAAAGTATTCACAATCTAATTTAATCATATAATAACATAATAATATTTTATGCAACTTTTTTTATATTTCAAGGCTCTAAGTTACTTCCTTTCTCTTAATGTACAATATTGAATTTAAATTATATATGAAGTTATTAAATTGTCAATTTGTCGAACAAACGGTTATTTTGCTTTATGTACTTTAGTTCCCTTACAATTATGTTACAGCATATACATATCATGTCACAATCAAAAATAGAAAATGTACAACAAATTAATAAGTTAAAATAAACCATAAATATCTTCCCATTGATAATAATATAACATAAAATTATAAAATATCTTTTTTTGTAATCCGTGATTAATTTCAAGAGAATAAATATGCATTATATTATATAGGAAAAGAACCTGTCATTAGAATTTGTTTAGGGTGATCCGTTTTTAATTACCATTTTTTTGCGTACATCATGCAACATACCATATAAGATTGATATGGCATGTTGGCAAAATGAAGACAGAAGAAGTTAATTGAAACTTTAAAATATTTTACATTTATTTACTATTTTGCTTAGGTTAGTCTATTCAATAAATGTATACAGATAGTTAATAGTATTTACAATATTACTTTTTCAAATTTTACAAAATATTAATAACTACTATTATGATATGAAAATTATTAAGTTGAATATTATGTATATTAATAACCTGCTCTATGTTTTGATGAGTTTTAAATATGTTTAATTTATTTCGTGTCTCATTGATTTTTTTTTTTTTTATGTATACAAACGTTTTCTCACTATAACACAAAAATCGCCTTTTTAACTTATAGCTACATAACAATACATCAATAAACACAATTACATATGTGCTTTGGAATAATCTTTAATATTCATGTCCAGTTTTTTAACAACTAAACTGTGTAGCTATTATTAAATAAAAGATATTCTATTTATATATAAAACAAACATATCTTTTAATTATTTGGATTACTGATTTAGAGCTGTCAATCAATATAATAGAGACATCTAGCTCCATTATTTAAGGAAGGAGGTTAAAACTATCAAGCTTAAGTTAAGTAGGTAACAAAATAAAAATAAAAACTTATTTTGAACATATTTAAGTGTAATGTTTGGATCATGTTTACAAAGTAAGGAATTTACTTTTATGAAGATATAAAATACCAAACATGTTATCGTTTGAAAATGTTAATGTATTACAATGTGAATGTATTACAGTATGAATGGAGTATTAAATATATTACTTTGATCGATTTTTGTTAAGCATATTTTATATTCTCCTACCAGAGGGATACACAAAGAAATCTACGATTCTATTCTTAATTGCTTTTTACAACCGTCACTAAAATGAATATAAATATGTAACGAAAAAATAACTTTTATATATTTTTTAATAATTGATATATAATTGAAATAGGTGGTGAATGATGGTTATTATGTTAAACAAATAAAATAAATGTCTTATCACAGTTGTATTCAATATAAACACATATTTTAATAAATATATTAAAAATATCTTTATTTAATATTTGTATTTATGAAAAATGGCTTTTGTCATATAAAGTAACTTATATTAACTGAGAAAGTAAAAGTATTTTAAAGAATACAATCGAATTAAAATAAACATATATTTAATGTAGTAAATTCAATTATATTACGTGAAATATTAATTTATTTATCTATTGACTTAGAAATATAATACAATCAAAAACAAGTTATAAATAATTAAATAAAGAATGGTGTCTAAATAAAAAAAAAAAAATAAATAAAAAAAAGGCCACAGTTTTATCCTCTTAAACACATAAAATGGGGGTATATTTATTGGAACGCTTTCAATTTGGTGCTAAACAAAAGATAATAGCTCCCTGAATATTAATGTAGTGCATTATTAGGCTCTTGAGTCAATAAACCCAAAATACTACAAACAATGTGTTCGTTATGATTCTGGTCTGCGAACTACTTAACATATGAGGGTTCAATCACTTTATTATCAAATATGTTCGAGATAAGTTTTGTAAATATAAAAATCATATAAGTGATACAAATTTAAGGGGTATCATGAAATCAGATTTATATTGCCATATACAATAGTTATGTCATACTACAACAGAACTCATTTTATGCATATATATAGAACTCGATCCTAACAATTTATTCTTTTCTATAGTTGTTTCATATTTTCTCATTAAGAAAACAATATTAGAAAATTTTAATTGCATAAGAAACATGAGTTCTCACAGTATTTCCCCACTTATATATTCATATGAACATCAATCTAAAATTCTTACTTAAAAAAGTATAGCTAATTGCCAATTTATAATTAAGAGAAAAAATTTGTAATCGTAAATTATTGGTCAAACAGATAAAACACATTGTTGTGAAATATCTAATTTACATTTACTATAATTTCTGAGTTACTAAGGATGTAACTCAGAAATTGTCTAATATAAATGGAAAAATTTTTTAAATTTGTTTATCATTTACGTTTATCGGTTGAAAAATAAAAGAAATATTTAATATATTACTTCGAAATGTAAAAAAAATACTTGCAATTGATATTATCCAACCCACTATTTTATGATAACTATAATCAGCTATAAAAAGCAGGTGCCTTAAGAAAAATGTGTTTAAATATATACCTAAACATCTTTGAAAAGCTACATTTTAAGTCATCCAAACTACCAATTATTCGTTTTGAAATAACAGAGTGTACGGAAAAATGCTGTTTTTTACTTATCACTTAAAGGCTTCTATAGTAAATTCATCCTAGATATAGACAAAATTACTTTGACAGAAATGTTCTTTGTTAAAGATTTTAATAATTAAATTATGAAGAACTGTATAAACAATTTGTTCTTGAAAGGTAAATAAAACCCCGTTACATATATATTTGCTTTTGATTTTATTGAATTAAATGGACTAAAAACGTAAAATAGATAGATAAAATAGAACGAATATTACTGTAAAATGTCATAATTCTCAATGTGAAAATATATATTTAAAAGAATAAGAGACAATTTTTTAAGCAGTGAAATTTGTATTTTATAATTAGGTAAATGTTGTTCAATGTGCAAACATTTAGTAATTGATTTACAAAACAAAGAAACATTAGACAGTAAACATTAATTACTCCATTAGTATGAAATGATTATTCATTTTTAGTCATTACAACTACATATATTCTAGTTTTATCAGTTATATTTTAGTCAAGGGCAATTCAGAAATACTGTATAAAATATTATTAAAATTTTTCAAAATATCTGCTTTCAGGGTGCTTTCTCCTATAGTGACTGGGGCCAGTCCTAAATTTTAGACATAATTTCCAGTCGGCTAGAATATTTAAACTTTTTATGCGACTTTATGGAAAAATCAATGTTCTATTCATATGTTAATTTTTACATCAAATTATAACAGACCAAGAATCTAGATTTCAATACTTTTTATATAATTGGACTAGCTTTTAAGTATGTTGGTTCTTTTCTTCTATATAAAAAAATTGCTTTATACACAATAAGACTGTCCTCAAGCAATTTTATGTACTCGTGAAGCTAGCTTTCCTTTCTTATGAAATTTAGTCTTGTCTACCTTCTTGTGATAGGCAGTTCCAGTGGGTTTCCTCTGCCAATCTCTCTTTACCCACTCTTTCCAGTACACGTTGAAGTGACTAAAATGTGTGCTAAAAAAAGATTGTTGGAAAAACAGTCTACTGAGAACATGTTTGCAGGATATATTTAACGTTTAATATTATTATTTAACTATACAAAATAATCAAGCTCACATATCTAGTAGTACTTTATTATAAACCTTACCAAGTTCAAAGCTTCAAAGGTAAGGAATCCTTAGACAAAGTGGATTCATCTTGGAAATAATTAAGTCCTGAGGCAGTTAAGTTTCATTTGTTTGTTAGGATGCTCAAATGGTGGTGATCTTTTATTTAAAATAAATACTTTTACTTTATGAAAAATCCTACTGGAAAGTTATTTTAAGCCAAATTAGTTATGTATGGTAAACAGCCTAACAATATTAATGTATTTTTGAACTCACTTATATTAACACTATTTAAAATAACTTGACACAATAATCAGTCTCTGGGATGACGTAACATTGAATACATCTTAATATTTTATAACTGTTAACCTAACTAAATAGTATTTATATTGAACTGTAAAAGACAATTTGTTTATTGTCCATTATATACACAAGTTATTGGGTGACCCAACAATTACAGCATAATACCTTTAATAAATTATATTCCAATTAAGTATGAAATTAGAAGAAAATTACATACCTGACAAGACTTTTTTATAAAATGTAATTGCATGCAAACTTATAATAGTGTGGTCATTATGATGTATGTTTTTATCAAATTCTTGTATTTATTATATTATTTTCAAAAACTATGAAAAACCGCTGTACCTAAACTAGTGAACAAAAAAAAAATAACTTTTCATCATGGGTGGTTTATGTTACTGTAATAGTAGGAATCAATCTAAATGTATACTAGTTTGTTATTATGATATTGATTGTGTACAAAGTAGCTGGATTAAGTAGTTTAATTAATCTTACAATGTTACGTAATATACAGATTAGAATAAAACAAGAAATATATTGTAATTGAACCTCACTCAAGACGAATAACAATAAGTACCACATTAACAAATACTTTAGTAATTGTAAGGTGCACTACATTGTAATAAATACATTGTATTTGTATTGAAAAATAATATATTTGTGTAAATAATATCTTTTGTATTATTCTTTTTTATTTCCCCATCAAATGGAATTTATTAAAAACTATCTTCTCCTAATATTTTAATAAATGCTGATATTTGTTACCATTTATTAAAGCATACCACAACTCTTAAAGTTAAACAGTTAAACACTGACATAACAAGCAAGTTTCCCTATTTGGCTGTTCTAAGCAGTTAACTCAATTATTAACCAACACAACTATGTGTAACTTTGTAATAAAGCTAGTTTTGGATCCAAACAGCATCGTGCATTGTTTTTTGGATGATAGGGTTTACATAACAAAAATAAAATTTTAAAAGTCAGTATTACTTTTTTTGCAGCAACTAATTTATAAATACTCTTTACAAGAGTTCATCACATTATGTATAACTTCACAGGAGTGTGTAAACCTTTATTATATTTGAAAAATTTGGGTTAATTTTTTTAACCATGCCCCATGTTACTGGTTTTATCTCACAGTAATTGTTCAAATTAGGTTTTTAATTAATTGCTGTTATATATTTTTTTATTATTCAGTTTTATGTTGATTAAAGATATGTACAACTTAAATTATCAAAAAATACTATTTTAACAAAAATTCTCTTTGTATATACTTTTTATAACATTTACTAGAGTAATTTATTTCAATAATTGTACATTTTTGTGGTTTTAATAAGTAAAATAAAACTTGTCAGTGAGATCAAATAATAACTGTATACAGTACGTAGCAATAAAACAATGTAGATCATGTCTTACATAAATTATATTAACCGTATGAAAACAAAATGTTTCAGCTTAAATGTATCAGTTTTAATGTTTAAAAAAGAATGAACATACATTTATGTTTAAATTAATTTAGTTATTTTTATCCATGTGGTAGGCAGTTATAAACTTAAAAGTGGTCATAAAGGACGATGAGTAGTTTTTGTAATTTTTAAAGCATGATATGATATCACTAATGTATATTATATCACACACCCAAAATAATATAAGAAATAAGAATGTTTATAATAGACAAACTTCTAACAGCTATGCTTTCAGCATATCGATTGCTGAGCATAAATAATAAATTTAAGTCGTAAACCCATATTATTCAACTTTATTTTGAAAAACACCGACTTAAAATACCAATTATAAAATAAGAAAGCCAGTAAGCCAGTGGCGAGTTGTATAAGGTATCCTGATGTTATGACCGTTTGAAATAGTGCAGGTTAGAATACAGGCCTTTATCAGTATTAGTCATTTTTACTGACAGGTTATCCCCCTTACTCTGCATCATAAGATCCAATGATCCAACACTTTGAGAGATCGTATATCCCTCAAAGTGTTTACTCCTGGTCACTCCCATGGATCTGAACATTCGTCAAGGTGTTTCTAGCGAGCCTAAATAAAATTACTTTTGTAGCAGGCAAGATAAAATGTGTTCTGTTTAGAGATATATTAACTCGTAAAGGAAAATTAATTTTATTTGATTCAAGAATTCACAAATAGAAGGGAATATTTAATTCACTTGCTATTATAAACACTGAAACATCCTTGATTAAAATATGTAGTCCAGTAATGTAAGTTAATCTCAATATAACAGAAAAGTGCTCATAGTATAGACGAATACGAGATATCAGCAGGATTCTAAACCTTCTATCCCCTAACCACAGGGTTTTAAGGCCAACCACTTTACATCAAGTGGGGTAAATAATTAAGTAGAGCGTCTCGCCAAACACTTGACTAAATTACTTTGTCTGTATATTTAGTTAGTAAAACTTGTCAGGAGCAGTGCTGTAGTTCAGTTATCTTATTAAACTTAACATAAAATTAAATTAACTCCGAAGACTTTTTAGCTGCAATATAATGTTCACTATTTATAAATATTTAATTTAAAACGCTTGTCTAGTAATTACTTACATACATTTGTAAGTATGTAATTTACATACATTTTGAGACAGTAAAATATTGTAAATCTAAGAGTAATTCTGATTTTTTTTCTACATGGACTATCATCAACAACTATTTTTTTTACGCTCGAGACTGTTTTTTGAGACAAATGTTTAATTTTGAAGTCATTATGCATATAGAAGCTATACAACAACCTAGTATCGATATATTTCTTTTTATGTAACATTTCAATTTTAAAATTACTAAAAAAACATAATATGAACGTATTGAATTGGTTCTTTGATGTTACTGAAATTTGTGCATTTAAAGTTAAAATTTTTTTATGTATAGGGACAGTTTTAATAAATATACAGTCTATAGATTCTTAAATATTCATCCACATAGTTTGCTTTTACACGATATTTAAATTGTAATTGTTTATCTGCTACTTGTAAGGTTATCTTCAAGCTGACTATGTGCGTGTTAACAATGATTTAGGCTACATAGATACTATAAAATAAAATTATTTTTACCCTTAGATGTCGTCATAATATAAGAACTTCTACATTTATATGACTAAAGGTTACAGATAAATGAAGAATAATTTTTGGGAATCTGTATTAATTGCAGTAAATAATTTACTCGTTGGAAAAATTTAATTTAAGATTATCAAGAAAACGTTTATTTATTTGAAAGCAAGTTCTTTATCCATTATCAACTTTAAACCACCTTAAATTGAAAATATCCCAGTGATTTCAGGAAAGGGCAGAGGTTGCGCAGGGAATTACTGTTATCTCTTTTTTGTAGTTAAAGGTTTAAAAAAAGTCTCACAATCAAACTATTAATAGACATTATTTATAAAAACATTACCTGTTGTAACGTTTAATACTGTAATAAATTCACAATTCTTTATAATATTTCACTGGGTTATCTCGTTTGAGATTATCATTTATACGACAAAAATTTACCTCTGCATTTTAATTGTTCACTCAAAATAATATATAAGTGAAAATTATACTAAGCTATTGAAAAACATTTAAAGAAATATTATTAAACCTTAGGTTCTACCATACGCTAATTAGTCGAGTGGGCTAAGGATGCACCCCAGCACTCATGGAGTTACCAAACTTACCCGCTCCTAACTATATGAAGTAACGCCCAAGCACTACACGCCAAATCACTCGGAAGGCCTTATCCGATGTCTCCGAAGCACTAGGTTCTCTTGTTGCAGGACGAAGGCCTCCAAAGCTGCAATGAGTGTACAGGAGTGTTTCATGTATTTCACCGAATTGGACTTTTTTACTTGACAGCTTTCTTTGACATATTTTATGATCCAAAAACCTGTGCTAATCCAGCAGTATGCGGTTAATATTTGTATTTTAATGAATGTAAACCCTGAATTGATGTATGTTTTGACAGGATTGTTCTGGGTAATTTATATTTATAATGTGTTAATAGTATTTTAATAGATAAAATTGTGATTTAATTCTATAAAAAAAATCTTTATACTTTATAAAAATAATATAATTTATTTACTTTCTACTTGCATTGTAGACGACGATACTATGTTTGTTTGTAAATAAAACACAATAATTAATTAGTCCAATAATGAAATAATATAAGTATAATGACAAAATTTAAAAGAACTGTTTTTAATATTTTACAGTTTTAACAATTTCGTATTCCAAAAATAAATTTGTGCTCATTATGAAAATCATGTAACTTAATGTTCAATCGTGCTCAAATATTTACCAACGAAGTAATTTATTTGGTCATATATCTTTGTTGAGATGCATGTTTATAATTGTTATAATATACAAATTATTTTAATGTAAATAAATAATGTATATCTTTTAACTATCATAATAATAAATACATGTTCTCATTTATTACTAACAACTACACCAAAACGGTTAGTCACTTATAAACATTTCTAATGCACCAATAATTGTAATAGCTTTAAAAACTCATTTCTAGATTGCTTATTGTACTTGACAAAAAACAATACAATTATAAATGTATATCCATTTTTGTGTTAGATTTTTTAATATTTTTAAACCATAATTAACTTATTTAAAAGCAATATTACCATATGTATACTAAGGAATTAATTATCTTATTATTGTTATTCATCAGTATATTATACCGTTGAGGTGGCTGAGTAGCTAGCGTATCGAACTGTGAAGAGCAAGTTCCAAGCAACTGAGTTAAATATCACTGTACGTGTATGTATGAGCATGTATGTCAATAATACTGTACGTTAATGGGTAGGTGGGTTAATACCACTGTACGTGAATTTTTTTTTGGGTCATGTCCCTTGTGTGCACCATCACAGTACTGAGCAGTTGAACAGAAAAAAGCATGTTATTAGAACGCAGAAAATGAGCACTGAGTTTAAAAAATTGTCCAGTGATATGCTACCTAATATGATATTTTAAATTGTTATGTACTTTGTGACTTTGGCACATTAATATGTGGAGTAACTCAGAGGTAGTAGGTTTGTTTTGTGTGAGTTAATCTAACTCTTTGAAGTTAACTAAATTAGCTTCAAAAATTTAGGATCTATGTATGGAAATAACTTTACATTTACTGTTTCATCCATTTTAATTTTATTTTCAAACAATCATAATAATTATTAAATATTAAATTAAATACAAAACTCTTAATGAGGGAATATTCTACAATGTTCTACATGTGTAAACACTAATAACATTACCTTTAACTATTGCCTTGCACTTTGTATTTATTTTCCATCCCTATAATATGCAAACACACTCCAACCACCGTACAAACATGTAATACTATCCCTGTTCAAACTGCCGACTTCCCTTCCGGACTTAAGACAAACTCCGGTCTTGTTTGCTTGAGGGGAAGTTTGTTCTTATTGGTATATATTGGAAGGTCTCACATATTACTTGGTGGGTCGGATGTGGTCGGTTCTAACTCAAATGTACTTTAACAAAACGTATTTACTGTACAACCACTGATGGGTGTGATTGATTTCAATGATACGATCTGTTCAATACTAAACAAGAATAATTTGTATGTCATTTTATATGAGTATATTAAACTTACAAGTAATTACTGTAATTTTAATTTCTTTAATCAATGACTTTTCAAACACTCATCATATATAAATACAAATATCATTAAAAAAATAATTAAAAAACATATATTCAACAACTTTATTACCTATTTCAAAAGGATAATAAAATGCAGAAAGATACATGTTTAATACAGCTGAACTCTACTATAAATTGACGTAGTATTTGATCATAATAACACGATGTTTAAGGTTAATTGAGTGTATACCCATGAAACGCTGTGGTGCACGAGTTTCATGTAATGATGTCATGTAGTAGTTAAAGCTGCAATCGAATTGTATTCAATTTTAGATTGGTTGGGCGTCATTATAGAAACCATCTACCGTAATTGAGGAACACGCTATTATTGAACCAGGAAATCTGGGTTGAAAAGCACGCCTTTTTCGTATGTCACAAAATTAAATTAAAATTAATACTGTGTCCATATAGTATTCTAAATACACGTACAGTGGTATTGACCTCCCATACACGAACAGTGGTAAAAAACAGCTTCAATATTACTTTAAAACATATTGATCCTAGAAATAACGCACGCACGCGCACACACACACGCGCACACACACACACACACACACACACACACACACACTGTCGGAAATAGTATTGACCCACTCACCCACCCATACACGTACAGTAGTATTGACCCACTCGCCCACCCATACACGTACAGTGATAATACATCTTTCCGAACCATCAATCTAAAATTTGCAAGCTAATTAAAAAAAAGACAACAGTAACAAACATGATTGGGAACATTTTCTTAGCGATATATGTGTTGCTGCAGGCCACAAAGAGTCGATAATTGCAAACACACATAGCCTACAGCGTAATTCGTATGAAATATTCAAATTTATTAAAATTATTAATATTTATTAGTCAGAATAAAATTACAATAAATTTAGAATAAATACAACATTTGTAGCTGTATCATGTTGGTACACATTAAATTAACACAGTAACCCACCCATCCACCCATACAAGCACAGTGTTACTGACCCACCCACCCACCCACCCATACAAGCATGATGTTACTGACTCACCCGCCCACCCATACAAGGATGGTACCCATACAAGCACGGTGTTACTGTTTACCCATACAGGTACTGAGGTATTAACCCACCCGCCCACCCATATATGTACAGTGGTATTGACCCACCCACCCACCCATACACGTACAGTGGTATTGACCCACCCGCCCACCCATACATGTACAGTGGTACTGACCCACCCATCCACCCATATACGTACAGTGGTACTGACCCATCCGCCCACCCATACACGTACAGTGGTACTGACCCACCCGCTCACCTAAACACGTACACGTCATACTGTCATAGGCTTTGCTGAAATCGATAAAAATTCCAAAAAAAGTTTGTTAACCACAAACTACAAACAAATCCCACCCGCCCACCCATAAACGTACAGTGGTACTGACCACCTTCCCACCCATACACGTAATATGGTACTGACCCACACGCCCACCTAAACACGTACAATGGTACTGACCCACACGCCCACCCATACACGTACAGTGGCATTGACCCACCCGCCCACCCATACACGTACAGTGGTATTGACCCTTCCGCCCACCCATACACGCACAGTGGTGTATATCCTTGGGGATATCACGTCGATCACTACAGCGCATCCTGACATGTGAGTTACAATTCCACTCGAACAGCCATTTTATCGAACGTAAATCGAATTACAGCCGTTTACAGAAACTATAAAAAATAACAACCCACCCGCCCGCCAATACACGAACAGTGTTACTGACCCACCTGCCCACTCATACACAAACATTGGTATTGACCCAGCTGGCCGCCCATACACGAACGGTGGTACTGACCCACCCGCCCGCCCACACACAAACATTGGTATTGACCCACCCGCCCGCCCATACACGAACATTGGCATGAATCCATTGTATGTGTGTGTGTGTGTGTGTGTGTGTGTGTGTGTGTGTGTGTGTGTGTGTGTGTGTGTGTGTGTGTGTGTGTGTGTGTGTGTGTGTGTGTGTGTGTGTGTGTGTGTGTGTGTGTGTGAGTGTGCGTGCGTGCGCGCGCGTGTGCGTGCGTGCGTGCGTGCGTGCGTGCGTGCGGGTGTGTGTGTGTGTGTGTGTGTGTGTGTGTGTGTGTGTGTGTGTGTGTGTGTGTGTGTGTGTGTGTGTGTGTGTGTGTGTGTGTGTGTGTGTGTGTGTGTGTGTGTGTGTGTGTGTGTGTGTGTGTGTGTGTGTGTGTGTGTGTGTGTGTGTGTGTGTGTGTGTGTGTGTGTGTGTGTGTGTGTGTGTGTGTGTGTGTGTGTGTGTGTGTGTGTGTGTGTGTGTGTGTGTGTGTGTGTGTGTGTGTGTGTGTGTGTGTGTGTGTGTGTGTGTGTGAGTGGGTGAATACAACAGTACGAGTATGAGAGGGTGGGAGGGTCAATAGCACTGTACGTATATGTTGGTGGTTCAATACCGCTGTACGTGTATGGGTGGGCGGGTAAGTGCAGGCTTTTCCCACCCTGTCATAATGTAATGTGAAGCACAATATATATGAAAGTTAAATGTTTATGCGAAATATTTTGTTATATTGTACAATATAACAAATTTAATATAAATAATTCCATAATTTACTATATATATATTGCTTTTAAAGCATAAATAAACTGTTAAGCTTCATTAGGAAAAAAAGTAGCACTTTACGTGTATGGGTGGGCGGGTGGGTCAGTAGCACTGTACGTGTATGGGTGGGCGAGTGGATCAGTAGCACTTTACGTGTATGGGTGGGCGGGTGGGTCAGTAGCACTTTACGTGTATGAAGTTTCTGAAGTGAGTATACAATGAGTTGAGTCCAACATACCTATTTATAAAATAAAATCTAGGATTCATCAAACTTTGTACTAATATTTCGCTAACTAACTTTGTACTAATATACGCGCCAACATATCTGTACAAAGTAGACCAAACACAAACGCGTTGAGTAGATGACCAGCCTATCTAAACCAATCACACAATACAATCCTATATTTTATGACTAGAAGGTGCTTAGATTCCTCCTATACTCACATTCCAGCGCGTCCAACTTTACAACTATTCTTGTTGTATCTGTACGTGTATGGGTGGGCGGGTGGGTAAATGCCACTGTACGTGTATGAGTGGGCGGGTGGGTATAGGTGAAAAAATGAACCACCCTGTAGGTTTCATCATTAACTTAGTACTCTTAATTCTATCCAATATGACTATCCAATATGCAAATATTCTTAATACCTTACATAATACAATCTTGTGTATTGGTCATTTTCTAAAAATATTATAGAGAAGATTTAAGATACAAATTGGTGAATGGTATTTGGTTAAACACGCGAAGTTCCATAGTGATTCAAGGGCAAGCAGCAAGCATAATGTTTAATCAATGAGGCTTGAGTACTTCTTTGTACAATTAGTATTCTTAACAACATTTGTATACAGAATAGGAATATACTTAGCCAACACATCAGCATTTTGCAACTACGAAGTTAACCTAAATCGCACCTCAGTGACCAAAATCAGTACCACTGTACGTGTATGGGCGGGTGGGTGGGTCAGTACCATTGTACGTGTATGGGCGGGCGGGTGGGTCAGTACCACTGTACGTGTATGGGTGGGCGGATGGGTCAGTACCACTGTACGTATATGGGTGGATGGGTGGGTCAGTACCACCGTACGTATATGGGTGGGCGGGTGGGTCAGTACCACTGTACATGTATGGGTGGGCGGGTGGGTCATTACCACTGTACGTGTATGGGAGGGTGGGTGGGTCAATACCTTTGTACATGTATTGGAGGGTGGGTGGGTCAATACCGTCGTGCGTGTAGTGGGCGTGTCTTTCATTTGTTTTCGTCATACATGTTCATTAACTTGACGACACCAACAATAATGTGCCTTGCTCTTTGTATTATTTTTAATGTAAACGAGTCTATCAAGTGCTTTAAAGAATTCTTTTGAAAATATTATCAGGCTTTCATAGAGCTACGTGTAATTTAAGAGAAAAATTCTACTAATATTTAGGTCATTGTCATATTAAGTCATTGCTTATATTTAGGACAGTAAATTGTATGTCCTAACATACTTAATTACTTGCTACACAAGTGTAATTTACCCGAGAGAAAATGAGCAGAAACACATGATGGTGTGAAATAAATTAATTAAATCCAAATTAATGAAATGAATAGGAGCAAAACAAAGCGATTACTAATCAAAACATGTTGATTTTATTCCGTTTGGTCTAATTGTGTAATTGTATGAATAAAGGTATTCATAGAGAAAAATTACAACTATTAAATACGAAAAAGAGGTTTTTAATTGGAATGGGATAATTGGTTATTGGAAAAATGTTATTTTTAATTATGGATTATACATTTTACGCAATATAATCCGCAAAAACTACTTTGCACAAAAGAAGATCGCTGATAATTCTTATAATTTATACATCAATAAAGTTATTTTATAGAAAGTATACATGTTATCAAATTATTACACTTGGTGATTTTGTAAACGTCATATTTAATATTTTTAATGTTTAAAAACTAAATTTTGAAATATTTTTTTTACTTTCAAATAAAATAACAACTATTTATTAAACTAACTGTAAGATAAAAACTTAGTTTTAGTGAACAAAATAACTATTTTACTCGTATTTATTAAGTACTAGTTTATAAATATTAAACTGTTTAATTAAATATGCATTTGAAAGTTTAATATTACCGACTGTCAGTCGCCTTATAAAGATAAATAGATGTATCAATATATATTTTTATTACATTATTTTCCTTGTCTTAGAAAGTTCTTGTTATTTTTGAACTACACAAGGAAACAATAAAGTGTAACAATACAAACCGTTGTGAGTATCAATAACATTTTGTGACACATGAAGCCAGTAACATATGAAATAATGACTATCTGTTTTCCTCGTTTCCTTGATAACTGATTTTGATTTAATGTTATTGGCCAGCACCTGACTTGAATTTGTGACCATTTGAAAATGTATTGAACATATGAGTAGATATTTTCTAAGGGTTCAAGACTCACTTTTTTTTGGTCACGTGACCGGATCCAAGATGGCGGCGCAGTGTTGCCAACCCCCCACCCCCTCCCCCACAAAATTTCCCTCATTTCCCTCACATTTCCCTCACATTTCCCTCATTTCCCACATTTCCCACACATTACCCACATTTCCCACACATTACCCCCACATTACCCCCCAAATTCCCACGTTATACTATATAAAATGTATACTTTTCCCATGTTATACTATATAAAATGAAGTTTTTTGTCCAATATGGCGTCATGAAATACAAAAGATGGCGACCGGATCCAATATGGCGTCTTTTCCCGCCCGCGCCAACTCACACCCCGTGGGAAAATTCCCTCCCCAAAATTCCCTCGTCCAATATGGCTGTCTCTATATATACATATAATAAAAGTAATATTTCATATATACACTATAACAAAGATCGATCGTAGCGCCCCTAGCGGCAATACCGATCACAGCGCCCCTGGCGGCAATACCGATCGCAGCGCCCCTGGCGGCAACGCCGATCGTAGCGCCCCTAGCGGCAATACCGATCACAGCGCCCCTGGCGGCAATACCGACCGCAGCGCCCCTGGCGGCAACGCCGACGCGACCGTAGCGCCCCCGGCGGCAACGCCGACCGATCACAGCGCCCCTGGCGGCAACGTCGGGTGACGCATGCGCATCCAAACGCTTTGCCCCATGATTGGTCGACATCCCTATTTAACCGACCAACACAATCAATCTTTCTCACACCTACTGTTAGCCTACCTATTTCAATTTAATCTGAATGTTTTATAAATACCTAGCTTCCCCATATATCACCTGCCGCTAGTCCTCCTATTTAAATCAATCCTTCATTTAATTTACCCTCAACCCTCCATATTACCACTACTAAAGTCACAAAACATTCCCTCGAAGCTTAGATTATACCTTAAGACTCCTCATCTTACAACAAGTAGTCAAACACATATGAATTATACTTAATATTACTTAATTTAAATCTTCAAATTTATCTAAATCAGTAAATTTAACAGAGGACTCAATTCCACATATATTTAATTCACTTTCACGTTTCTTTGTAACCAGTTCATTCAAACTCACAGGACATTCTTGGAAAGGTATTCTGCTACAGTCGTTAGACTGGAGGTTAGTAAAGTTTATTTAGAGTTTATAATGGTCTACTTATACTAAGTGATGATCCAAACTGTCTTATTATTAGGACGAGGTCTCCGGCCCAACCACTTCAGGCACTGCTCCAAGCACCTCGGTCGCTGCTCATGATCGTGTTGTACATAGACCTGGGGGACGCCTTTAGCTACCTTCTTTTCCTCCATATCATAATTTAGAACAGAGTAGCATTTTGCTCACAAGCCAATCATTTCCCTAGCCGGATTAGAATTTAGTTAATCTTTGAAGTTTCCTAACGCTATTTTATTTAAATTACTGTAACACAGGTGGCTAGGTGGATAGTCCGAAGTATCAAAAATATGTAATTCGCTTTTCATCTCTGCGTAGACATCCGGAGACATTGTTGAAGCGGAAGACGACGACGAGGACATAAAAAGTTTTATGTTTTTCCCAAACGTTGCAATTGCCCGCCAGCCAACAGGGTAGGGTGGTGAACTACGCATAGTCCAGACGTGTCGACAGCACTCCCAGCAACAATGTCCTAAAACATAAACATTCATTAAACAAATTAGACAAAAAGCTATCAACCCTCCGTGGCCTAGTGGTTAGCGTACCCGACTCGACAAACAAGTGTTGATCTATGCCTTGAGGGTCTATCCACCTGAATCCAGACTCTGGGAGTCAAATGGTACATTACTACACCAAGGATGAGTAGGTGGGTGTTATGTTCAGTAAGGACGGTAAGAAGATCGGTTCCTGTGGTATCGAACCGACGGGAGATGGGGACATGTTCAGTCAGTACGGTTAGGAGTCGGATGCGAAACCACTCGGACACAAGGTCGTTTTTTAATTTGATTGAATTGTGTTCAATTCACAACTAAATGACCTAAAACTTCCACAATAAAAAAAAAACAACAAACACCGATTGCACTCTGTGCAAATGCGCACCTGGTGGCAAAATTAAGCGCATCCTCTCGGAAACATAGCACCTTCGGAGCGTTTTCACTCTACACATACATACACCTGCTGGTAAACAGCACAACCAAACGAACACACCAACCACTTTTACAGAAATTGATTTCTTGAAACAGAACATATTGTATGAGTAAGTATGACAAGTATCTTTTTCCTTTAACGTATGTATTACAGTCCTGGATAATGATAACCAATTCAGTTAATTGCAATGTAAAATCAATGATTATACACGTTACCATCAATGAATCAATCAGTAGCAGTGAAATACCTTCAGAAATATAACCACAAAAACCACTCTACATATGCGAACTAAAAGCAAGTTCATAAAATTGAAGGCACTCGCCAAATAAAAATTGAACATACATTAGCCAATGATTATTAAATTACTGAGAGTACCTACTGTTTAGTTAGACCTATCTCTGTCATTGGTTAGCACACACATCTTCTTTGACAACTCAGTCAATTCTATTTCATGCACAAATAGCATAATTAAGCCTACTAAAGTCTCACAAATACAAACTTTTTAACAACTTTAGTTCATTGTAATTCCAAACAACTGTAACGACAATAAATTGCCAACATGAGATCAAATATAAGCTTGCTTATACTTATGTATAGCATAATAACTATTTCTTACATTCAAAACTTTAATACCTAAGACTTAAGTGTGTAGACACTAAAATACAGTAATTGGATTTCAAGTTACATTATATCTGTAAGGGTCAACTTACGAAACATGTTTAACATTTCACTCAAACTATCATAATTCTGTGGGTAATAAAAAAAGATACACAATTCATTAAATAAAATAGCAATAATTGATAACGAAAGTTTAAGTAACAAAGGTAAAAATAAAAGCTTGCTTAGTACTTACAGTTCAACCAATTAAACTTAATTGTAAAAAATCACAAAATCATAAGATAAACCATAACAAGTACGCTTTGCAAATGTATACATATAAAATCCATTTACCACTCATCACAATTTCTCCAAAACCAATTGAATTAAAATGTTTTCCACTTTTCAACGTCCTAACATAAGTCGTTTAAACATTCCTATATCTCTAAACGCTCCAGCCGTTATCGCAAAATGACCATTACAGATAAAACGCCAATTCCATTTCAACGGAAACAATATCGTAAAAATTTATGGACATCCACTTAAATCAAACTAATCTGCTAATCTATTCACCATAGTAATATTAGTCTTATTGCAAACTATACAATTGTGACCAAGGAAGATTCTACTTTATTTAAAAATAAAAAACAGTAAGTAATCTATTTATCTACTTATTCACGGCAAACACCAATTTACAATGAATACAAACGAGATGGCATAGTTGTGGAAATATAGACAATGACACACTAATTTAAATATAGCTATAACTATGCAATTGAAAACAATTATAATCATAATATGTAACAGGTAACACCCATTATCAGTTCATGCAATAGCAACTAGCAAAACAAAAATCATACATAATTCAAACTAGCAATAACTTTCATCACAATAGTTTAACATTTGTCATAATCCTATTCATTTAGAGTACAGATAATGCCTTCTATAACAAAATAACAGATCGTTCCATACTTATTTATTTACTCATTTCAACGGTAATGCCATTACATACATAAATTTGAAGACAAGCAAATACAACAATACAAGAAATAGACAAAGTGGTACAATTTAGTAAACAATACAAAGAAATATAATACCAAAGAAAACAAGCTAAAAATTGCTATGATGAAGAATATACAAAATACCAATTCCAACTAAAAAACTTAACCAATTGGTATAAAGACAATAATACTATATCAGATAAGACTTTAGTTAACAATATTACAATAGGTGAGTGAGCGAGCGTATGCCTATAGATAAGAACCTAAAAGTAAATAAAATAAAAAGTAAACAATCATAACCGATAAGAACATATAACAAAGTAAGAGGAATGGAATAATATGTATTTAAAATATAACAACAATAAAGGTTGATATACATTTAACAAACATTTCCTCTATCAACATGAGAACTTAACAGCCTAAGATGTTTATGTTTACCCTATTAATGAAGTATTTAATTATCAGAATCAAAATCAATGTAGATATATAGAACAACATACATTTATTTACAACATTACTATCACTGACGCTTGCTGTAGACTGACTGAGGTAATTGACGTTACATGTTACTTTCTATAAATTAATCAATAGAGTATTACTATTTTAAAACAATTGAATTCGAATGTTTCAGGAGGATCATTACGCACTCCAAAACGATATGACCAGGAGGGGAAACCAATGGACCCATCACGTCTTAAAAACATCATCCGCTTTAAACATTAGAAGTGAAAAACACTACATACACACTCAGAACATTTCAAAATTATCACTTTCCCCCTTACATTGGAAACAAACTTACCCGATTAAACTCCTCATCAACAAGACAGCAGAAAACAGGCAGAGAACAACACCCAAGAAATACAGTGTTTATGTGAAACACAAAGTGCACCATTTATTTATATTATTAAAAGTGCTTACCTACCATTTATTCATATTAACAAAAGTGCAACAAAGACACTCTGTGGGTTATGATAGCTTCCATGACCCCACACTGCTATCTCCCAGTTGTATTCAGTTATTGTTTTTGATTTAACCAGTTTTCTTTTACAGTGAGTATTTAATACCTCACTACCCTCAAGTAAGCTGAAGACCAAACCAGAGGGCATTACCTAATTCCCATGGGACGCCTATGTCGTCACCCTACCTGGGTTACTTAAAACTATGTATTAATATTTATAGGGCCCTGAAAAGGACCGTCTGTAGCAGAGGAGGAGTTAAGTATGAAGG
Organism: Stictocephala bisonia; assembly: GCA_035578905.1. Taxonomy (NCBI): domain Eukaryota; kingdom Metazoa; phylum Arthropoda; class Insecta; order Hemiptera; family Membracidae; genus Stictocephala; species Stictocephala bisonia. Next base: position 461,909 of record JAQJVL010000080.1, read on the forward strand.
AAAGACATGTCACGATGGTCCTGTTCGTCATGTGTTAGATAGGGGTTTGCTATTATTCGGACATGGAATTCCATCCTCCACATCTTCAAGTGTTTGTAACACGTTGATTAAAAGTTGATGTCCCTTGGTACCGTCTTGGTTTGTAATAATTTTCGTACAGTACAAGTGTACTGTACGATTGTGAAAGGGAAAGGTGTGTATTTCCCTATGGAAACGTAAAAAACCTTTAATAATGTAAGTTGTAGTATCTATCATAGCAGTCTTAGAAAGGTCTGTTGTAGATTTGGATAAACTTTACGATACCATGTATTATACTATGTACAAAAGTGGTCTACCATTGATAAACAAAGAAATAAAGCCGTTCAGGAAATAGGTAAGGCACTTCCATTAACACTTGTAAGATACTTAAAAACCTAAGGTAGAAGTCTATTCATTAAAGGGTTTGTCATAATATGCAAAAGTTTACCTTTTAACAAACTATGTTGGCTTAACCAGACCTAAGTCAGTAGAATAATAACATCTAATAGACTGTACAACCAACTCTTCTGTTGACGTAATTAACCTTTAAAAGACACACTGGGGTCTACAAGACCCCACAGAAGTTGTTTTTCTTTATTATGCCGTAAATAGCGCCCGTGGGAAATTTTGTTCCCTCTGTAAATTAAGTTGATACACCTACTTCCACTCTCCCCACCTTACTTGTCTCAGTCTGTGCGTGACCTTGGAGTAATACTGTCTTTTGTGTTGTTTGGGGTCCAGTAAACCCCAATGTGTCTGATTAAGTTGTTTTAAATTGTGAGTTCTACAGTGGTAGTGTGTTGTTTATGTAAATGTAATATCGCAAATTTAGGGGAAATGAGTATTTCAAATGATGACATTTTACATTTACTACATGAGGAAAGTGATGGTGATAGTGAGGGTTTATTTGGTGATGATGACACTGACGCAGACCCTGATTACCAGACTGAAGAAGATTCAGCAGGTTCTTCAGATGAGTTTTTTACAAATGAAGGTGTAGAAGACAATGGGAATGAACATAGTACTGATGACGAGGATAACATCCAGCCCCAAGAAAGAGTAAGAAACATACATTTACTGAAAGGTAGAAATAATTATGCGTGGAGCACGGTAGTTCCTGAGCGTAGGGGCAGAGTACCAGCTCGTAATTTAGTTACTCAATTCCCGGGAGCTAAAGGTTTGGCTAGGACAGTGAAGGCACCCGTTGAATCGTGGAAGTTACTATTTGATGATCATGTTTTGGGGGAAATATTTAGAAGAACCAATGAAGAAATCACTAGGAAATTTCACCAAATGGAATTACAAGGGCATGCACTTCAATCGTATCACTTCCACACAAGTCAAGAAGAAGTTATGGCATTTATCGGATTACTCTACTTTGCTGGATTTCTCAAAAATAATTCAAGAAACTTAGAAGAACTTTGGTCCCATGATTTAGGAAATCCTGTTTTCAGAGGAACTATGCCCCTCAATAGATTTAAATTTTTGTCTATATGTCTTCGTTTTGATGACAAAAATACTAGACTCCAGAGAAAAGAAAACGACAAACTCGCCCCTATTCGAGTTATTTGGGATAGGTTTGTGAAAAACTGCACAGAACTGTATTCTCCTTTCTCACACTGTACAATAGATGAACAGCTCGTAAGTTTTAGGGGTAGATGTCCGTTCCGAGTATATATCAAGTCGAAACCAGACAAGTATGGCATGAAGATAGTGATGTTGAATGACGTAAAGACTGCATATATGCTCAATGCTATCCCATATGTGGGGAAGTTCAAGCCTCCAAACAGGGAGCCTATTGCTGCCTACTACGTGAGGACACTTAGTGAACCAATCAAAGGATCAAATCGCAACATTACAGTTGATAATGGTTCTCTTCCGTTGGACTTTTTCAAACCATGGCTGAAGACTTCAAACTAACTATGGTTGGAACTTTAAGAAAGGACAAACCGGAAATTCCCAACTCATTCAAAACATTCAAAGAAGCAGAATCTTCCTCTTTTGCTTTCGATCACAACAAGACTTTAGTTGTCTATTCTCCACAAAAGAACAGAAATGTAATTTTATTATCTACAATGCATTACAGTGCAGAGATTGATAGAGAGACCAATAAACCTGAAATAATTCTCTTCTACAATCAGACAAAAGGAGGGACTGATACCTTTGACAAGCTGTGCCATGCGTACACTGTGACCAGAAAAAACAACCGTTGGCCAATGAGGTTTTTTTTTGCTATGTTGGACCAGTCTGGCATTAACAGTATGGTTCTTTATTTGCTGAACATGACCAACAAAAGGATGACAAGACGTGCTTATCTACATGAATTGAGCAGTCAACTAATCAAGCCTTCTCTACAAGTACGACTACAAACTCCAACGCTAAGAAGAAATGTACGGACCCTCATAGAAGATATTTTACAGACTACACATCAACTCCAACAACGACAGGACCCTGAACCAGCTCGAAAACAACGATGCTTCTTTTGCCCAAGAACAAGGGACAGGAAGACAAAAAATGTATGTTCCACCTGCAGACGCCCTATGTGTGAGGATCATCGTGCACTCGTGTGCTTGTCTTGTAGTGAGTAAATTCAATGTTGTTCTTTTTGCGTAGAATACTAACAGGAAAAAACTATGAAAAACTCTTTGTTTAAAGATACATAACTGATTTTTTTTCTATAAATATAGTGTTTCATGTAGGCTAGTTTTAAGTTTCTATTAGGCCTGCTAAATGTTAGTTAAATAAAATTAAAAGTTTTCGTTCACTCCTGTTTTATATTATAAAAAATGTGTATTTGACAACACAACACAAATTTTTTTTCTTTGTGAATACTTTTAATTATTAGTTTAGCATTTCAATTATTATTCTTAGTCAAATTCAAGTGTTTAAAATGAGTATTTAGACGTTTTTCCTAAAAACACTGTTTTTCCCTCAAAACTTCAATATCTGTAAAATACCAATATTACCACTGTTACGTAAGATACGTTTTTACATATTAAAAAAAAAATCAAAGTGTATAAGTAGTAAATATACTGTACTTTAAGAAAATAAGTGTGTTTTGAAAAAAATATTTACATTAAAATTTTATATGGTTTTTTAAAAATGTTGTTTTTTTTTTGTTCCAATTTTACCTTAGGCTAAAAAAATTTTTCGATTGGGGTGACTAAATAAAATAATATTTGGTTAATATTTATTACTAACTCATTTCAAAGGGTTAAAGTAAGCACACATATCAATAAACATGCAAAACAAATATATAAAGTATTTTTATCTTTTAAAAATAAATGGGGTCTGGCAGACCCCAGTGTGTCTATTGTGTTTCAGTTTTTGAAGTGTGTCTGTTAAAGGTTAATAGGTCTAATACAATGATTTGAACCTCACAGCTTCATTCTTATATTACACTTTACAAAGATGATTCAAGACTAACCACACGGTACTTTATGTACCCATCACTAAATAAAATGTATTATCCATCTCCCTATAAACGTTTTAAACCATTTCCAATGAAGGCCCCAGATGAAGACAGGCTACGAACCATTTAAACTTGAATACAATTACAAAAAGACAGTAACAATAATGCATCAACACATTACATTATATTCAGTAAAATCAATTGATATTCTTGCTATTTTCAATTATCATACCTAATACATAGAACCCCTTTCAATAATTTATGCTTTACATTTAAATTAGTACAAGTAAACTTAATTTTAACAAAGCTTTATTTATTTGTTTCGTTGTAAACTCCGTAATGTATACATACCAACACATCAATCCTATGTGTAATAATGAGAGATTGTTCATCAAAATTATAACCGTATTTCTGAAGTTTTCATAGTTTAGGTAGAACCTCAATCAATATGTATTAAATTTATAGCGTAATACATATCAAATTACATACATACACATTGAAGTTACAGAATAAAGTTAACAACCTAAATTTCCATCAACACATTACCTCCAAGTAGAGGGCTTACATCACTACACCCAATACAAGTTGTCATTAAGTCACATTAAAATAGTAAACTCTTAACAAGTTAAAGTATGCAGTCCCGCTTGACAAGAATAACTCTACATACGGTCATTGACTATAAATGAAGTATAGTATCCAATAATACTTTTAAACCTATACATGTCAAGAGACACCCTAACCTTAGTCTACCGAATTATTGTATGTTAACCAACCTAAACTCTCAAATAACAATTATAATATCCACAAACATATGATAAATGAAGTGTAATAACCCCAAACACAAAGTGATTCCGCACACTCTATATACACCGTAGCAATACATTACCTACTGTATTTGAGACGTTAACCTTACAGGTATGGGACCTGAACGAGTGTAGATGAACGAGTCTAGTCTCTGTCACTAACTAAGGTTGCTGAACCCTTTGATGACCATCTACTAACAACACAATAGCCAGGGAAACTACCCAAACCCCTCAAAATTTAGTTAAAACCTCCATAAGTAGGGATATTTGTGTACAAAATATGTTATAATTCCCTAAAAGCATTAAAATGTAGTGTCATAACAATGATATTCACCTTAAACATTAAAAAACCCTTTAAAATACTCTTATAGAACCTTTATAAACTTAGTTTGAGTTCAAAACAACGTACAAAACTAATGTAACACTTGTAAATTAATTGTTTAACCTACATAATTATTTAGTTGACTCAAAACAGATGACAATAGGAATAAAGTCTCTATAATGTTCACATTTTAAGTCTAGTTTTAACAAAACTTGGTACTAATGATTCTTTGCACATTAAACAAATAAACGAATAGTTAGTTGAAATGTGTCTATTGTAGAAACTTTGGTATTAACAGTAAGAAAGTTTGGTTTCTTTTGACTATAATATACTCGATCAGAAAATGTATATACACCACTCCCAAAGACCTATCCATTACATAAGACCTTTGTTTGTCCACCCAGCTATTCTATGAAATTAAGTGGCAGAGAGGGCTTTATAGCCCTAACTTCCCCTTATAAAGTAACAATAAAGTAGTTTTCATTTAATTTCCATCCAAAATACATATACAAGACACCTTCCAAGCTCCATAACCCTTCCTATCCAGTAGTAATACTCTCCTATCCACTTAGCCAACACACAGCTATCTTTATAGATCAGTTACATTCACAAAACATAAGACTATTGACAGACTCTACCTACGTAACATAAAAGACTTACCATACACTCTACATAGAAGACGTTTGATTATCCACTCACATACTAAACACACAAGACTCTTGATTGACCATTCATTAACGTAAAACATGTGGATGACCTATGGACCAAACTAACATAAATCCTGATATTTCACACTCCTACCCATTCTATATACTTTAGACGGTCCACTTACCCATTACACAACCCTCTCGATAGACGTGACGAGTAGGTGTCACATTCCCAATGTTCTCAACACGCAAGTCTTTTTACGACCACTTATTACAATACATAACTCACGATAGACCTACCACATACTCTGTAAACATGACTTAATAGAAAGACCCTTTACAAAACACACTGTCCCTTGATAAAACACCCACCTAATCGGCACAAAAGACTTGATAGAACGTACAACACAAAAATTCAAGACGTACCACACATTTTACATCAACCATCTACCTACTCAACAGAAAAAAGACCATCCACACACTCTACATATAACACTCTTAGTTGACCCCCCACCAACTCAACACCTCTGATACACCATTCACTTGAACATTACACAAAACCTTAGAATGACACCCAACATCCATGGAAGACCTACCTACGTAACATCCAACACTCTTGACTTGCCACCCACCTACTCAACACCTCTGATACACCATTCACCTGAACATTACTCAAAACCCTAACATGACACCCAAGGTGTTGAGTAGGTGGGTGGTAAGTCAAGAGTGTTGGATGTTACGTAGGTAGGTCTTCCATGGATGTTGGGTGTCATTCTAAGGTTTTGTGTAATGTTCAAGTGAATGGTGTATCAGGGTGTTGAGTTGGTGGGTGGTCAACTAAGAGTCTTATATGTAGAGTGTGTTGATGGTCTTTTTTTTTCTGTTGAGTAGGTAGATGGTTGATGAAGGATGTGTGGAACGTCTTGAATGCTAAGTAGGTGTTCTATCAAGTCTTTTGTGCCGATTAGGTGGGTGTTTTATCAAGGGACAGTGTGTTTTGTAAAGGGTCTTTCTATTAAGTCATGTTTACAGAGTATGTGGTAGGTCTATCGTGAGTTATGTATTGTAATAAGTGGTCGTAAAAAGACTTGCGTGTTGAGAACATTGGGAATGTGACACCTACTCGTCACGTCTATCGAGAGGGTTGTGTAATGAGTAAGTGGACCGTCTAAAGTATATAAAATGGGTAGGAGTGTGAAATATCAGGATTTATGTTAGTTTGGTCCATAGGTCGTACACATGTTTTACGTTAATGAATGGTCAATCAAGAGTCTTGTGTGTTTAGTATGTGAGTGGCTAATCAAACGTCTTCTATGTAGAGTGTATGGTAAGTCTTTTATGTTACGTAGGTAGAGTCTGTCAATAGTCTTATGTTTTGTGAATGTAACTGATCTATAGAGATAGCTGTGTGTTGGCTAAGTGGATAGGAGAGTATTACTACTGGATATGAAGGGTTATGGAGCTTGGTAGGTGTCTTGTATATGTATTTTGGATGGAAATTAAATGAAAACTACTTTATTGTTACTTTATAAGGCGGAGTTAGGGCTATAAAGCCCTCTCTGCCACTTAATTTCATAGAATAGCTGGGTGGACAAACAAAGGTCTTATGTAATGGATAGGTCTTTGGGAGTGGTGTATATACATTTTCTGATCGAGTATATTATAGTCAAAAGAAACCAAACTTTCTTACTGTTAATACCAAAGTTTCTACAATAGACACATTTCAACTAACTATTCGTTTATTTGTTTAATGTGCAAAGAATCATTAGTACCAAGTTTTGTTAAAACTAGACTTAAAATGTGAACATTATAGAGACTTTATTCCTATTGTCATCTGTTTTGAGTCAACTAAATAATTATGTAGGTTAAACAATTAATTTACAAGTGTTACATTAGTTTTGTACGTTGTTTTGAACTCAAACTAAGTTTATAAAGGTTCTATAAGAGTATTTTAAAGGGTTTTTTAATGTTTAAGGTGAATATCATTGTTATGGAACTGTATTTTAATAATTTTAGGGAATTGTAACATATTTTGTACACAAATATCCCTACTTATGGAGGTTTTAACTGAATTTTGAGGGGTTTGGGTAGTTTCCCTGGCTATTGTGTTGTTAGTAGGTGATAATCAAAGGGTTCAGCAGCCTTAGTTAGTGACAGAGACTAGACTCGTTCATCTACACTCGTTCAGGTCCCATACCTGTAGGATTAACGTCTCAAATACAATACGTAATGTATTGCTACGGTGTATATAGAGTGTGAGGAACCACCTTGTGTTTGGGGTTATTACACTTCATTTATCATATGTTTGTGGATATAATAATTGTTATTTGTGAGTTTAGGTTGGTTAACATACAATAGTTCAGTAGACTAAGGTTAGGGTGTCTCTTGACATGTATAGGTTTAAAAGTATTATTGGTTACTATACTTCATTTATAGTCAATGACCGTATGTAGAGTTATTCTTGTCAAGCGGGACTGCATACTTTAACTTGTTAAGAGTTTACTATTTTAATGTGACTTAATGACAACTTGTATTGGGTGTAGTGATGTAAGCCCTCTACTTGGAGGTAATGTGTTGATGGAAATTTAGGTTGTTAACTTTATTCTGTAACTTCAATGTGTATGTATGTAATTTGATATGTATTACGCTATAAATTTAATACATATTGATTGAGGTTCTACCTAAACTATGAAAACTTCAGAAATACGGTTATAATTTTGATGAACAATCTCTCATTATTACACATAGGATTGATGTGTTGGTATGTATACATTACGGAGTTTACAACGAAACAAATAAATAAAGCTTTGTTAAAATTAAGTTTACTTGTACTAATTTAAATGTAAAGCATAAATTATTGAAAGGGGTTCTATGTATTAGGTATGATAATTGAAAATAGCAAGAATATCAATTGATTTTACTGAATATAATGTAATGTGTTGATGCATTATTGTTACTGTCTTTTTGTAATTGTATTCAAGTTTAAATGGTTCGTAGCCTGTCTTCATCTGGGGCCTTCATTGGAAATGGTTTAAAACGTTTATAGGGAGATGGATAATACATTTTATTTAGTGATGGGTACATAAAGTACCGTGTGGTTAGTCTTGAATCATCTTTGTAAAGTGTAATATAAGAATGAAGCTGTGAGGTTCAAATCATTGTATTAGACCTATTAATTACGTCAACAGAAGAGTTGGTTGTACAGTCTATTAGATGTTATTATTCTACTGACTTAGGTCTGGTTAAGCCAACATAGTTTATTAAAAGGTAAACTTTTGCATATTATGACAAACCCTTTAATGAATAGACTTCTACCTTAGGTTTTTAAGTATCTTACAAGTGTTAATGGAAGTGCCTTACCTATTTCCTGAACGGCTTTATTTCTTTGTTTATCAATGGTAGACCACTTTTGTACATAGTATAATACATGGTATCGTAAAGTTTATCCAAATCTACAACAGACCTTTCTAAGACTGCTATGATAGATACTACAACTTACATTATTAAAGGTTTTTTACGTTTCCATAGGGAAATACACACCTTTCCCTTTCACAATCGTACAGTACACTTGTACTGTACGAAAATTATTACAAACCAAGACGGTACCAAGGGACATCAACTTTTAATCAACGTGTTACAAACACTTGAAGATGTGGAGGATGGAATTCCATGTCCGAATAATAGCAAACCCCTATCTAACACATGACGAACAGGACCATCGTGACATGTCTTTCCTTCATACTTAACTCCTCCTCTGCTACAGACGGTCCTTTTCAGGGCCCTATAAATATTAATACATAGTTTTAAGTAACCCAGGTAGGGTGACGACATAGGCGTCCCATGGGAATTAGGTAATGCCCTCTGGTTTGGTCTTCAGCTTACTTGAGGGTAGTGAGGTATTAAATACTCACTGTAAAAGAAAACTGGTTAAATCAAAAACAATAACTGAATACAACTGGGAGATAGCAGTGTGGTGTCATGGAAGCTATCATAACCCACAGAGTGTCTTTGTTGCACTTTTGTTAATATGAATAAATGGTAGGTAAGCACTTTTAATAATATAAATAAATGGTGCACTTTGTGTTTCACATAAACACTGTATTTCTTGGGTGTTGTTCTCTGCCTGTTTTCTGCTGTCTTGTTGATGAGGAGTTTAATCGGGTAAGTTTGTTTCCAATGTAAGGGGGAAAGTGATAATTTTGAAATGTTCTGAGTGTGTATGTAGTGTTTTTCACTTCTAATGTTTAAAGCGGATGATGTTTTTAAGACGTGATGGGTCCATTGGTTTCCCCTCCTGGTCATATCGTTTTGGAGTGCGTAATGATCCTCCTGAAACATTCGAATTCAATTGTTTTAAAATAGTAATACTCTATTGATTAATTTATAGAAAGTAACATGTAACGTCAATTACCTCAGTCAGTCTACAGCAAGCGTCAGTGATAGTAATGTTGTAAATAAATGTATGTTGTTCTATATATCTACATTGATTTTGATTCTGATAATTAAATACTTCATTAATAGGGTAAACATAAACATCTTAGGCTGTTAAGTTCTCATGTTGATAGAGGAAATGTTTGTTAAATGTATATCAACCTTTATTGTTGTTATATTTTAAATACATATTATTCCATTCCTCTTACTTTGTTATATGTTCTTATCGGTTATGATTGTTTACTTTTTATTTTATTTACTTTTAGGTTCTTATCTATAGGCATACGCTCGCTCACTCACCTATTGTAATATTGTTAACTAAAGTCTTATCTGATATAGTATTATTGTCTTTATACCAATTGGTTAAGTTTTTTAGTTGGAATTGGTATTTTGTATATTCTTCATCATAGCAATTTTTAGCTTGTTTTCTTTGGTATTATATTTCTTTGTATTGTTTACTAAATTGTACCACTTTGTCTATTTCTTGTATTGTTGTATTTGCTTGTCTTCAAATTTATGTATGTAATGGCATTACCGTTGAAATGAGTAAATAAATAAGTATGGAACGATCTGTTATTTTGTTATAGAAGGCATTATCTGTACTCTAAATGAATAGGATTATGACAAATGTTAAACTATTGTGATGAAAGTTATTGCTAGTTTGAATTATGTATGATTTTTGTTTTGCTAGTTGCTATTGCATGAACTGATAATGGGTGTTACCTGTTACATATTATGATTATAATTGTTTTCAATTGCATAGTTATAGCTATATTTAAATTAGTGTGTCATTGTCTATATTTCCACAACTATGCCATCTCGTTTGTATTCATTGTAAATTGGTGTTTGCCGTGAATAAGTAGATAAATAGATTACTTACTGTTTTTTATTTTTAAATAAAGTAGAATCTTCCTTGGTCACAATTGTATAGTTTTCAATAAGACTAATATTACTATGGTGAATAGATTAGCAGATTAGTTTGATTTAAGTGGATGTCCATAAATTTTTACGATATTGTTTCCGTTGAAATGGAATTGGTGTTGTTATCTGTAATGGTCATTTTGCGATAACGGCTGTGGAGCGTTTAGAGATATAGGAATGTTTAAACGACTTATGTTAGGACGTTGAAAAGTGGAAAACATTTTAATTCAATTGGTTTTGGAGAAATTGTGATGAGTGGTAAATGGATTTTATATGTATACATTTGCAAAGCGTACTTGTTATGGTTTATCTTATGATTTTGTGATTTTTGACAATTAAGTTTAATTGGTTGAACTGTAAGTACTAAGCAAGCTTTTATTTTTACCTTTGTTACTTAAACTTTCGTTATCAATTATTGCTATTTTATTTAATGAATTGTGTATCGTTTTTTATTACCCACAGTATTATGATAGTTTGAGTGAAATGTTAAACATGTTTCGTAAGTTGACCCTTACAGATATAATGTAACTTGGAATCCAATTACTGTATTTTAGTGTCTACACACTTAAGTCTTAGGTATTAAAGTTTTGAATGTAAGAAATAGTTATTATGCTATACATAAGTATAAGCAAGCTTATATTTGATCTCATGTTGGCAATTTATTGTCGTTACAGTTGTTTGGAATTACAATGAACTAAAGTTGTTAAAAAGTTTGTATTTGTGAGACTTTAGTAGGCTTAGTTATGCTATTTGTGCATGAAATAGAATTGACTGAGTTGTCAAAGAAGATGTGTGTGCTAACCAATGACAGAGATAGGTCTAACTAAACAGTAGGTACTCTCAGTAATTTAATGATCATTGGCTAATGTATGTTCAATTTTTATTTGGCGAGTGCCTTCAATTTTATGAACTTGCTTTTAGTTCGCATATGTAGAGTGGTTTTTGTGGTTATATTTCTGAAGGTATTTCACTGCTACTGATTGATTCATTGATGGTAACGTGTATAATCATTGATTTTTTATTGCAATTAACTGAATTGGTTATCATTATCCAGGACTGTAATACATACGTTAAAGGAAAAAGATACTTGTCATACTTACTCATACAATATGTTCTGTTTCAAAAAATCAATTTCTGTAAAAGTGGTTGGTGTGTTCGTTTGGTTGTGCTGTTTACCAGCAGGTGTATGTATGTGTAGAGTGAAAACGCTCCGAAGGCGCTATGTTTCCGAGAGGATGCGCTTAATTTTGCCACCAGGTGCGCATTTGCACAGAGTGCAATCGGTGTTTGTTATTTTTTTTTATTGTGGAAGTTTTAGGTCATTTAGTTGTGAATTGAACACAATTCAATCAAATTAAAAAACGACCTTGTGTCCGAGTGGTTTCGCATCCGACTCCTAACCGTACTGACTGAACATGTCCCCATCTCCCGTCGGTTCGATACCACAGGAACCGATCTTCTTACCGTCCTTACTGAACATAACACCCACCTACTCGTCCTTGGTGTAGTAATGTACCATTTGACTCCCAGAGTCTGGATTCAGGTGGATAGACCCTCAAGGCATAGATCAACACTTGTTTGTCGAGTCGGGTACGCTAACCACTAGGCCACGGAGGGTTGATAGCTTTTTGTCTAATTTGTTTAATGTATGTTTATGTTTTAGGACATTGTTGCTGGGAGTGCTGTCGACACGTCTGGACTATGCGTAGTTCACCACCCTACCCTGTTGGCTGGCGGGCAATTGCAAAGTTTGGGAAAAACATAAAACTTTTTATGTCCTCGTCGTCGTCTTCCGCTTCAACAATGTATATACTCCGGATGTCTACGCAGAGATGAAAAGCGAATTACATCTTTTTGATACTTCGGACTATCCACCTAGCCACCTGTGTTACAGTAATTTAAATAAAAAAGCGTTAGGAAACTTCAAAGATGAACTAAATTCTAATCCGGCTAGGGAAATGATTGGCTTGTGAGTGAAATGCTACTCTCTTCTAAATTATGATATGGAGGAAAAGAAGGTAGCTAAAGGCGTCCCCCAGGTCTATGTACAACACGATCATGAGCAGCGACCGAGGTGCTTGGGGCAGTGCCTGAAGTGGTTGGGCCGGAGACCTCGTCCTAATAATACGACAGTTTGGATCATCACTTAGTATAAGTAGACCATTATAAACTCTAAATAAACTTTACTAACCTCCAGTCTAACGACTGTAGCAGAATACCCTTCCAAGAATGTCCTGTGAGTTTGAATGAACTGGTTACAAAGAAACGTGAAAGTGAATTAAACATGTGTGGAATTGAGTCCTCTGTTAAATTTACTGATTTAGATAAATTTGAAGATTTAAATTAAGTAATATTAAGTATAATTCATATGTGTTTGACTACTTGTTGTAAGATGAGGAGTCTTAAGGTATAATCTAAGCTTCGAGGGAATGTTTTGTGACTTTAGTAGTGGTAATATGGAGGGTTGTGGGTAAATTAAATGAAGGATTGATTTAAATAGGAGGACTAGCGGCAGGTGATATATGGGGAAGCTAGGTATTTATAAAACATTCAGATTAAATTGAAATAGGTAGGCTAACAGTAGGTGTGAGAAAGATTGATTGTGTTGGTCGGTTAAATAGGGATGTCGACCAATCATGGGGCAAAGCGTTTGGATGCGCATGCGTCACCCGACGTTGCCGTTAGGGGCGCTGCGATCGGCGTTGCCGCCAGGGGCGCTGCGATCGGCATTGCCACCAGGGGCGCTGCGATCGGCGTTGCCGCCAGGGGCGCTGCGGTCGGTATTGCCACCAGGGGCGCTACGGTCGCGTCGGTATTGCCGCCAGGGGCGCTGCGGTCGGTATTGCCGCCAGGGGCGCTACGGTCGCGTCGGTATTGCCGCCAGGGGCGCTACGTTGCCGCTAGGGGCGCTACGGTCGATATTTGTTATACTGTATATATGACATATTACTTTTATTATATGTATATATAAAGACAGCCATATTGGATGAGGGAATTTTGGGGAGGGAATTTTCCCACGGGGTGTGAGTTGGCGCGGGCGGGAAAAGACGCCATATTGGATCCGGTCGCCATCTTTTGTATTTCATGACGCCATATTGGACAAAAAACTTCATTTTATATAGTATAACATGGAAAAAGTATACATTTTATATAGTATAACGTGGGAATTTGGGGGTAATGTGGGGGGAATGTGTGGGAAATGTGGGAAATGAGGGAAATGTGAGGGAAATGTGAGGGAAATGAGGGAAATTTTGTGGGGGAGGGGTGGGGGGTTGGCAACACTGCGCCGTTATCTTGGATCCGGTCACGTGACCAAAAAAAAAGTGAGTCTTGAACCCTTAGAAAATATCTACTCATATACACTCATCATTTTACAGTTACAAATTCTTAATAAATGATATATTGAATTATAGTAAAAGGTAAATTAATTTAAAACTAAAAAATTGATAATATATTATATTTATTCCTAGTTAGAGCTGTTAAACGTATGTTCACTTCTTATCCACTTTTTGTGAATGACTATATGACTTATAATCAATTTACATTTCATCGCATGTTTTGTACAAACCTAATATTATTTTAGTTGAAAATTCATTCTCAAGATTATTATTAATAATTGGCATATTTTAGTCTAGGAAGTAGGAATAACGATTATATTACATATTATACTATTTTTTTTTAAAGGGATTGTACGTATTCATTATCATTAATATGATGTATGATACATTTTGTTCTATAAATAAGAAATTAAAGAATAATTATTTTTTAAATTGTATTTTATAACTTTTATATTAGAAATATATTTTATATTATTTGTCAAAACTCATCTATCACTACTTTAAAATTGTAAATAATATGTGTATATATGCAAAACAATAAATTAAAATTAAGTTATTGTTTTACATTTACATTTGATATACATACTATTTTTATGTCAATATTACTTATCATATATTAATTGTGAGTATAAACTAATGTGCATACATACATTTACGTAATAGTAGATATTATTTATAAAAACGTATAACTACAGTAAACAGTTATTATTTGAAAATCGAATAATATTGCATTATAGATTAAATAAAGTATTATAGTTACAAATCAATTTGGTGATTTTAAAAAGTTTTTTTTAATAATAAATAAGAAATTCAAAGACCCATTTTGTTACTGTAAAATTGAGTTTCAGTTTAGTAAATATTATATTATCTATTGATTAGGATGCACATAATTAAGGATCACTGAAAATAAAAAGTAATAAAATAATTTATCTAGACTGATCTACTCGGTTTATTAAACGATAGATTGTAATTTATTCTACAACAGATCATAAATTGTAATAAAATGTATATTTATATGATAAATCTATATTACACTGAGCATATAGTATTAACATTTTTGGCATGCAGTAGAGAAAGGATAAGAATACGCATAGTTAAGCACAATTTGTTTTAAAAATTTTAAAACGAACAAAATAAGACTTTTGGTTAGTCCGTGATCAATGAATAAAACAATTTTTGATCGAATTACCGATACTTTAGTCAAAAGTGAAAAACATTTCAGTTAAAACTTTCAGCTGGGATTGTTCAGAAATCTCTTTTAAACTTTCCACTTTCTTTCAGAACTTGTTTCAACTCAATTTTTTTTTAATTTTTTTGTAAAAAAATTATACAGAAAGAGAATATTGGTGATAATGTTTAGTTAAAAATTAAAAGTTTGGTTAGCGAATATACTAAAGTAATAAAAATATTATATTAAAAATTAATAATAACAATTTGATAACATTTTCGTTGCAGTAATAAATTGTAAATTGTGTTGGAAACTAATTATATTATTAATTTTATTTCACAAGTACTATCTTAACAATTTCAAAGCTTTATAGACTGTAACGTCATCCTGTATGGTCTCTGGTTATGTGTTCCTCTAGATTTGTTGTTCCACGACTTTTTAGAAGCTCTAACCCTGATATTCCTTGGGCTTACGGAAAAATACTATATGAAACTTAAATACAGTATTAATCTACACTTTTGACTACGCAAATAAACCCTTCTATATAATTATTTACTTTCTTTACTGTATTTTCTGTCGGACAACAATTACTAAAAAAACCATATCTTTGTGGACAGTCTCATAACATGAACTACGTGCTCGCCTGACTATGCATGAACCTTTTATTGTTATATTTTAAAGTGTTAATTTTACTTAACTGAAAATACTAACAATCGGACCCACCATTTACCTAATGAAATACTTAGCCCATGCATATACCCTTTAGTACGTATTTAGTAAGCTATATGTTCTTTAGAAAACCATTCCATAATTTTTTTATATCTATAGTTGTTCTTTTTTTAATCTTTTATTGCTATTTAATCTTAAGTAAATTTTTAAAGGAAAGCGAGTTAGACCATACTATAATACAGGATCGTGTTTGTTTTTATGTATTGAATAGACAACAGAGAGTTTTGAAGACCCCATATATAATATATAGTAACAAATACCTAATAAATCATATTTCCAGTGATTGAAAAATAATATTTGTTATTTAGCTTTGGGACTAATTTAATGATTACACTTTTACTAATTTATATTCTATTGTAAATTATTATATTAGTTATTATCCCTTACATATAATTTACTAGTACAAGATAATTGTAAAAAATATGTAAGTACTTAAATGACATTTCTTTATATTAATTGTAATTGGATTCACAGTCTGTCGTTTACAATATTAACCACATTTACAATAAACACTTGATACTGTCAACACACAATACCCTCATTATCTAAGCCTGAAACCTGTCTCACAATATTTATTAGCATCTCCATAAAAAATTGCCAGCTGTAGAGCACGTTATATTTGTACTCTTGCAGGAACGTTATTGAGTAAATGTAATAGAAAAATATTGTAAGATTTAAAACATTGCTATACTAAGCATAAAGTGTCTTATGATTATAATCCAGATTATAGTTTTATTGATAAACTTTAGCAAAAATTAAATCCTGGCTACACGGTCAGGAAATGTAACTATAAGAATATAAAAAAAAAACTGTCCTCACTTAATAAAAATTATCCATGGCCTGTTAACCTTCCTGATATTACCTACATCTTTCACATATCAATATTTCTCTTAACTAAGAAATGATATTGTATATCGACTGTCTTAGTTGAACCATGTGCTTCGAACTTGTTATGATAGACACTTAACTGGCATATTTGTCTTTTATTTTTATTATATCTATGAACTGAGTCGTCTATTGTTATTTTATTTAATTATTTGGCTATACGATACACCATGGAACCCTTACACTATAGTAGTAAGGTTGTACATTAAAGAAATTCAGATATGAAAACTATTACAGTGGACTGAGCATACAAAATAATCCGGTAATAGTCTATTGTGAAGGAGTCTATTACTCAAAAAAATACATCCTTAGAAGACGAGATTCGTTAAGAAAAAAAAAAGAAACTTAAGAACTTGGAAAATATCTTAAACGGTCTTTTATAGTAACATTCACTGATAATTTGATCAGGTAACTGCAAAACTAACGTGTTTAGGCTGGATATATGCACCGGTACTACCGAATATGATTTTTCGACATCGAAAATGTATGTGATAAAACTTTGTTGCCGAGAAAAATAAATATAAACAAGCGATAACTACTAAACATACCTACGTGTTTTAGTAGCTAAATTAAATTTTAAAAAACATAAACAAACCTGAGCTTTTTACTGTTCCTTTTTAAAAGTATCCTTTTAGTGACATTCTTCAGAAAAACCTTAAGTCATTGTCAAATATACCACTACGTCCACAAGAAGAAATAAACATATACATACACATTCATACATCGGATATGGAAATGACTGCTACACTTATAAAAATGGTCAGCCACTGGGGGCCAAACAAATAACGGTGTTTGAAAAAATAGCTCAAAGGCAAAACGTTTCGACTCTGAATTCACTGTAAAATACACAGATGACATCTATAAATAAGGAAATAAGCAATAACTGGTACTTGCACTAAGAACAGTCTCTATCAGCTGGATTGTGGTCCAAAATAGTGCAGTCTTATGTAAATGTAAGGCAGTTTAAACCAGCTGTAGTGGCAACAAACCACAATTGTGGTATATTTATACTTGTTAGATGATAAATATATTTTTCATTGTTATAATCAAGGACATGATGTTACCTAATTACATATTTTAACAAATACCAAATATTTTAAGGGCTAAAATTACAAGCTACAAAATTCATATTTTTTTAATTCTTAAATTGTACTCAACATAAAACATTCAATATTTAATTACTATGCCATAGAGTTGTATAATTTAATATTTATTAATCATTTTAATATCAAAGTTAGTTAAAGTGCGGTGAAAATCAAATCAAAATTGGAATAGTATTCACTGACAAATGGTTCACATTCTTTCAGACTACTTTACGTCAAGTAGTTTTTCTTCAGCAAGTAATACCTTTCTTTGAAGTGATTGAAGTATATTACATCCACTTCAATATTGGGTTCATTGGGAATTGATGTTTTTTTGTTACCTAAAAATAAAAGAGGATTTGTAGTTTAAAAAGTAAAAAAAATCCCTTGACCAAGAAAGCTTTTGCAGTACAGAGTCAAAGAATATTATACGATATAAAATAATTATTAATTTCGTGATACTAATTGGACAATACATATTTAAATATATGAAAAATTATTAATATGTAATCGTTAAAAGAAAAATACTAACATAAATTGAATTTATGATACAAACTTTAAAGGCACGTATTGCGTAATTACTTTTAATAAAATTAAATGTTAAACCATCAACAACTAAAAGGGCCACTAGAATCTACATTTTCCGGTGACAACCGGGTCAAGATACTATCTACAATATTTACAAGATGACCAGACGTTTTGCCTATATTGTGATGTGGCTTTGTCAGTGGTTTGACCACATCAAAATATGGGTGAAACGTCTTTTAATCTTGTAAATATTATAGATAGAACCTTGACGCGGTTGTCACCGGATAATGTAAGTTTTATTATGACACTGGCTGCTTAGGCCTAAAACTAAAAGTAAAAGGATTCTCACTGTACTTTTGTATTAGAGTATTTATTTTCTATGCACTACGATTTTAGAACTATTTGTTACTTGCTATTGTTCTATTATATTCATTTTAACCTAAATTGGAATTAAAACTTCTTATTTTATCGATACATACAGTATTAATATTTATGAAATGTAAAATTGCAATTTAACTAATGATTTAGCCCATCTTCAATTAAATACACTCCATAATTTAACGACCTTATTATAAGAAGCATTTAGTCAAAATCCACATAGTATAGATGATTGTATAAAGCTAAAACTATTGTTATTTAGTTTGTATATAAGCTGTAATAACTAAGCGCTGTAAGACGAGAGTTATACTTGCTATATAAGTTTTAGAAACTAGTTAAGCATCTCGAGCAATTACTGTTTTTAATAAGTTAAAGTTCCAATCTGCAGGAAAAATATGTTCTTAGTTTCTGTTATTTTGAATTATCAAATACCTCTCAATATCTCAATGGAATTGTTTGAATTCAGTTAGCATTAAGAAAAAAATCATACAAATTATAAGAATGAAAATAAAAATCTTAATAGGTTTGAAAAATTTTTATCTTATGAAAAAACCAACAGTTTTCTATGACGACTATAATCAATGAGACATAATATATCTATGTTTTAATCCCTGCAGTTAAATTAAAACAGGGCCAATGGACAAATAACACTAAATAAGTGAAAGAACTCAAATTATCCTAATGTAATGGTTTATTATCAAATAAACTCAAATAAATTATTAACTATAAATTTGAATAACACATTCTGAAGAAGGATTAATTTTAGATAACAATAAATTCTTAAAACCAGCTTTGGAGTTGGGTGGTAAATATTGTAATTTTATACATATATTATTGATTTTTTCCTCTTTCAACAGGAAGATATACCTTATTTGCTGTACAATTATAATTTGTTTCTGATTAAAGAAAATACCTGGGGTTCCCATTAAACAAATTGCTGGGACATTAACCACTGTCATTAATAACATTTTAACATTTAAAATTTTTTAGGCTATTTTAGATTAAATAGTTAGTTGAGCTATAAAATATGATCCTCACTCTTTTAAAGATAATTTTTCAAACAGTTATGACCATGAAATACTTAAAATATTACACTTACTTATCGTCAATCGGTAGTTTAGAACAGATTGTCAATAAAAATACTTTTGCTTTACATGTACACGAAGCTAATGTTTTCATAATTATTATAGTCATATATATTTCATGATAATAAATGATATTCACCAGATCAAATCATACTTTAATATTATAACTAGTTCATCTGAATATAAGTAAATAAATTTAAACCTATGTGCATTTTCTTAACAATGTGTTAAATCTCAGAAATAATGCTACATCACCGATGAATGGTGTAGCTGGCACGGGATCTGTTGGCGTCAGTTTTAAGATTAGAATATGCCCAAACTTTGGATTTATGGTATAAAAAAATCCCAAATAGATATTTTATCAAAACAATTAATTACATCTTTAAAAACAATCAAAATTTCCGTATTCAAATTAATTATTTTTTTAATTTGTATAGGCATTATTGTTTTTTTCACAATATTGCTACAACTTTCCAGGTACTAAATAATGACTTAACATCTTTTTAAGGTCCACAATTTATGGTGCTACTCAATATATACTTTCAGTATGGATGGTAACAGATAGATAAGTAAAGGGAAATTAGAACCAAAAATATTATAAAATGATTACAATTTAGTTATACGAAATAATTCCAATGCGTATCATTTAGTTTAATACGTACTATAAAACTCCACGGGCTTCATTAAATGCAACGGAGATATTGGTTATGTCGTTTACGCTTAACACATTCTGGTAAGACATTTTAGATGGAATCAGTGTGTTATAATTTATTGCTTTCAACGAAACTTGTTTAAAATGTGTACAAATTTTAAGAAATATTTTAATTATGTTTTATGAAATTATATATGAGAATTCTTCTAAAAATAAATAAATATATTGGCGCATTAGGCTTTACGAATAAAAACTAGACTCTAGTTTTATTAGTACAATATTATGATTTATACTATGAATTTTTATACTGGAATAAACAAATATATACAATAAATGCATCCGTTTCCTATTAAAACTGAACTCACTATCTTGTGATCCTCGCTACAAAATATTCTTGAGTTGAATTAAATTGCATAGTTAACACCCTGTTTACACTTGTAAAGTCTATATATGATGCATTAGGAGACGTGAATAAACAAAAAAAAATGCTAATTATCAACGTCATTTATTTCTTCCCTATCATTATAAAGTAACAAATGTTTACTGTGACACCACAAACATTGGTTCAGTTTTACTAATTATTGCTAGATATATGGCAACTAATCACCTATTGCATGTAAATAACAGCCCCAAATGTATTCCCCAGTATATATGACCACTACCATAATTAGTCATTTGACCGTAATATCAATATACCTACCTAAAATCCTGAAGTAATTATATTTTGAAAATCGTTTATATTAAACTCATAAACTATAATGAGGTGGTTACAAATTTCTAAAATAAAATGTATAAAATATTTCGCCTCTTTTCAAAGTTTTAATTGATTATTTTTAATGTATAGTGTCTTCTTTGCACCGATTTGTATTGTCATTATTATTTTCATGAATTTCAAAAATTATCTTGTCACGCATACATAATGTTGCCATCTTAATTGTTTTATTATCTCAGGGCGTATTTAGTTTGATATTAATAATGATAAACTAGAATCTGTTTTGAGTTTCATATTTATTTGAGAATGTCTTTATTTGTGTGGCAAAGTTCTCAATATTTAAAAAAATATAAAACAAAAAACCATACTCAGTACTATAATCTAACGATAATCTTACGTTCCGTTGCTAAAGCCCTTGATATGTATTTTAAACAACAGTTAATACTCGTTATTAAATTTTATAATAAATGCATATGTCATTCTAATAAGGGGTGGGTGGTATGTATTAAAGTATATTTATGTGATGATTTTCCCAATATATTTAAGTATTTCAAACAGTCTCCCCTTTATAACTGTTAGAAAATATACTCTCGTCAGTTACAAATAACTATCCCTCAACGTGTATTGTATATAGATACAGTTTTAGTGTAAACTTTGAGGAAAATAAATTAATTTAATATAGAAAACTCTTTTCAAACATATTGCGAACGTGAAACCGATATATTATAATTACTAAAAAAAGAGAAACCGAAATAATGTGTTTATATGTTTAATTTTAAGAAAGTGTTTCTTACTACTTTTAATTTTTTTAATGCTATTAGTATTTAGAATTGTTATTTTTAAAGTAATAACTATATATGTCATGAGTATACGATTAGTGTTATAGTAGTCTTTAAAGTAATTTATGTCTATAAAAGACATTAAAAAGAATATAGTTTAAATCATATATCAAGGTCATGTATGGTTATTGGAACATCTAGGGTCTTATGGTGACTAGTCAGACATTTTAGTGTTAGTAAAAAAAAAAAAAAAAAAAAAAAAAAAAATAGTAATAACATATATACAATGCTGTGTGGGCAATTGCCAGAAATCATTATTCAAGAATTGAACATTAATAAGAAACCAACATTGAAACACATTAAAGGTATTCATTTTTTTCTTTTAAGAGAAGCTTTCACTCACATCAGTAGGCCTACTCTATTGTTTAATTATTATTTATCTTATTTATCATAATCATCAAAAGAGAAATTAATTTCTATAATAAATCTAAAGTTTATTGATATTGTAATATTATTTCATAACCTAAATGTTTTTATTAAAGATTTCAAAATATGCAAATTTTACTTTATCCGTTTTATCTTGAATAACATATGTATGAGTTCTTACTACATATGCCACTATAAAAACTTGATCTAGCATATGCTGAGTTAAACAAAATATATAAAGGACATCACATGTGACGAAGTTCAGTATTGCATCCAAACTTTTGAAGTTGAAAGGTGGGATAAAATGGACAAGTTTTGAACCATGTCTGAGGAGATTTATATCACAATTTGTAATTGCATGCAAAGTTATAATGGTCTTGAAGCTGTTTCTTTTTAATTGTATGGTAATTTTATTAACTATATTTTTTAACTTATTTTAAAAAATTTGCTGTACCTAAACTAGAAGAAAATTACTTTCGGTCTAAGCTATTTTTTATATATATAAATTAGGGAGTAATTCAAATCATTTGTTAATGCATTTGCCAATGAAAATAACTTGTATCAGACAAACTAACATAAACAGCCAGTTTGATTGTTAACTTTTTTGATAACGTTTGAATCATTTGAATTTTTTATAATCTTACCTATGTGGCCATTTAATAGTTTTTTGACTTCACCAACAACGTTTCGCAATCTTTCTCTATCTTCCATTCTAACACGTCTACTCTCAACTTTCTTGAGTTCCTTCTCCCTTGAGGTAGCCTCTCTGACACAAATCCCAGCATTGAGTCTCATTCTGTTCTTTTAACAAGACCAGCCCATCTAAACCTCCTACCTTTTAGTTGAGCTATTATAGCCAGTCTTTATACAGTTCCCTAAGGTCTTTCTGATTCTCCACACACCATATCCATCTTCATGGGATCGAAGATGGTTCTCAAAGTCTATTATTTTCTTCTCTCGATTCTTTGTTAATATCCAGGCTTCAGATATTTAGAGTACAACCGGTTTTCATTTTGTTTTCCTTGATAGCAGCTTACTTTTCAGCAAGGATTTAAGGACCCAATAACAGTTATTTCCGAGTAGTAATCTGGCATTAATCTCTATTTTCCTTTTATATTGTCACTCCTAAGTACTTAAACTATGTAAATCTTTCAAATGTGTAATTTATAACTTTTAAAGGGTAATAAAAATTAAAGTTTTCCAAGTATCTTTTTACTATTGAAACTAAAACAACACTTAAAAATCTCTTTTATGCAAAATAACATAGTTTATTGATAACATTATTTCACATTTGTTACTATTAGAATAAAAGTATTAATTATAGTTTTTAATTATCATTATAACACTCATTATTCTTTTTGTGCTCCTCATAAAATTAAAAAAAAAAAAAAATATACAAAACTAAGGACTTACGTAACTTGTTTACATATTATTAAAAGCAATACATTTGTATAAATAGTCTTAAATAAACTTTAAAATTATTCAATGTATTTCTATTAAAATTTGTTAGATTTATTATACATTTTATTGAAGGTTAAGTAGCTAATCTATGGTCGGTTAAGTATATCTTTGTAGGTCCATTTGATTAAAGTAGACTCGAAATTATTTACCTAATGTAGTGATAGTTATATTATACGTTGAAATACATTACGTTTAATTTTTTAGGAAAACATCACAAAATCTTTATAGCAACACTTTTCGTATTCTTTAAAGTACCAGAATTAAATATTAAATGTTGTATTCAGTTATTTCTTAAATAATTATATTCACGCTAATTGACTAAATTGAACTGTTCTAGGATAACGAGTCAAAATAAAAAATTCAATTCTACCAAAATTCATGAATACTGATACCCAAACAATTAATTTAAACCCTTGTAATTCACTTTAAGCTCTGAAACGAAATAATTGAATTAGCTGATGCTGTATTTAGTGATTTAGTATTTCCTTAAGAAAATATAGTTAGACGTTTATTTGAAACGTAACTCTTTAAATTAAAATCACTACCTATATTAATCATGACATCTGATGGATTTACTCTGTTGATACCCATCTTGGGTTTCTTTAGAGGAACATGGGAAGACAATCACAAGGCTAAGTGACTAGGGAGCTGTACTGAATGATCTGTTGGGCATTGGTAATAATAGAAAATATCCCAAAATTGTTTTACAGTGTTAATAATTGTTATTCAGTTGAACAAAAAATAAAAAACAAAAAAATAGTTGTAAATGTATACTTTGGGTCCTAAGTTGGGAATGACAATTTTCTACTAGCGTATGATCACATCGTGGAGATTAATAACATGTCTTTAGCTTTTAGAGTGTTAAATAAAAACATTCTTGTTTGATACTCCCCCCCCCCACCATATCTGGAGTAACGTATTTATCACTCTAGTGTTTACAATGTTTACACGTACAATGATATCCAACCACTTATTCATATAATTATTTCTTAGTGTAGATTTGGATGAAATAAATTGTTAGACTGTTTCACTCGCACACGACAGCCATTAGTATGAATAATTTACATCTATATTTCGTTGGAAATATTTGTATGCTCATTTTCCGTGATACATTTTACCAGACCATATTGTGCTAGTTTATTGTAAAGAGCTTTTGTGAAAATCTCCTAACTTTATCTAAGGCCGGATGATTAACGAGAACAAGCTTTTGAGCCAAGTTTCCTTATACTTTTTATAATATATCTTGACTTTTTTAATTAAAATGTATTTCCTCAAATAACCTACTGCTCATATACTTAATAGTTTCGTAAGTAATTAAGTCGAATAAAGATAAATTTCCTTAGATTTTACATTTTGTTCGCCTTTCATTTCACAGAATTAAGTTGTATAAACTACTTATTTTATACGGTTCATCGATTAGTAAATCTTAATCCATTTGCTTATAAATTGTTTCCAAACAGACGTTGATAAGGTATTGAGTATAAAATATGCTTGTAATGAATTATTAAGTATCATTTAAAACAAGATTACATCACATATTTAATTTACAATGACATATAAAGTACTTAAGTTTAGTTAAGTTTCAGTTACCACTAAATTAGTTATTAGTTAGTAAGTTAGTATTTTGTCTTGATGTAACATATGAGTTTCCCATTATTGTTTATTAGCCAAAACATTACACTTAAAAATGTTAGTGTTAATTAATTTGCTGGTGAATAACTAGGACTAAACTGACCCATCAGGCTCATGTTTGGGTTACATTTTTGGTCGGAGAGTATGTAACATTGAGTTTAATGTGCAGTTTATAACACAGGGCTGAAGATAGTTCGTGGTATATCCATCCTTCACCAAGAATACCTCACGTAATTTAGCTTTAATACAATATGGCACATCAAATGTTTTATCCAAACTATTCACTAGCTTATTGTATAATATTTAAAGTATGTTTAACAATGATTGAGTTCTAAATTAACGTTGTTTTAATATAGACTAAGATCGTGATAATTTCAGAAAAAGAATCAACAAAACTTTAGAATATTTAGTTATTCACTGTATTATATTATGCTCAGCAATTATATATTATTTATTAAATTATTATTTTATAATAGTATGTTATGATTTAAAATATATTTATCCAATAATAAAAGTCATAGAGAAATGATTGACAGCTCGTAAAATTTATTATCTAACAGATTTTTATTATATTTGAAGGGACACAATTATGTGGATATGTATTAGTGTACTATGAATTCTAAAAGGCGATAAAATATTAATAGCACAAATCATAATAGCATATTATCGAATAAGTCAGACAACATGATTCAGTATGATAAGACAACACAAATATTCTCTAAAATTAAATACGACATAAAGAAACGTTGACTAAAATAATTGTACAGACACATACGCAGACTTAGCGATATAAAACATCATTGGACTGCTGAAATAAATATATTTGGAGAGGACACAGACAAAGATACAGGAAGCATTAGACAGAAACATTGTCAGCAACTATTTAGGACCGGAACAAGTTGGACAATGGAAGAAACAACATGGAGATAGAGTGAAAACAGCGTAATCTCTCCACAAAAAGAAACTATAGTAAATTAACTTGATATAAATTGGTTTTATCCATGTCGAATAATTATAACAGTGTTAAAATATTTTCATCTGAAAAATATTAATTTTATTCTAAAACGAGTTCTCCTGCTAAGCTTTTATCAGTAACTTGATGTTACACTATCTGACGAGTGCCAGCAATACTGGCGTCTGCAATATACATCACCTTTATGACCCCATCCGCTAATGTACCACTTTATATTCTGAGGCTTTCCAATACCATCCATGATATAAAAATCCTCGTAATGACTATACCAGCAAGTACCATGGTGCTCTTCTAGGGATCTGAATTATTCATGGAGCCTCGTTTTTCCAAACTATATAATGTAATTTATAATGAATATTCCTGAATACAATGTTAAAATCTGTATTACTATTAATACATTGCACAGAGTAATGCTTATTTTGTTAGTTTATATTTAGACCTTATTGCTCACTCCATATAAGGTAATAAAAATAAAATGATTCACTTACAAAGCATTTGAAAAATTTGATTTTCTATGAAATATATTTTAGTTTAACATATATTATTTATTGTTCAGTAGTAATAAAAAATTTACTAATAGGCCAATAGCCAGGGTATAACTTCATGTGGAATCTGAACTACAAAGTATTGGTAAGAACAACGATAATTTTCCTTTGCCAAATTAAATCATACAAAGGGTAGTGTTACGATCCAGTTCTGGGTATTCATGTTCACTAAAATATTACATCGATATTGGGAGAGTATTTGTACATGATGTAAAATATTGGATAGCCTTTCTGCCAAGAATATGCAATGGGCAGTTAGAGGATGAAGCCGGGGTGGGGGGTGAAATATGTTGCCCACATCAGTGTAACTGGTCGTTCGGATATTGTACCTACAAAGCATATAAAAATGACAAAACGGCTGTTACTTAAGGATTATTAATTCTCAAGCTCTTTTAATAATATATTTATTTTAAAATTATAAATTATATATTAATTTATAAAATAATTAAACATATTATTTTTATATTTTATTTATATTATTCACTATCAATTATCATTTTAAAACCAAAAGATATTATTTTCACTTTGAAGTGTTTGGTTCTATATATATTGTTAATCAGACTTTTTTTATTTATTTGTCATTGAAATACTGCTCTCCAGATCACCATGACGTATTTGGAATCCGTTGGTGTAAAAGTCCCAAGAAGTACTTAGTACTTTTATAAATTGTTTTCAAATGTTTGTATTTATTAAGTACAAATATGACTTGTAAAATCATACTTACTACTTAATAATAATTCGTATAAAAAATCTAGTGTGATAATTTATAGTATGTATATTTAAATTACATATGTATTTCTTGTTTCATTCAAAGAGTTTCTTTTCAATAATTTTCATACTGTTTTAGTATGAACTACATGATTAGTGTACATTAAATCTTAAAGTCTCTCTCCAAATATATTTTAACCTAATATAAATTGTATTTATTCTTACTAATAACAGTTTAAATTACTATAATAATAAATAGAACAAATCAAAATTAAAAATATTTATAAGCTTGAAACCATTACATCTTACAACCAGTACAAGTTGTTATTGCACCTAAACAGCCATAACGTGACAGTAATATATCTTTCAGACTTTCAAACTCAATTTACCAATTCATAGGCAAACAAAATATGAATTAAGTACAATCAATATTTTACAATTATGTTTCACATTAATTATTTAACTATTTATATTTTCTTACTAACGACATACGAGTAAAATAAAAGTTTTGTTTAATCACATTTTACTATAAACACTTTTAAAAATAAATTTTGTGTACCTTTAACTTTGACATGACAAATGTTACCTGTAATGAAAAATTAGATTTGTTTAGCTGTAAAATTTATATATTTTATGTAAGAAAATAAGTATTAACCAGACTTTTTTTAAACATTCTAGCTAATTATAATCAAGAATACTAATATGTGATAATGTTTCAATTATCTAAATATGATTTAAAGTAGGTGTTAATGTGAATAAAACTAAAGTAAATACTACTTTATTTGACAATGTTATGTAACTTTTCTATTGTGCTTCTAAACAAGGCTTAAAACACAGTCAAGGACTTCATGACGATGCAGATGACAGTTTTGCAAGTATATATGGTTCTAGTTTGAAATAAAATAAGTCATTAATAGTTATAGTATGAAAACTCTTTGGGTAAAATTTTTTTGTAAAACTATTATCTCCACCTTTTCACTTTTACAGTGACTCAAGATTTTTCAAAAAAAAAATCAAGGTATATGTCTTAACCTATACATCATACAAATAATTATTATCATTGCAGTACTAAATAATTAAATGAAATCTTGAATTGAGAACAATATGTGAAATTTCTAAATTAAAACAGTTCCTTTAAACAAGTGATTAAATGTGATTAGGTTATTTTATTATCTGCACTTTTCATCGCAAGTTTCAAAATATTAAGGATTGTGTGTAAAAGTTAGCCAAAAAATAGTTCTTTTGTATAGAGATATTTTGTTCTTTTTACTGGGTTAAGTTAGACAGTTTTTGGTCATAAAACAGTATGCTTATTACAGCATTTCAGAGATACATTAATCTTAAGCTTAGACCCTTTTTCTTAGTTATAGAGATATAAAATCCTGAACATGTTTAGAACAGCCATAAAGACGCCCTGGTAGGTTCAAGGGTTTTATTACTTGTCCAACCTTTACTCAAAGACAAAATAAAGAAGAGGCACATAAAGGTAGAGAGAGGCTTGTATCACCCCGTAACTGTAGTACCCTGCTTATCATGTGACACTCTCTGGCTTAATGTGCCGGACGCTTGTAAGTTCTACGGTTTTATTGTTTGTTCTATCTCTTCTCAAATACAAAATAAATAAAGTTTTCTGCTTAAAATTAGATACTTGCAGGTTTAAGTGCCGGAACCTGGTAACCTCTAGGGTATATAATATTTTCCCTAGATTCATATTAGTGGGAAAAAAATAAGGAAAGGAGGTTAACAATATGAATTTCCATTTTGCTTTGATTTATGTTTATAGAAATTGCAAAATGTTGTATGACAAAATAATAATAATTCTTTCAATTTGATTTTTAATAAAAGTTAACTCTTATAAGTAGTTAAACAGAAATTATTGAAACAATGTACTATAGATAAAAACGTTGTAAATAGTATTAGTTTACTAGTTTATATTTAAATCAATAACACAAATCTATATGAAGGACATTTTTAATTAAAAGCTAGACCAAAGGGTGTGGTTTGGTAAAATTTATACAGAGAACATTTTTGTTTGGATATTTATATGCTTAAAACAATCAAAGAAACAACATTGTAAGAACAATATCGTATATAAGTGAGTATTTTGTTTTCTTCAAATACTGATTGTTAATATTCTATGAAAGGAGGTTTAAAATTTGTAATATAAATTATTTTTACATATATATAGGATGCATTTTGAGTGAAGTGCTTACAATTATCAATATGTTGTGTCTGTACAAGTTTGTTAGTAGAGGATATTTGGAATATCACTGTGAGAACAAAAGTTGATCGTCAGTAATTTTCTTTTTTTTTGCAGAAATATCAACACGTTTTGTTTTATAAATGTCTCTTTCAATTCATTTTATAAAAAAATTGTATTACAAAATGTTGCCATTCTTTATCGAAGTGAGGTACGTAAATAGTAATCATAAAATGTTTGTTAGTTAAAATTAGGCACGAGTGTAAAATTATAGTTCTTCTACTTCATACTTTAAATTACCTTAGGGCTTTAAATGCTACATCATACTATTTACACAGATCTATATACGGTTGCACATATAGTTGAGTCACTGTAATTTTACGGCTGAAATAAAAATTAGTAATAAAATTATATTGTACATTTTTTAATTAATTTAGCTCAAACATTATTTAACTGCACACAATGAGAGTTGTGTTATTATTCTCTGTTTTTGAACATTATTCAAGTGTAGAAAATACGATAAAACAGGTTACATTTTTTTATAAACTACAACTGTTAATATGTTGTTGAAATTATTATGATTTCCATTTAAAGAGAACCACCAATAGTACATGTATTCAGATGTTGTGTGTATAAGTAAGTATAGGTTAGTATGTGTGTAATTTGTTTTTGCCTCATAAAATATCCTGAAAAGCCCTTCCCTAGAATATAAAGTCTTCCATTAGTGGATGAAGTCATGCACCATGATGTGTGTAGAAGGTTGTACATACACCGTTGTATGTATTTCATGGACTGACAAGTAAATTTGATGTGGAATGGAATAAAGGTTTACTGTGATTGTACATTCTGATTATTTATCGAAAATGTATTTGTTATTACAAATCATTGCTTCAAAGAGGTTTTTTAAAATATATTAATATATATATGAGTGTGTGTGTGTGTGTGTGTGTGTGTGTGTGTGTGTGTGTGTGTGTGTGTGTGTGTGTGCGTGTTTAGTTTCTTACATTTATTATTGCTATATGGCAAGTATTCAAATTATATACGCCTATGTACTATTAATTTATTGAATTTGTATTGTGTAGCACGTCATCGAGCAAGGAATTTAATTTTTCCTTCAATCTTAAAACTAATAATAAGATAAACATATTATAAGTGAACATCACACAACACAAATACACAAATATAAGTAAAGTTTAATTACGTTCTAATAAATACTAATATTTATATTAACACCCAATTTGCCAACGGAAAAGTTTATTAAAAAAATGTATTTGAGTTAATCTATATAGAGCAGTATTTTAAAAATAAATTACGTATTTTTTTATGATTACGTAGTGAAATCGTGTGAGTAATTTCTGTATGAAGAAAAATGTAATATATTTTTTAAGCTTTACGTTAAATGTAAGTTACCAGATATTTTGCTATATTCAGATTATACGATTAGGTTATTGAGAAACCGATGAAGATACAATAGCATTTTTTAAAATTCTTATTTAAAAGGTATATTGTATTTAATTTTATATTGATACTATTATAATGTCATAATGTTTTAGGCATCATTATATTATTGTATGTCACATTTTTAAACTGTTATCTGTATATGTAAAAAGAAAACTTAAACAAAATACTATAAATGATACGCTTTCTTTTAAAAGTGAAAAACTTAAAATTAGTTGATTATACAGTTAACAGCTCACTAACAGAATAGTTTAAAAACCTATAAATTTAAGGAGTTATGACAGCATAGAACATAAAGCTTACAGTACAAAAAATCAATACTCGTATATTAGAATGCTATGACCCTCTAAAAAATACACCGCCCAGCAATATATTTACACAATTCTAAGAAACTTTGCTCTCCATATGCAATGGCACTATTACTTAATAGGCTAGTATAAATATGATGGAAGTCCTTAACAATTCATATTAAATTAGAAACAAATGTTAAATAAACTACATAAATTTTAAGAACACTTAAATATAACCATAAACTATTGTACATATAAAAGATTACTCAAATATATTCCAGTTTGGTAAGGGTAGATAAGCTCAGCTGATTTGGCTGTCCCTATTTCCGTTGTTCTGAATAATCAATGTCCCATGTACTAGGGTCGGAATAACAGCTGCTCTCCAACTGTGTTACTGTATTGATGGAAGTGTCTTGTAATACCAAAGTAGATCTGTGTATTACAAACTTGCTTCTAATGCCAACGTTAATATTCGTTTATTTCGTACACAGTCTTAATTTGTTAAGACAATAGTTCAATATATTTAGCTTGAATGTTGGTGTAATATAACTGCGTTTTACAGTATTTAATGTTCTTTTAAGTAAGCTATGTAGGGCTGTTCATTATAACAAAGCCAAGTGCTGGAGGAATTTTTTTGAGGACATTAACAACATCCGCGGGGGACTGGTTATAGGCTTATAGTCAATAAGATAGAGGTCCATTATTCACCCTATGTCATGGAGCCAGACACCATATCCAAAACCGTCAAATATTGTTCCCAAACCACTCGGTTCACACATCAAGGTTCTTTGGAGACGTCGGTGCATTTGATAATTTCCATAGCAAAGACATAGTAAGTGCCGTCTAATCCCTTAGTAGTATAAAAGCTCCCAGTAAAGTAGTATTCCATTGCTCAAGCACATCATTCAAGACAAACCTAAGGCTTCCCTAGGACGTCTACTATGCATTCCCCTCTGGAGGGGAGAAGTTTTCTATTCTTCTTTGAACGAGCCTCGCATTGTCCTTATTCCCAAATCAAAGGCGTTCCTGGTGTCCCATCATTTTACCACTCCCTTTGAATGCTTGACACCATAGGCACAATCCTGGAGAAAATGCTTCGTATCCGACTGACAGAAGCTATCGTCTCTACCAGTGATATTTCACCACATCAATGCGGCTTCAAGTCAGGTCATTTCACACTCAATGCTCAATACTACTCAATAGGAAGTAGTAAAGGCAGCATGGAGTGCAAATAACTACAACCATTAGTCGTGACGTGTGGTTCGACTCGTTACGCTAGCCTTGAAAAGCCCACTAAACTCCACTTGGTGGATCAATATGCTGTGGGTGCTCGAGCATGCTTTACACGTTACTGCCTGCGTCCTTGCAATATGCTGTAACATAC
This sequence comes from Stictocephala bisonia, assembly GCA_035578905.1. Taxonomy (NCBI): domain Eukaryota; kingdom Metazoa; phylum Arthropoda; class Insecta; order Hemiptera; family Membracidae; genus Stictocephala; species Stictocephala bisonia. The sequence goes on from JAQJVL010000080.1 coordinate 494,876, forward strand.
ACTAGAGCATAAACTACTGTAGGGTCATAGTTTATGTTCTGGGTATGAATTTGACCCTGCCCAATTATTGGCTCGTGAGTGGCAGACAATTTACCATAGGTAAATTGAATGAGTCCACTGCTACAAATGAGCGTTACTTCACGCTCCGGAATTGGCAGACCAGCTGGGATGTAGAGAGGAGGAGCTGATGGACAGCCCTAAATTGAACGTACAGATGTGAGAACAGACAAACAGACAAAGGTGTGACACTATGTCACTCAGTCTTTGTCTGGCCACGGATACTTCCACCAGTATATCTACAGAATGGGAAAAGAACCTAGTTCAGACTGTTTTTACTGTCCAGTTGCCACCGATGCAGAAGGGCATACGTTCTCTCCTTGCATCAAGTGGTAAAATAGAATAGAATGGAATACCTTATTCGCCACAGGATATTCCATAGATGACATAGGCCAGTCATGTAACTATGAGATAAATCTATCAATACATAAGACATCGTTTACAGAAAGATGTTCCTAATAGGACCATGGTAGGTCCTAATAGGCCACTAACTACCTTAGTTCATAGTTTAGGACCTTTGAATCCAACTACCATTGTCATGCTCCGTAGGAAAGTCACATAGAACCAGTTATCATGCTTTGTTGAATCATTTCTTAAGATGAATAATATCAATTTCGATCGTCCTGAATTAAGTGATCAATTAGGATGTGCCTCAAGAACTTACAAACATGGTCTAGCCTTGACTATGTGTTAAACAGTTTCAGTTTAGTTTCCACGGAGAAGCGGTTTTTTTATCCGGTACACCACACACCTTTGGACATTCGGAGCTAGTGGAAGAACAAATAACATTCAAGTGTGCGCATAAACATTTCCCTTCTTACGCAAAAAAATTCAAATATATATTCTTACTACATATTTACACAGGATAGTTAATATATTGAAGGAGTTAGATTTTGTTATATCTTTATTTGACACTGATAAATAATATAAAAACGTGCTAGGAATGGAAGTTGGAAAGAGCAAAATGAAACTAATTTTTAAAAAAATTAAACTTTGTACCAAAGTACCACTTACTCTATCTCTTAACAGTAATAGTATCGTTCGCTTGGAGAGTCCCTTAGTGTCATATAAACATATTTATTGCTCAATATAATTACTTTAATACAAACCGTATTATAATTGATTTTAATAAAATAAAAAAAAACGCTAAAAAATTACAGTTAATTTTATTAAGTTATTTCTTCATAAATCTTAAATTGTTTGTAAATGTATCTAATTTATGGTAATTGTAGCTGGGGATCGAGTAGTGCTGATACAAGACAGACTGTTGTGATTACTAATTGCATCAACACCCGAACATAACTAACTAGTGTTCTGTGTGAGTAACGTTTGTTGTCTACGTGGTTCAATAATAATGATCTAATCATTTTCATATGAGACTAAAAATAAAACCTATTTTTTTCTTAGAAAGCTTTTTGCATGGTACGCAATATAATACTAACAAGGTAAGCATATGTTGGCTATAATTCGAAAACATTCTGATTATTATTCCTATTGAATTAAATAGTATTAAAATTCTTGCACATTTTTTAAATAACTAGTTTAGACCATATTAAGTATGTGGATATTGATTGATAGGTGCTCAAATAGAGCTTAAAATTAATGACATAAATATTTAGTCAAACAACAAATAATTGTCAAATTCCTTTAGCTGCCCTCCAAACCCAAACGTTTTTCTATTATAGGATAACCATAAAGGAGATATGAAAGATGTTGCAGGACGTATTAAACACTCATTATACAATATATCCTAGGCGCTTTCTCCATATAAACTCACAAACATATTGTGTATGTTAGGTTTAGGTTAGGTTAAAGGCAAGTCCTTTCATTACAAATGAAGCTAATAACAAAATGTTCTTGGAAATATATAAGTAGTTTAGGTAATTATTGATATAAAAACAAGTTTGGGTTTCGCGGGCAGCTAAAGGAATTTGACCCTAATAACTGTATGTACTTAATTATACAAATAAAACAACACTCTGCTTCTACCCTATGATATAACCAGAGACAAGTGGCTTTCTAAGAATTATATATTTTTATAATCACATTTACTTATGCATAAATTATAAACATCAATTTTCACCACCCTTGAATACTATGCAAATTGAATACTACAACGTTAGCTAAATTATAAATATATTTACTTATATTCTGAGGTAAAGGCAGGCTTTTGCCTTTGCTAATGTAGGATGATATTTCTTAATGGTTTGGTCTCTGTGACATGAGGAAGTGGTTATGTGAAAAAAATCATATCTAATGGTCGGTAAAGATATTCAGTGAGATTAGTTTACTCAAGAGTATGTTTTTAAGAACAAAATTTTAATTTTGTATGAGCTTTTCTTGTTCAGATCGTGGTTTATAGCAGTTAAACAATATAAAACTTAACCCTTTCTGCTCGTGTGTCGGCTGTAAGCCAACATTGTAATTTTTCCGTTCCACTCATGCGTCGGGCACCAGCCGACATAGCAACGACGTCACTTTTAACCGCACTCGTAAAGCAGGGCTGACCTGCCATTTCATCGTTCGGCCCAGCCCTCGCAAGGCGTGTCCTCCTCCTTTTATCGTAAGTAAAAATTATCAAAACAGACCAACTGTGCAACTAATATAGAATCACTGATCCCGTCAACTTCCACCCTCCATGCCGGACACCGTTTATTTAAGGTAAGCCCTACGTCACTATACCACAGACCAGTGCCTCTATAAAGTTGCCTGGTAAAAAGTACCAGCTCAAGATCATTCGAACTGACGATCCTCAGCGCTTTGCCTGGCCATTTTACATTACTTAGACCACTCGTCCGTTTCAACGTCGACGGTAAATCGTTATTAAGTAGCGTTAACGGACCATGACGGTATTATTATTTTATTTTATTTTATTACGACGATATTAAAAAAAATATTATTGACCAATGATAGTTGTATTAGAGTAAAATTTAGTCAAGTTAAATCTGAATGGAAAGGATTAAGCTAGTGTAACTGTCTGTTAAGTTGTTCTTGACAATAATAATAATAATAATAAATGTTTATTTCCAAAACAAATCTACAAACATTACATACATACATGCATAATAACCCATAAATATGTTTCGAAAATATAGACCTCCAAGGCTAAGCCTGTTTGGAGGTACAGAAACATTCCTATTAATATACATTTGTGGCTATGAACAATGAATAAAATTGCAAAAAAATAAAAAAAACATTGTTCCAAACTTTACTCCTAGCTGACATAGTTTTTATATAAATTTAAATTTAATCTATTGTTAAGACAATTACCAACAGAGAGTAGCTTGAGCCTATAAATAATACATATTAAAGGTCGATATCATGCATTGGTTGAAAGTTACAGAAATAGGATCTGCTCTATTTCATCAATAGAAAATAACAACTTTCTTAAAGATTTTGCAAAACTTTAAGAAAGTGGTTATTTTCTATTGAAGAAATAAAGCAGATCCTATTTCTGTAACTTTCTACCAATACATGATATCGACCTTTAAAATGTAATATTTATACGCTCAAGGTAATTGTCTTAACAATAGATTAAATTTAAATTTATATAAAAACTATGTCAGCTAGGAGTAAAGTTTGTAATATTACATTACCTAGCTGATTCTTATATGAGTAGAAACTAATTATTCATATAATTGAACTAAACGGTTATTAAAAATAAACATTATAGTTTTCTTTCAGATTATTTGTGAAATAATTTAATAACATATAGAACTAAATGTAAGTAGCCATTCCTAAGGGAATGAGAAAGTGAATTTCAATGCTACCAGCCAGGGTTAGATTTCTGGCGTGACCTATATGTTTTTTATCCCTGTGGATCTGAAATATCGTCAAGCCGTTCGTTTGTTAATGATGATACGAAACATACATTTACTCATCTCAGCAGATGAGGGGAAACTGTGATTTTTAATTGCATAACTTTCCTGAGAAAGCTATATGAATTTTATATTTTTCGTGAAAATCACCAATAGAAGGTGATGTAATTCATTTACTGTTCGTTAGATATATTTAAAACTGTTTCAACTAAAATATGTAGACCAGAACTGTGAATAAATCCAACTGGTCAAAGATAAGAAGATGCATAGAGTATAGATGAGTGCGAGATATCAGCAGAATTCTAAACTTCAATCCCTTAGCCACAGGGTTTTGAGGCCAACCACTTTACATCAAGTGGGGTGGGTAATTAAGTTCAGTGACTCTCTACACAATTGACTAACTTTCTTTGTCTGTAGATTTAGTGAATACAAATTTTCAGAGTAATAATGTAGCCTAGCTGTCTAATCTTTACATAACATTAAATTAAAACCGAAAGTTTTGAAGCTGTAAATTTTAAGGTTATGATAGTCTTAAATTCCTAGTCAAAGTGGTAATTTAATTGTTGTTATTTTTAAAAACTTTTAAATGGAAAAATTATTCCAAATGTACAAACGTTTAAAGAGAAGTTTTTCAAGTTTTATAAAAAAAATCAGGTCTAAACATGAAAGACTAGTTAGAAGGACTAAAGAAAGTAAAGAGAAAATCATATGAAAAATACTTGACCTAAGAAAACATAAGAAGGATACAGGCTTAAAACGAACAAATAAGCAACAAACACTCAAATATCGAAACAGACATAAGGAAAATAAGGACATAATTATACGGGCATAGATGGACAAAGACTACCAGCAACACAATTTACGATAGAGATACACGACATAGCAACAACACTAAAATGCACAACCAATCTTGCTAATACAAATACAAAAATACCTTCAACAAGCAAACATAAAACAAGAAGAAAACCTAGACAGAGGCACGTTCAAATTCAAAATACGTAGATCCAGAGAAACCAAATTAATACAAGCGCAAATAGTCTGAAGAAAGAAAGCAAGAGTTTAGTCGGATAGTGAAACATCTTTGGAGAGTAAGGCAAAAAAAAAAAATATATAAAAAAATGAGTTAATGTTGCTCACCGTCGTCCTTAATGAGGGTTTTACCACCGAAATAAATAAATAAAATCTGTTACCAAAATAAATACAAGTATCAAGCAATCGTTTATTGAATTATTCCTAACCGCTCTTTGAATCCATGAAGTTCTTAATAGTAAATAAAAAAATTGTCTTTATTTTCATAACAATTTGTTTATATAAAATTTAATTTTATCCTTTATAAATGTTTGAAGTGCTAACAATTTGCTAGAACTTGGTTAACTAAAAATCAATGTGAGGGTTGCACCCATTGTAAGTTTATAATGACTGCCTCATTTACAACAAATAATTATTTTTACTGTGTAAGTTGATAAACGGAATTATTCTTTAAGATGTTTATTTACTGTTGAAGATCTTGAAAAGTACAGCACAATCAATAAACATAAAGCCATCCATAAAATTCTATTTAAATAAAAAATGATATTTATTTTAGGAGAACAAGCTATACAAAATTTTAACGAATTAAAAGTGAACTTTGATTTTTACAAAATATGTACATTTTTATATAAAACGTGTTTATATAAATACGATATTAAAACTTTTTAGATATACAGGTAATCTATTGATTCTGAAATAATTGTTTATATCCTTTGGTTCTACGGAACATTTAATTTCGACTTGTCTTTTAACTGTTTGTACGTTGTTTTCTTCCTCTGAGTATGAATTTGTAAAAAAGAGTTTCATTGCTGTAATAAGATACGAATAGACAATAAAATGTAATAATGAACTTAAATTAATGAATATAATTTAATGAATAGACTATAATACAATTTTCATTAAAATAGTTTTAGAATATATTTTGTGGGAATTCGAAGTATTTGCAATAAATAATTAATTTAGAAGCAATTTATGTTAAGCTGAATAAGAACAGTTTTATTTATTTGAAAGTCATTTGGCCGTTATCACCTCAAACCACCTGCAATGGAAAATTCCCTCTGTGATTTCAGGAAAATGCCGAGGTGCGCAGGAAATTGCTTTTCTCTTTTTCTTTGTAGTTAACAGTTTAATCTATTATTACGAAAAATATAAACTTTTGATTAAGTGAAGTAAACCTTTTACTATAATAAATTCACAGTGATATTAAGTGTAATGGTTATCCCGTTTGAGTTTATTATTCATACAGAAAATGTTATCACTATAAATAACAATTGTTTACTCAAAATATATTAGTAAAAATTGCATTAAAGCTATTGAAAGAAAAAAAAATAAGAAATACTTGAACAATACTTTTTAAGTAAGTTACAAAAAATTAGTTCACATTTGTTTATTAATAGTGAAATAAATGTAATTTATTTTTTTCTACACTATGTTATATGGTGAATCATCTGGATCCGGATTATGAAGTTTCATAAGGGAGTTTTAGGCCTCTTATTAGGCCCACTCCAGTCTCGGATAGGATAGGATTGAGGAGATGACAGCAAAATTGGAGCCCACTGAAGAAGGCACCAAGTAGAAAACAAAAAACACAAATATGGAACAGGAACATGGATGAGAATTAAATTAGAAGAACTGTTAAGTGAGTGGATTGCTGGGCCATCTTGTTGTTTGAAGAACGGGTAAAAATGATGGGCTTGTCAGTTTTGTTTCATATGCTGGGTAATTTCAAGAATGGGGAGTAGATGGGTTGACAGAAGTGAAGGTGAGTCTGAAACGTAGTGCTATTAGTTAGAGAGTAAGAGGGGCACAATCTCCCAGTCCGAGACTGTATATATAATTTTTTGTATAGTCGGGCAGTTGGTACCTTGGGGGTTTTTCCTCTCTGTCTTACCAAGGACTTCGCTCTGTCAAGGGGATTTCTCAACTCTGTCTTACCAGACTTAAGCATTTTATATTACTCTGTCCAGGGCATTTTAAGCACCTAGGTTGTAGAGTAAACTGACAGAGGAAAGAAGTCAATATAATGATATAATCCCATTTTCTATTAAATAGTGTTATATTGATCCAATACGTTTTTTGGTGTTACATGTTTAGTTCATTTTTTGCGAACGATGTCAGTTGCATGGGAGTCCCTGAAGCAATATATCGAACGCTATATATAGGCCTCAGGACGATATAGAAATCGGGGTTGCCTATTCGAACGCAGTGGCCTTCTTTAAAGGTGGCTGTGGGTGGGCTGAGGTGCGTCCTAAATCCACTGAAGAAGTCACCAAACCTACCTGGCCCCCACTACAGGGAGTAACAGTCGTGGCAATACACCACAACCAGTAGACTTAAAGGTCACAGGTGGACTGGACAGTAGGCAGGTGAGTAGTTGTAAATGAGCTGCTGGTGACGAGTCACTAGAACGGTCAGATCTGAATGTCTCCAAAGTCTCACGGGGGCGATTCGAAGGTCTTGAAGATGCTGATTAACTCCACAGAAAATGCAATGCATGTCCAACAAAGTCCAGGAGTGGAATTGTGTGTAATACATTGTTACTTTAATTTGTGCATCTACGCAATATTAGATTTTTACTTCACTTATTCCTTACACATATTTTGCTATCAAACGATAATTACTTATAATTATCCAGGTATATGCTGTCTTTTTATTTATTTTATTTTATTTATTTAGGCTTCTTCTTGAAAACTCCTATTATTTTGAATGTATTAACAGTATTTTAAAAGATCAAATTTCTATTTAATTACAAGCAAAAATCTCATAAATATTTATACAAATTATAAACAATAAAGTACTTTGTTTATTTTCTATTTTTTCCATAGACATCCCTCAGAAGGCAACTGACACAACAATGCAAATTCCCAATGTATTATTCAACAGAGCAATGCGATCATTGCTTATTTACTGTGAGGCCAGTATACATAAGTAACTGCTAGCCCAGATCACTATACACTATTTGAGCACAAATACAATGTTTGTATTTGTGTTGGCATTCTGTATTTTAAAATTAACAATATTTTATTGGTGTAATACAATTTTATATTGCTAACTCCCCTTCAACTATTATACATCACTATACAAATTAATAGAATGTTATTTTATTTATTTTTTGACGTAAATTACATATAAAGCCATTAAGATAGAGTTTCCACGTATTGATAATATACTCATAAAATTACCTCTTGTTTCCATGTATCAAATAATTAATTTTCCCTCAAATTCCCACGTATACCATATATTTTTTTGTTCTGTTGTCAGATAAAATTGATTGACAACTGAATATAAATTGATTGTATTTATACATAAACATATTCAGAGGTTAACTTTTCATAAATTCTGCGTGAGAAAAGTTTGTTGAGGTTTTACCGAACATTAGTATTACTCCAATATAAATATAACTACATTAATAATTTATTTAAATTAATTTATCCACTAAAGGTTAACTTTTATTCTAGGAAACTAGATTCACAGTATTAAATAGAACAATGTACTTATCAATAATGTTACACAATATCTACAAAAATATATTACTGTCCAAATCTACGTAAGAAACACGCATAAAACATTATGGCAATCATATTAGTTTTATTTTTACAATCAACTAACAAAATTATTGGTTAAGGTTACATTGAGTACTATACAAGTTTTAATCCCTGCTCGTTTATTATTGAATCTAAACTCTGGCAATAAATAATTATTTTTGCTAATTACCCTATTTTATTTAAATAAAGTTTTGTTTCATAGTTTTTCCTTAACGCAAAGGGTTTTTAGTGTGCAATTATATAGCAGAACATCAAGTCATTACTGAAAACTATAATTAATAGCTTCTTGGATTTATTATTTAACTTGTGAATTTATAAAAAAAATCACTATTTATATTATAACCACACAGGGTGATTCAAGAAACTATTATACTTCTAACAATTTTTTTTTATTATAAATGTCATATTGTATAGATGTGTTTATGTGTGTGTGTGTGTGTGTGTGTGTGTGTGTGTGTGTGTGTGTGTGTGTGTGTATCACGGCCGCCCAAAAACGCACAGTGTGAAAGAAGCCTTAGACTTAGAAACTAACAAATACCAACGTTATCAAGTCAAAAAACTATGGTCAAACAATTTCTACGGACCACTATAAGGATATAGTGGTCCAATACTATCTTTAAAAAGTTTTTTTGAACTAGAATAAATCAGGAACCTTCATAGGTGAAAAGGAACACAGCTGAAAAGGAAATAACAGAGATGAATTGAACATATCATACGACAACCTTAATATACGACAAACCTTAGAGGAGAATCCACAAGGGGACACAAACAGAGGGAGACAAAACCTGGAGGCCAACTGTGGAGAAGGAGATGGAGTAGGTCTGATTTAACATAAGCAAAGGAAATGACTATTGACAGAAATCACTAGAGAGCATTCATCGAGACCTTATGCTCCCCCAAGGAGCTATATGGATTAAGTGAAGTGATTAAGTAGTTTATTATATTAATTTATTTGCAGCACATCTTTAAGAAGCAATAATACATATCTATGTGAGTTTTCCAACTTGTTATTTGTTGTAGAAATACCCACCCTTACTATACCTGTCAGACTCGACAAATGTTATGCGAGGGGTACTGCTACTGTATAAGTATCTACTATGAATATACATAGTCATAGTAGTCATGAATATACATATTCATGACTGATACGTATACTATGAGTATCAGTCATAATACAGGGACTGAAATTTACATTTACTGCTATAATTAATAAAATTAGTGAAAAGCCCGTCGAAAACAAGTTTTAAGGAATTAGTATTTGATGGGGAATACGACGTTTTCTCATGCTCAGATAAAGTTATAGATTTTTAATTAAAATAAAGTTGGAACCTTTTACGTTAAATCACTACCATAACCATAACGTTGGTTAACCTAACATAATGAAACCAAACCAAACATAACACAACTAGACCTAATATAACCTAACCTAATCTAACCAAACCTGACATAATATAACCAAGCATAGCATAGCCTAAACAAACCTAACATAACCTAAACAAAGTAGTTGTAGTGAATTAACAGAAAACGTCCTAAAACCGTTATCGTTGTTTGAAGTGCAATTTGAAGCCATAAGCTGTATGAAGTTTTTGAAAATAGATTTGTTTCATAGGAGTAAAGGTAATGTTTAATAAGTAATTATTCATTACATTTAAACTAAACCAGACAGTCAGGCAGTCATTATATCATATTATGATAATTTTAACCGATTAATTTGTTATTTGTAAAAACAAACTTTACATTGTGTCGTAAAACAGGAAGACCAGACATATTCAACTACAAATATAATAAACTGGTCAAAGTACATTGAAAGCTCCTCAATCGTATGATACATAGCTTTGTTGTTTTATAATATAACATGTTTTAAAGACTAGAGATAATAAAAAAACATCTACTCTAACATGCTTTTGGTAGATGTAAAGAACAGCAGACAAGCGAGAAGTGTTATGTCAATTTGAAACAAAATACATGGTCCCTTAATTATACCATCGCTTTATCTATTTATTCTACTAATACAATTTTCAGAATGGACAATAAATTAATATGTACAATCTCATTAACTAACTCCAACTACTGTTTACAAATTTCATCATAGCTAATTAAAACTCATATTACCATGGAATGTATCGATGAATTGAATTATACATTTCATATTTTCAAGCTATTTTAGTTTGCATCCATTAGGTGCTTACTGCATTTTGATTAATCAATCCAAATATTACTAATGCTGTAATTGTAAATACGATACTAAAATATTCACTAAATAAATTATTATAAGTTAATAACAATCAAGTATAGAAGTTAATTGTTAAGGGATAAGTTATAAATTATGTATCCGTGTCATAATGATAGTAGAACAGCACTAATATTTACAAATATATAGTTTTATATTATATAAATGGCCAGTTTTGACATTGAAACTTAATGAATAAAATTATTTCTATTTGGGGATTTCGAGATCAAACTGAAAGTTTCTGATTTCTCTCTGGTATTTTACGTTATGGTACGTGATACGCAAAATTACAAACTGTAGATATAAGAGTGGATAGTTAAATGATGAGATAATTTTGTATTTGTTTATCATGAATCTACTTTTATTCCTTAACAAAAGAGGTTATTTATCATAAAATGTTATTGTATTTTGAATAGTGTTGTTAATTATTGAATTTGAATATTAACATTTTGATACATCAAAAAACAGTTCGATCATTCTCTTACGACGTTTTAATGAAAACAAACTATCTATTATTGAGTTCTTATTAAATAATTTAGGTAGTGAAAACATATGTCATTTGTTTTTTATGAACAGGAAATTGATCCTGCTGTTGAAGCAACAATTTGGTGTATCAGCACTGACAACAATTTTAAATATGAATCACATATTGACTTGGTATGTAAAAAATTCTGAAGTGTTGAAAAAAACGAAAAAAAAATTTGAAACGTTTTTAATCTTTTATAAATGGTATGAGTTTACTGGCTGTATACTATGGCCTAATTTATCCTGCCTTGGCTTATGGAATCAAATTCCGGGGACATGTGTGGAAAAAATTAACTCTTTGTTTAAATTGCAAATTAGGGCAGTTATAACTATATTTGGTAAGCGTAAGGATTTTTATGATATTACTTTATTTAACGATAGTAATATACATATATTTCCATCAATTTACATCCGCCGTTTCCTCCTATTTGTGCATAGTATTTTTCACATTTTTAAAACAAACTTACCAGAACATAAATATGATATCAGATCAGCCATAAACATGACAACACTCCCACATAAAACGCAGGTCTTCGAAAAATATATATTATTTTAATGGATCAAACTATTTAACGCTTTGCCAGCTTAACTCAAAGCAGAACATTATATGAATGTGTTTTCTAAAAGGGTCAAGAAGTATTTGGTATCACATTCTATCTATAGTATTGAGGAATTACTGACGTGTCAGTCAGTTTCAAATGTTTATTTCCTTTGCGATAAGATCTTTGGTATTTTAATTTTTTTTTTAATGTTAGAATTGACATTTTTTACCATGTATATTGAAACCATTGTATTTCCACAAATATGCAGTAATTTACTGTTACAATAAAGGATATTTGATATATTATTAATCTAACACTGTCTGTGTGGACACTAGTAACCTTGCCTTTACATATTTCCTTCAATGTGTTATCTATTTTTTATCCCTATAAAATGCTAAACACGACCACTGTACAAACATGTAAAACTAACCCTGTTCAAATTTCCGACTTCCCTTCCGGACTTAAGGCAAACTCCGGTCTTGTTTGTTTGAAGGGAAGTTTGTTCTTGTTGGTATATATTAGAAGGGCTCCCATAATGCATGGAGGGTTGGATGTGGTCGGTTCTAACACAAACGTTAATAAAAACGTATTTATTGTACAACCACTGAGGGGTGTGATTGATTTCCATGTTACAATCTGTTTGTTTTCAAACAAGAATAATCTTAAATAAAATAATCCTTCAATTATTTTATGCAATTTTACATTCTTTATCAAACTCCAAACTATTTCCACAATATATTTGTAAACACACCAACCCTCGTTATAATGTTTTTAAATTTTCATTTAATAGATACAAATTTAAACTGTTAAATTGTCGAATGGGATATTACTATTGGTAAAAGTTAAGATTTAAGTTGGCTCTAACTTGAAAGGGTCAAACAAACAACACTATTGGGAATATATTCAGTCATCAGTGGATAAGTATGATCATTTGATGGAACACCAGAACTTCACAGTTAAAACCTTATATGACGATAAAAAAATGCAATAATAATACGAGAGGTAGATTTATTTGATTTATAACATTTTATAACAGCTATCTACATCATTACTCAAAGAATTGTAGTAAACAATGTTACTCAAATAAAAATAAAAAATGCGTGGAATTTGAGCCCAGGGACTTGAGCTAGTAGTATTAATCTTACTTTTTTATACGGATGTAATTTTAGTTTACTTGTTTCTTTAATATCATAATTGGGACAGGATAGAAGGTAATTAATAAAATATGTGCTTGTATATATATATATACATACATATAGATGAGGAATGACGTTAATTATTGTTTAGTCATCGAATTATTGAAACCTGTTTTCAAGGTAATAATTAGGTAGTAATAATTTTGTTCTACTACATCAAATTAATTGTTAAAGGGATTAACAAATTTTAGATATTTATTTATAAAAATCACACTAAACTGCCCTAAAACATTAAATTAACACACGTAGCATCTTTAATTAGAACATATTATTTTAATGTATTGGTGATTAAATGAATTGATTAATTAATATAAATTATTTCAGGAGATCCATTAGAAGGCTATGAACTAATAAATAGAAAATACATCGAGCTTTCCAACAATCAAGCTTTCTAGGATGTTAATACAATTTTAGTATAGAATAAAAAGAGTGTGATGTTATCCTAGACTCTAAGTTGATCAATACAACGGTACGTGTCTGGGGAAGTTAATATGACTGTACGCGTCTTGTCCTAAGTTAATATGTGTAGGAGGGTGGGTGGGTTAATAATACAACCAAACTTGTATGGACCGGGGTGGTTCAATACCACGGTATATATAGGCATAATAAATATTTTACAACCATCTGAAATAGGTGTGATATGACTTTTGTTTGTGTAGAATTTGTATGGACATCTCGCAAGACATTCTGTACTATCATATTGAATACATTCACTTGCATTGTAGTGCAGTGTGGTTAAAATTTTATATAACCGCACTAATTAATTGGGCTGCAGATAGTTAAATGTTCAATTCAAAATCACATGTGTAAATAAAACATTGTAAATTTTACTGATTACTATCTACCTTGACATATATGCAATGTATCACACTTACCCACTCAAGCACACTAAATTTTCTCAAAATATTAAAATTTCATTAAATAATTAATAAAAAACTTCGGTTGTAGATTTTCTCTAGCCTCGTTTAATAAATAGAACTGACTTGTTGAAAATATTTTAATAGACAGTACTATCACATGTTATTTATCTTTAGCTTATAACATCAGTCGTATAAAATAATATTAGCTAAATCGTATTAGTTTTATATGTCATGTAATTAGACAAATACGACATAAAATATATTTTCACAATACTATAAACTAAATGTAAAATTTAAAAAAAACATACAATTCAATAAGTATCAAACTAGTTAACCTGAATCTCACGTGATTACATTTGTGAACTCGGGGAACATGTCTTGCTTTTACATTATACATCATCGATATCATTAGTTAGACAAGTGAAAGTTAAGATAAAGTTAAAATCATCTGTGATAACATTGCGGTGGACTAAGTTCTAGTAGGGGTTGCCCCAGGGTAGCAGTAGTTAGGCAGCTACCCCCTGCTTGAGGGTTAACTATATTTATTAACTCTACACCCATTTTCTATGAACATTTACACTTTTTAAACTGAAAGGTATCTCGTACCAATACATTAGTAGTGTCACCACAGTACTTGACAGAAACATAGTAGCAAAGCTTACACTTAAAAAAAAGTAAATTGCTCGACTCTAGTGATCCTAGTAGTCGTCTCGCAGTGTTACGGCATCTCTCCGGTAGATGCCATGGGAGTTTAATTATGTTGAAATACAATTAATTGGTGTAAATATTTAAATCAAATTGTTTGTTTGCTACACCACCATTAGTCTCGCATCATCACTTGGCTGCAAGTAAAACGGCTGAGCTTTACATTATATTAGAATAAGAATTATTTTTTAAATAAACCTTTACAATATGTTTACAAATTTTGTTGGAATATACTATTTACTTTACTAGTTATTGTGGCTAGCTTTATTCAAATTACTCTAACTTATAAATAATAGTGCATATTAACACAAACCTTTTGCGATTTACTATAGTATATGTAACCCTAAAAATCAATGTTATGGTAGGATATATTTATTATTTTTACTTATTTATTTTTGAACATTATAAATAAATATAATATTATACGCAATAAATTAACTATCCCTATAATATTCATTTATTAATATGAATTATATAAAATGAAAAAAACCTACCAGCTTGATTCAAAACAGGTTATATTTAATTGAAAAATAGTTATATAGATTCGTATTTAGCAAAAATAATTTCGCAAAGCATCGAGCTAAAGAGCCCTATAACGGTTTACTTACACATGTAATATTACCTTACTATATACTTTTAATTTTGTTCCAGCTAGTTTATAATATTTAAATAAAATTGCTTCTTTTTCCTTAATAAGGGTACATAATAAGTTGTATACCTAAATGGAACCCTTAAAGTATTTTTAGTGAATAGTGTTGAATAATTTAATTGAATTTATTAATTTAGATTAATTAAGGTTTGCAGTATGAATACAATGTTTTTAAATAGTTATATTGTTGGATGTTTATTACTAAGTTCCCGCACAATAATCGCAACTTTTTACAATACCCTCTTATATTTATTTAATGATTTAATTTTTATAATATATTATGTGTAATAAAGTATGACAGGATTAATTATAGGCTTTGGTATCACATATATACAAAGCCATTATTGTACTGTAGTTACATCTTTCAGGTAGAACTTTGTTTCAGACACACCACTGCAGCACTAGACAGAGATTGTATTTAAGCTTTGCACACGAGCTGTACCTAACGGTGGATTCCACCACTATTCCTGACACGATCTACTGTCAGAACAGAATTCTTTTTTAAAACTACACTTTGGATTGGTAATATAACAGTTTAGAGTAAATACATTATTAAGTAAATACACAATTTAGTACAATAGAAATATTTCTTAAACATTTCTAAAATAAGTTTCAAAACTAATATTCTGTAAACAATAATATTGCATAATTCTATATATCATATTTGTTATCTGTGACAAATCACCTTCAGAAATGAAAAAAAGCAAATTATTATTTTAATACATTATGAATTGTGTAAATGAAGAAATAAATATTGTATTTATAAACAAAACTAAAACAAAACAAAAACGAGGATAAAGTGTGTCTAAAGTAAAATTGTCAAAGAATATATAAGTTTTATAGTATTAAAATATCCTGAAAATTTTATATACATTTAAATTCAGAAAAAATATTATATTTATAATGAATCAAAGTGTGGCTATACAAAATATTTAAATTAAAAATAAATTGAATAATATATATTATTATTTACTTTTAAAGTGATAGTATAATTTCATACGAACAACAAATTATAACAGACTCTTTCCAATATAATGGAGGGGTGACGTTTTATATGGTATTTTAGTAGACCGTATATTACTATAAAAACATTCTATATGAGCTGTCAGGGTAAAAAAGACCTCCGTTTGGTTCCTATCAGATGAGTAGTTAGGAGACATGCCGACAGAGTACTCTAACATGCCAAATCTGTCTGTTCTGTAAATATAAAACGGTAGCTTCATTTTAATATGCATTATAATTTAAATTAATTTACTAAATACTGTTTGATATAATTTAAATACTTTTCTCATATTTTATGAAAACCATCTGCTTGTTTGATCAATCCAGCATCATTTTTTAACAGTAAAATAATAAAACAATCTAGGTGCAATTTTTTATATTAATTCTACAAAACAGTTAGTGAAAACAGTTTTTTCCTAGGTTAAGTGAAACTAATTTTGGGTGTACAACAATATGATAAAATTCAATAAAAATAGTGAATTTTTAGACTTATTTTATTACTCTATGCTTATAAAGAGAACCAATAACATAAAAATTACTTGCAGGCATAGTAAGAGACATTATAGTATGTGTACTTAGGCAATTATTTGTAGGGATTACATGCCCCAATCCTAAATATGTTATTCCTAATGTGCATTATACAACCAATTTTTAATGAACAGCACATAATTTCATTAGGTAATATAATTAGACCTTAATGACTATCTACGATTAAATAGAAATACATTTAAGTTGTGAGGAATATCTTTAAGAAAATATTTTTTTTATCCTGAAAGTATATACTAAAGAGAAATGTTTTACAATGCACTTGTAGCATGTAGATTCTATATGGGAAAATACAGTAACATAAAAGAAATAAACAAAAGGACATATACAAAATTGCACTAAATGGGTGTCGTGTTAATGAAAATTGGAGTGCGAGAAGTCAGTTCTTCAGTTCTTAAGATGAATGGCCGAGCCAACAACGTTGTCATTTCTTCCCCTTATTTCCTTCCAAATCCAGAAGGATACAATTTTATTATTGAAAACTTTAAAATTAATTTATTAAGATTTATAATAGTAGTAACTACGAGTAAAGTGTTCTATGCTACCATAACAAATTAACATACGTTTCTTATTTCTCTGTCATACATTCAAACTCTTTAAGAAATTTACAAAATTCTAAATGCACCTTTCCTTGTGGAAACAACTTTGTAATATCTAATCAAAAATAGTTTAAACTATCTCCCTTAATCATATGCATTTTACAGTATTGTTTAGTAGTCAAATAACTGAAATTTTAATAAATGGTTTATAATTAAATGAGTGATTTTGTTTTTTAGCACGTATTTGATTTGTGTACATATTAAAAGATATGTGTATAGTTTCTAACCTAATTTGACTTAGCAAGTTCTAAATTCATATTTAATTGCCAATAAATAACATTGTTTTTTTTAAGGGACTGTCACTCCCCCACCAATCCTCCCACACACCATTGACCCTAGCCAGTCAAACTCTCCAGTTCCCAAAACAGCCAGGAGGCGTTAATATGTAGGGAATTAGTGTTATAATTAACCAATCCATTATGTAATAACATTGCCAAACCAAATAAATAAAAAAATATATCAACTATTAAAACAGTTATATATAATGAAAATATATAATACTAATTGTTATACTCCTCAATACACCCTTATCTTCAAATGTAGAAATTTATGCAAATGTTTAACTTATGATTAAAAGTTGCAATATAGTCAAACATCCTTAGGAACCTGCTCAACATACAAGACCTCGTATATTTTTGTATGCAAGACCTTTTAAAAATCATAAACACGGGGTATTACACTACAGAGTATTTCTAAACCTGTGAGTATTTTTTTTTAGGAAAAATACTTGAAAAATAAATATGTCATCCTCTAATGTAATTAAACCATACAAATTTTATATAAAGTATCAATAAAATGGGGCATGGATTATATTTCACAGTGTGCCATGATTTATCACATAACTTTAATGGCAGTGATATTATGAGTCTTAAATACACACTAATTGGGACATGAATACTTTTACGGTTCCACAACAGTGACTGAAATCACCAGCTATATTACAAGTTATAATAAAAACTGTGTAGATATGACAGGGCCAATCTAGAGGATTATAAGTTAATAGTATAAATTTTTACCATTTAAATTTTTAAGAATGAATTTAATGTTTAACCTTTATAGTCGTGAATAAAATACAGAAATATTCAGTATTTTACAAAAACTATCTTCTCACTAAAACAGCTATTGACCTTTCAGACCTTTACAATTACACTTTACATGTTGGGATACTATTGTAATTTCCAATCCAATCGTAGAAACAAAAATCTATGTTTTTATTTTATTTTATTTTTTTTTTTTCTAGAGTAAACCTCTAAATGTTTCATTTGACACCAACAAATAATTAAAAGCTATACAACATGTTAATATTTTCTATATAAATATATGGCCTTACCTTAAAAATATATCACTATTGTAAAAAAACTACATTATAGCATCTACTAATAGCTCTAGATAAATTATTTTAACTTTTATTGTTGATACAAAATATTAATGATATTTTTGTTTTATTTATGTGATAGACACGTGTCAGAAAATAAACTGAACTTAATTTAATGTTATTTAAAGTAAAATAACACTTAAATTTGTATTAAGTAATAGCATATTCCTATATAAGGTACTACACTAATGAATCACAGTTACTACGATGTATCATGTATTTAGGATACAGAGCTAAAGTTCAGGTTTGCCATCAGCTACTGATAAGCTTATCACTTTTGGCTTTAACGCTCCGATGGTCCCCAAACCCATCTCGTTCATCGATCACAACTTAAATATTGGTTTAGAAAGTGCCAGCTTTCGTTAAAATGTACATTGCCGTTAGTTCAACATGATGCATAACTACAGTTCACTAGTCTCTTCTGACTTGATATAGAAAACCATTTAAATACATATGTCCAAAATTTTATTATATATACTAATATTATAATTCAATTATTTTTATTTTGAAAAATGAAACGACCGTAAATTAGTATTAGTTAATATGTATAAAAAACCCATCCCTTATAAACGATAAAGTATAATAAATGAACACATATATAGTACAGTATTAAACAAGATTTTAATTGTATTTTGACAGTAATTTATTTTAAGAATTTAAATTTTGAGGCCATAAGAGATCAAAATATATTGTGTATACTGTATACTGCTACTTAACTATTAATAAAATAAAATCAATATGTATGCTAAATTCCATACACACAATGAACGTTGTAAGTATATTTGTCCGTCTGAATAGTATAGCAAAGAGTGGATTGGATAAAACATTTAAAGATATGTATAAATAAAAGCAGCTTGTCGCCTCAGGCACTTTAAGTTTGAACAAGTCTTTGACTGTTCCTAACGCTTACTTTTGTCTTTGAACACGAGCAAATATTTTCCTGCCCTTTTCACCTGGCAGTATTTTCTCCTACGTTAATATATTGGGCTTGTGTTATATTTGGTATGTATTCCAACTGATACATCAGTTAAGGTATTTAATATATTATGAGAATTCAACAGACTAATTAATGTTTGTTTAACAGTTTAAAAAAAATTATAAATATATAAAAAATAGGTTTTTGAAAATAATTAATTAATGAACGTAAAAAACATAGTTTCTGGGTTTAATTGTTTCTCTTTGAATAAAATAGGAGTGTGTTCTGTAATATTTTTCTGTTTACTAACAATTTTTTTTTATATTCAAAACAATAAAATGAAAAATGTCTTTATTAAAGGGACAAAGTTACGACTGTAAAGCCCCCTCTGACACTTAACCCCAAAGGTTTAGAGACAATGTGTTGAATTATTTGGTTTGTATTTTTGTATGGTAAAAAAATGTATCCCTCTAAAAATTTCCATAGTTTATAAAATACACTGCATTAGAGATTCTTTAAGTACGTAAGTGTCAAAACGTCAGTATAATTTCATCCACTCATGATCAACGCCACTCTAAACATTTATTATATTTATGTAATTTACTGCCCCACTGATTGTTTATAGGTGAGTGAGTGGTCACTACTACACTGTTCCTTATGGAGTGGTGGGTGGATCACTACCATACTGTTAACTTATGGGTGAGTGGGTGCCTACAATACAGTACTTGTATGTGTGTGTGAGTCACTGCCACATTAAACTGTAATGGTTATGTGTATAGGTCACTACCATACTGATCGTCAGTAGATGCATGGATGGGACAGTGCCACACTGATAATTTTTAGGTGAGTGGATAGGTCAATACAACACTGTATCTTATAGAGGAGTGGATGTATCAATACCACACTGTACCTTATGGGTGAGTGGGTCTCTACGATACTGTGCGTGTATTAGGTGTGGGTCACTGTCTCATTGAAATTTCATAGGTGGGTGTGCGGGTATTAGCTACACTCTACACGTTTATGAGTGGGTGGTTAGATTCGCTAATGCCCTAGTAAATGAGGGAATAAATTATAATTCCCTTGGTGGAACAGTGGAATATTATGTATTCCCGCGTTATCATGTACTGAACAATTATTTGTTCTTGTTTATATTTTTTGTTTACAATAAAATAATTAAATGTCCTATAATAACTGTTCATGTGGCAACTTTAACTCAGTGAAGATGACGTAGAGAACTTTCTTTTAGAATTAGGGCATTATTATTGTTTAAAACAGACTGTTATTGCCTGACTTACTTTCAATATTAACAACTTGTATTTTTTTAAACACATCAAACTATTAATATATTCATGTACATTTTGTAAGTACTTTTATAGGATATTTTTATCTTTGATTATTTTAGCTTTAATTTAGCCTAAATATTTTGGTTATTCCAATTAGTCTATAGTTTGACATATTTTTATTTGTAAACGGTATTCTCTTACAATTAAAAATTTCAAAAACATTAAGAGAGTTTTTTTTAATGCAAATACTCAGAAAACCTTAGTTGGTTTTCACATATTAACATTATCACACGAGCCTTGGAGGAACTCTCTCTTGCACACATACCTAAAATCTATACAAGAGATGTTTTTTTTTTGTAATTTTTTATTATTTGTGTAATGAACTAAGAATGAAGAGATTTTTAATACTCTTTTGAAAAGTTTTTGGGTGTGATACCAAACCTCCATGTAAAGGTAACAACATCGTTGTACGTTATTTACAATTACGAAATATATTATTTGAATAAATATTTTAATGGTATTTTATTAAAACTCATATAATTAAGTATTCAACATTTAAAAAATGTATTTATGGTTATGTAGTTCTGTTTGATAGTAAATGTTTCTTTATTGTATAATCAGTTTCCTTCAACAGGTTGTATATTTGTATTTTTAATTAAGTTCCTATATTTATTTATGTCATTTTTCAATTAAGAGATAATGTCATAAATATAATTTATACAGATCTCTGAGTTAAATTATAAGCCAAGTTTTCATTCGAATGCAATGAATTTCTCTACAGTACGTGCTTCAAGATTCGGGACATGTAATAAGGCAAACAAAATATCGTTACGGTAATAATGGAGGTTGTTAACTCAAGTGGAGTGAGTCTGCTGTGACAGTAATAAGGGAAGGGGTTGGTATGTGGAGGGTAGAAGAAGATGTGGGGTATATGTTAGTGATACTCCTCTTTGCCCTATTGCAACCATTATACTAATGACATATTTCTTGTTAAGTTATAACCTAGTTATTTTTAGTTTCATTTAATAAAGTTATTCAATATCAATCGCATAAACATTGTACATAAACAGTGCATTATAAAGTTACCACACGTTTGTTCATGACAAATATGTTTACTTTATTTAATTTTAAACAAACATATTTTAGTTTTGAAATCTAAAATAAAAGTGTATATTATTACTATAGGAAAATGATTTAAAAATGAGATATTTATTAATTTTGATTATGATCTTATATAAATGATTACTATTCAGCTGCTTTAAGAGAGCACAATCCTAATATAAGCAATTATATTGTTTACTCATAAAACTATAATCATTTCAAGCAAATACATGACATTGTAGTTTATTTAGATAATGTTATAGCACTATTCACAAAAAAGATTGCAGTACAACTAATATTTCATATTTTATAAACTTCCAATGCTGGTGACTCTCACAACAGTATAACTAAATCCCTTAATAATATTTAATAAATGTATACTAATGAAAAATGTTTATACTGTGCTTTTTATACTCTAACAAATGAGTACCTATTACTAAATAGTATTGTTTGAATAAAAACCAATGTAACAAAACTAATTAAAACGTTTAATGGAACAACTCTCGGCTAACCAATTCATTTTACAACACGTTTTGATGTGTCTATAAGTATTTTTTATTTTTTTTTTAATGTTATACACCTTCAATCTGACAATTGTAATATAATTGATAAATAACAATGTTGGTCAGTATATATTTTCCATATCCTCCTACAGTAAAGGGCACATCATAAACTTTAGGGGCTGGATTGGCTTAAGTGTGATTACAGAGTATTGTAGGAACTTGATGAACTATCGACACTTAGTCTTCCTCCCCTCGTGGGCCCATTCTGACAAATTAACTTTACAGCTTTTAAACATATACGTAACGTATACATATTTTGGTGTGTATTAAAGTTGTCTACAATATACACTGGGCATATTTTATAAATATAAGTTTTGCTGTACATATTCGTTGTACTCGTCTATGTAAATTAAAAAAAATACATCGTATAGTTTTAATTGAATAATAATAGCATAATTTATGACAAAAACCAACACTTTGTAGTGTAAAATGTACTTAGCACGATTCCAATTGTACTAATGAATTGCTAATTTTTTAAACTCATATCATTGGAAAATTTATTATCATAATACTAATTCACAGACAAGCATTTTCAAATGCATAGTACTTAAGATGAAGTTCCAATTTAAAGTAAGAATTTGAATTATTGTATTGTGACAAATTTTTTTTTTACTCACCACTTCACATGGGCCTCAGGCCTGTATTCAACGAGTGTAGCACCAACCGTCTACACTGTTGAGGGTTAAACCTTAGACTGGGACACCGCAATAAAAATCCAATAATAAACTGACTAAGGCTTATTTAAACGTTTGGTAATTTATTTAACATAAATATTACATCCCCCTACAAAGCATTCCAAATACATACCTTGATGTCTATCAACTGAAGAAACTAATTTGAATATATTAAGTTTTAAATAATTGTTTAAACATAAAAAACCCAAAGGGATTATTAAATATAATTAAACTAAGAAACTGCTAGGAATAGTTGACAAAAGTAGATTAGTTTAATTTCAAGCTCCTACTTGACGAACTAATGAAAATAATTATTATATAACAACTGATTTGAGTTTCAATAAACATTTAATTTAAACTCTCTGCACTAGAACAAATACCTCATTACATTTATCACTATTTTCTTACTCCGAAACTTCCGAATGTAGTATTTACCTCAGTTCAATCACTCTTCTCATAGTAATGAAACACTTCCACCCCCTTCATTACCATGTTAATGCAGTTTGAGTTAACCCACTCCCCTGTAAAGCATGACGTCA
Organism: Stictocephala bisonia; assembly: GCA_035578905.1. NCBI lineage: Eukaryota > Metazoa > Arthropoda > Insecta > Hemiptera > Membracidae > Stictocephala > Stictocephala bisonia. Next base: position 518,630 of record JAQJVL010000080.1, read on the forward strand.
GCAACCTTTCAATGCAATCAGTTGGGAAACCATTTATAAAAAATATAAATAAATTTATACTGTACGTGTATGGTTAGGTGGGTAGGTCCAATACTACTGTACGTGAATGGGTAGACCAATACCACTGATACATAAAGTTAAATAAATCAATACTGAAAATGAGGTGAATAAATACATATCATAAAATAATAATTGCTGTTGAAATTAAGCTAAACATATTTATACATACTCAAATAAACCTATTTATATAATTAACTAAAATTTGTATTTTATTATGTATAGAATTATTGTTTCTATTAAAACGTGTTGTTCGTTGATAATTTTTGCAGTAGCCCTCAGAGGCGTTCTGTTAAAAATGATTTTAGAATGTAATATTCGTGAAGCCCAGCTAACCCAGAGGGCTTTTATGTGAAAGTGTTATGTATATTGCATGCCAGATTTTATATAATAATGATCTGATTTTATCAGTGAACCTCGGTCCTATATAACATTTTTTAAGAAATAAAATGTTAAATACAAAACTTACCTCTAATGTTAGCAGTGTCTTCCTTCTTGAAACACAGCCGGTCCCGATCGTAAGGTCGTAAAAACAGCTCAAATTGGACTGCCCGATTAACTCCCTTTAACGAAGGGGCGTGAATATTGTCCCAACATCCCTTGTGCAAGAATACCATGGCATATCATTGGCTAACTTGCATAGCTGGTTTACCATTGGTCAAAGTCTAAGCTAGGTGCTTCTGGGTACATATGGTGGGAAATTTAAATATTGACTTTGAACTTTGTTTTCGATGTGATTGGCAACCGGCCATCAAGAGTTTATCAAAAATAATCGTTACAAATGTGCAGAGATCGATCAAAGGGTAAAACGATTGTGAATAATTTACTATAGTTTTATTAAGTTTTTAAATAGAACATTACTAGCTTTAAGGTCCCCCTGTTGTAATTAAGGGCGTAAGACATCACATTCTCCTTGCGGTATGATGAAAACCACTTAAGAAGAGAAAATCTGATGTACGCTTATAGCCAATCTTCTTATTATTAAATTTAAGGCTTACATTTGGCAAGGAAACATATCACCAATAATAAAATGTAGTAAACATTTCTGTTAGAATTGTTTTCTTTTTTGACAAATATTATACAGTTGTAACATATTATAAAAATGAACAAACTGTTTATTCACGAATATCAAAATGAACTAAAAGTATAAAAGTCTAACCTACATTTACACTTGTAATAATCGACAGAATTTGGTTATGTAATTTAAATTGAGGTAATAAAAACTACACATTATATGGATTTTATAAGATTTTTATTAATATTGCCTCATCACAAGTTCGTCAAGGTTACTTAAACACTTCTAAGAAGCATATACTGTTTCTAACGTAACAGTTAAACTAAATCATCAAATACAACCAAACAGAAATTCGTTTTGTGCATGAAGAAACATGTTTCGAATATGCCCTTAAGGACATACAGCCAAGACATTTTTAATGTGCAGTGGATCCGAACTACGCAGATTGACTACATCAGCACTATTTCAAATATATATCTTTAAAAGTTTTTAAAAATTCAAAAACGTTAGTAACAAGTACTGTACAGTATTCTAAAAAATCTCAATAAATTAAAACAATTTAAAAAATATAGAAATGTTTTAAATATCTCTAAATATAAAAACCACAGTACAATTACAAATAAACCAAAAAATACATTAAAGTTCCATTCTTCAAGATTTTAACAATTTAATAAATCTCAACAATTAACAGACATTTTGAAAATATTATAAAATCTAAATATCAACAATTAAAGACAATCTTAACAGTTTTGAAAACTTTTAAATTATAAAATGCCTTAACATTTAAAAAGTTAAATGTTTGCAGTAAAATTCAATAGTTTCGTTTTTCGTTTTTGGTATAGTTTAATATCTTGATTTTAATATCATTTTACATAAACTACAAATTTTTATTTTAACTTGTTTTTTAAATATTAAAAGATATATTAAAAAATATTGTGTTTTAAATATTTTTCTGCTTGTTTAAACTCTAAGGGCTTAAGACATTATTGATATTAGAGAATTTGATATAAAACATTTTGTAAAATATTGTTAAATTAATAAACACATATGTAAATATAATTAGAAAACTGGACAATAAATGAGATAGTGTTCTCTGATGGTGTCAATTATACTTGATTAGTAACGTGTTTTATTTTCTACCTACATATTGCAAACACCCAAGCCACCTGCTTCGCGCGCTCAGGTCATTGGGTTGGAACTGATGCAATTTCGTTGGAAATGAAATCAACAATGCTAGGCTGGGTCTTTCATCGATTTCTATTAATTGATAAAAATATATATAGTATTGTTTTGAATATGACCTCATAATAATATAAAGTGCCAGTTTATGTAATGTCATTTAACAAATATATTACATTATTCAAGTCTAAGTTGTAGTGCCATGTTGACATAATTTGAAGTGCTGGAGACAATGAATGAATTAAGTTTAATTAGATCAATATAAATCCTCTGTACAAATAATGGTTGGTTTTTTTTATATTAATTGATAAAATATGGGTGAGCTAAGAAGCTAAACTAGGTCAGATGGTTGGTTTCATCTCTGGATCAGGGTTTTTAAGAGAGATATAAATAATTAAGAGGTTATTAATGAATAATAAATTGAACTTAAATGGGGTTTACTTGTCATATTTTTACAACAGCTGTAATTAAAAAAGGCTGCTTGAGAATGTTTAGAAACTTGTTCATAAAGAAAAACTTTGTTTACGAAATATAATGTATTCCTCTAGGTTAAATGATCAGTTAAGACTCAAGAATATCTAGTAACAAGGTTCTGTATTGATACTAATAGTGCATTAGTATTAATTGCTAGTAGTATTTATAGTAATCTTTGTTTTGTTTTATGAAAAAAAAACATAAGTTAACTAAAGTTCTTAAATATTTTAACTGTTATTTTGTCTTAATCTGTATGAGAAAGTAATCCTTTTACGCCACATTAATAATTTAAAATGTTGTAAATAAGACGCAATAAAAGAGAAAATATATTTTATTATAAGGTGGATAAGAGGTAAACATTACTTCAAAGTACTATCTTTTGTGGTGATGTAGAAGTCCCGTATATGTTTTTTTCCATTTCGGTTAATTTATGTTAATTTTTCATGAGAACCAAATATTTTTTTAACTGATAGTATAGTTAACTATACTTACTTTTAGTATTTTAGTAACTTTTAAATTCATTAGAGTACCTTAAAATAAAACATTAAAGAACATTGGCCGAAGAAGAAATACAGAGACGATGGCAGTTTGACAGATAGAAGGCAGTTTGTTGAGTCAGATAGAGCAGGGCTCGTTCCGCTTGATGGCGGGTATTTTTTATATAAACATCTAGATTTCTTCTCCCGCACTCTATACATAATATGGACTTGTTACCTTCTTAATGGACTATCATAATGAACTGTATAACATGAAATATGTCTAGTAGAACATAGTCCTTTTGTAAATTTGAAGTGTTCCTAAACAGTGTTAAAAATGAAAATTTCACTGATGAATGATTCCACTTAAAATATTTAATTAATTATAAAAAAAATCCAAACATTGATAGTACGAGTACTAATACATATTTCATACCCAGTTTTTATATATATACACGAACCATGTTGATGGTACAAAATAATTTTAACAAAAATGACAGATTAATATTATTTGTATTAAAATCAAAATATCAGATTTTATTTGCATGTATTATTTTTGTATTACTTATTTAGTATTAATTTAATTATAATATAATATTATACATAGAAGTAATAATAAAACATTCAACTATTATGCCAAAGGGATATTTAAGTACTTTTATCATAAGATTTAGTGAAAATATCCCCACTTAACTATTTTCAAAATATTTCTTCAGTATTTTAAATCAAAATCCCTTCATTTTCTTATAAATGAGATGACAATAAAGGAAGCTAAGAATTAAGTTGAATAAATGAATCTGTAAATAGCCACATTTTGGATACAAAATAAATAAATTTTAATGAAATATTTAAATATTGTGAGTAGAACAGTGCCATATATTCAGGAAAGTGGAGTAAATATTGTAGGATTATATGGACCTGAGATTCCAATATAAAAATTCCCTAAGCTAGGCTAAGCCAGAAAAATGGAGAAAAATATGGAGCTCTTTATGACCTCACTAAGTTTATTGTCTGCAATATGTTCTAAAAACATTCTTTATAAATATATAAAGGTCTAAAAATTTAAAATAAAAATTGTTATTTACCTTTTATTGAATAATTGGAGATTTTACGAAAAATGTTAAACTGCTAGAAACAAATTGCAATGCAAATACACAGCCTGATTTCTAATTGTTAAAAATTTAAGTGATAATAAGTAAATTAACTAAAAAATCACCAAATTATACAATTTTTTCCCATAATAGATATTGATTCACTGTCATGAATATTTGTATTTAAATATCCAAAATTAGTAAAAGATGTTTTTATTTTTTACATTTTTATATTTTAATAGCAGAACAAATATAAGTGCAGTAAATAATTTTCCATTGCTGTTTATGTGTTATTTGTTAATGCTTTTTAAATGTGATTCTAGTTACTGCAGTCTTATAAGACGGAAAATACATACCACAGGGTTTTTAAATACTCTGTATTTAATATTTATGATATTGTTTCGTGGAGCTAAAGTAGTTATACAGTAAATGGAAGTTAATACCTAGCTGTGTTCATATAATGTCTGCATATACACTTTTTCAATAATATAGTGATTTTTTTTTAATGCTGAATCAAATCCAAGCAATTATGGTAAACGCGTTACTATCATGAGACCTAAAGTTGTTTCCTAATATAGTCATTTGACTAAACAACAAAATTAACTAAACGATGTTAAGTTTAGTTGAATGTTATTGACAATATCCAACATCTAAGTGAATATTTACATTGAAACTACGCAGACAGTATTAGTTTAACAACAACAATCTATAAATAGCCAAACTTCAAATATTTTTAAAATATTATAAACTAAACTAATTTAAAAGGTATTTTTTTTTTTTTATTTAGTGATACTCCAAACTGTATCAACAATTAAATAATATTAAAACAGATATTACATTTAAATGGCAGTAAAATGAGAAATGAGGTAGTTTGTTGTAGAAATTAAAAAAGGCTAACAAATAATATATAATACCAAAACGACGTTGTTTAAAATTAAGCCTACTAAATAAGAATATAATTTTTTATAAGTGATTTTTATAAATTTTTAAATAATAATTTTAAAACATAGTAGTTTAGCAGTTTATTAACTATTTAATATCATGGCTTTAAATTCATTTACTAATTTTTTTTTGCGTAAAATATTGCTATATCTGTAACAACAAATTTAAACTTTAGTAAATTGGTATTACCATTATAAATAAATAAACTAAATTATTGTAAATTTTACTTTTTGATCAAAGAATTGTCATTCTTTGTAAGATTTTGAGAGAATACTTAGAGGAAAAACATGATATTGAAATTAAAGAACATGTAAATTACACACTTTGGGCAAACATATTATTTACAACCTCTGTTGTAAAGAAGTGCTTGCAGTCTTCAGTTACCATTGGGGGTAGGGTTGTCGGTAACGCCAGTACTGTTGGTAACGGAGCTCATATCTACCATGCGCAGCTGTGTCAACTGGATGGATACAATGAGACCCGTAACGGACATAAGTGTTATCTGAAATTTATATATAAAATATTAGAAGGTGTTTCAACGATTAAATGAACATTTAATATTTAGAAAGAAATATAAAAAAAGTATATTTAGTAAAATCACGTTGAGCTGTGTTATTAATAGTGAACTAAATATATCTTTATATCTAGACATATCTAGCCGAATAGAGCTATAAGTAACTTTAAGTAAGTTCTGATCATAAAATATTTCAGCTGTAATATAGTAGCTTGTCACAGTGATTTATAGTACTAAAAATTAAGGTGGATATCAAACAAATATTTTATATATATATATTTGTTTGATATCCACTATAATTTGTAGCCCTATAAATCCCTGTGACAAGCTACATTACAGCTTATAACAGCTACATTACAGATAGTAATATAATCCAAACTGATTATAGTGACCTTGACTTAACTAACCAGTGATCGTGTGTTATTGAATGAAGTAACGTTGCAGAGTTAAGGAATCCGCGAATTTATTGCGATTATAAAGTGTAATCTCTGGTGAGTCATTATTTAACTTATCAAGTGAATTGTAGTTTTTTTTTTAAATTAAAAAAAAGCAGTTGAGTGCTTTGTAGTCATAATAAACTGTAGACATAAAAAGTGTTAATACATATTAAATTGTAATAAAATGGCTTTTTAGAAATGAACGAATAGTAAAATATATTGAACATAGTTGTACAATTAGTTCTTTTTATATTAATAATTTAATTGGAATAATTTCAATATTATGTGCGGAATTTAATATTGTAAAACCAATGCAGAAGTAGGATCATGGCATTCAATACGTGATGTTCATGAAAACAGAGTAAAAATGTGCAAAATTAACTACGTTAACGTGGCTAATTATTCTGAAGAATTATTCCTTTTTTTATTAATTACATTTATAAAAAATAAGAAAATTAAAATATTTTACTAAACTAATATGACTTTTAAAAGTACATAGTTAATTTAAAAAAAATCCTGAAAAATATTTGTAGTTTTTAAACTGCAACATCACACTACTTAATGAAACAAAATTTTACTGCCATTATAACTAAGCCTCCATTTAATTTATTAATCCATTAATTTGCCATTAAAACATAGGCAAATTAATTTTTAAATACACTATTAATGTTAAATCTGTGAAATGTTCCTTGTTTACTTCCAATAAATGCCTCCTTTCTTGGTGATAAGATTTTTGATAATAATAGATGATTATAAATTATATACATTACCATTTTTAAATTCCTCACTAAATCCAGCTACACCAAATATGTATATAGATGTAGAATTAACATTAACACCTCTAAGCTTTGGTATCAAACATCTATCTGGTGGCGCAGTGTTGTTGCCCAGCTACTTGGGGACAAGAGTGTTTGGGAGATTGTAGGCGATTAGGTTCTATGCTCGGTTCTCTTAATACCGACACGGCGTCCGCGCAGTGGTTTTCATCAACTTAGATACTACTAGAGAAGTCTGGAGTGTCCATGTTGAATGGTAGTCAAGGTTCGGATGTTGTGTAGGGAAGAGAACTGAGTGTCAGACTTGTCAGATAGCTGAAAATCAGACCAACACTACGTGGTTTGGATTCCACGTAAAGCTGTAGTTCCATGGTTACCCTGGCTATTGGGCTATTAATAAATAGTCCTTTCCGAGCTAAGTTGAACTCAGATAGTAACAATGACTACACTCGTTCATCTACACTCATCACACTATTCACTCCTCATATTGCCCATATCTCTACGATCGGCGTCTTAGAGATGAATAATGAATAATAATATCTACTTATGATGGTATAGGATCGGTAATGTACACTTTGTTTAAATATGAAATACTTAGTTTGTGCTGAGAAATATATTATAATATATATTTTATGAGCTATAAAACTAAATCCAAAACACCTAGTTCTAGACCTGACAGTTCAAGGTGTGTGCGTGTTGCATATTGCCTAATAAAATTTACCACTTAACTAACGCGATCGGGCATTAACTTTATATAAAACTTTACATTAGACATAGGCCTCATAGAAACCTTATTTGGAATGTTTGAATAGTAGATTTAGAGTTGAACATAAAATGTGGTCACAATAAATTTAAAACAATTGTCAACAATGTTTTACGACTGTTCATTTTCATCGAAAATGTTATTTTATTTTTTATAACACACCTGAAGCAGTCTCATTCAACAGTTGGTAAAAAAGAGGATAGATACACATTATACTTAGGATAATGTTAAACAGTATAGCCCAAAACACACTAAAACCTCCATATAAACAATAACAGTATCGAAGTGTATAAAAAAAGTGAATTAATTTACTTAAATATTATGAACTAGAATAGTTATTTATCTAATCTAAGACCTATTTAATAAGATACTAAAGAAAACAATTGTTTTATTTAAGAACGTAAATAACATTGCTTGCTATAAGCAAAAATGATTTTAAATTATTGGACTTTCTTTAATTAATATTCTACTAACTTTAGTGATAAGTCCACGATTCAGCTGAAAGACGCCTGCAGCAGTGAAGTTCACCGGTGTCTTGAACATAGCCAAAGAAAATTCTTCAATCTGCAACAGAATGTAAATATGTTGCCGGCCAGGCTTCAGAACAAATACTACTTTTAATAGCTTGAATACTTTTGGAAAATTGCCTGTAGGTAAAAAATTATTGTAGACTGTTCAAAGCCGTTGTTTTAACTTGCTAAAAATATGCAGGAGACATTCCGGAATGACACCATAATCTAGTTACAAATGTAATTGATCTATTATTTACTAACTAATATGTTAGGAAGCAAACTATGTTTACATTAATATAAAATAACTAGCTGTACCCGCCCACTTCGCTGGTCATAATATTGAGTTTGATTTAGAACCTAATAGCTGAAAGAATTCGAGCATTTTTGCTTCTTCTACCAATATTAGATTTTTTAGGAGGCATGTTATAAAAAGGAAACTGCAAAGCAAATAATTATTTATTTTTTATTTTCACGTTTCACCACATGTTTTAATTACCGAGGAAAAAAGGTTAACACCAAATACAGATCACCTGATCAAGTAAAAGTAGTGTGTGCTACACTCTCAAGGTGAAATGTAGAACTACAATAAATCAAAACATATACAGTACTGTTGTTGTGAGAACTTCAATCTGCTTATGGCATGTGAAACTACATTAAACCACACAGTCATATGTTTTTTTAAACAATTCAGATTCCCCATTTGAATAACATGGGATCTTTAGGAGCCCGTGGGGCGGGACCCTGTGGACGGATCTGCATCAAACTTCACAGAAACCATCTCGGGAGTATACAGGACAACATCCATTATAGAATAAAACTAAATTATCTCAGGCTTCACTTATTTTTTTACATCTAAACTTAGCATGTCAAGGTACACCTAACATACAACACATACCATATTAATTATTTTCATAGGCGTGTGAGCATTTACAATTCCTTGTGTGATTTGAACTGTTTTCTTGGCCTGAAAATGCGTAAACATTGCAAATTAATTGATAATAAATATACGTCAATACAGGTTAAATTAAACCTTTCAAAACCTCAGGTTAGTATTTAAAATGATGCAAAGAAATGAGGGAATCAATATAAATATTTAATATACAAAAAAAACAAAAAAAAAAAACAAAAACAAAACAATAACAGGTTTACAGAGCTCTAAACAAAGATAAAAGGTACGGTATTTATTACATAAGAATTATTAAACTGAAAAATAATAAGTTAAGATCTATAATTTGAATGCCAATATGTACCATTAAAACGATATAACCAAGCTGATAGAAGTTTAGAGTATGTTTGAGTACTACATCTTGAAATAGGCATGCAAGGGCTAGCTACAAAGAGGTGAATACATTTAGATAAATAACAAAGGAAGAAACATGTATGTGCATTGATCTTGGAAATACATGACTAGAATGATAAACTAAATAAAAACTATTTATAAAATCTTAAAACTTAAACTTAAGCCGTCGGTGTCTTAACTAGATTCTATATTTCCGGTGACAACCACGTCAAGGGGCTATTTACATTATGTACAAGAAATAAATTATAATAGTTTGTATAATGATGGGATACTGGAAACAAGTGTTATACACAAGCTGAGACATTATTGAATGTAACGAGAAATTTACTAAGAAAAGTTAATTTAAAAAGAAAAAAGTTGTTACTAGCATGGATAATAAACAGACAATTTTATGATATTTTAAAAGAAGCATTTACCATTTGGAACACTATACAGTCTTTTTTCAGCGGGCCACCATTTTAATCTTGTAAACCATAAGCATGACAAAAGCTTCAAATAACCTAACCTAAACTTACCTAATTTTTAAAGACAAATTATGCATTTTCCAAAGGTTTTTAGATGGTACTGTATTATTATTCTTTTTGATCTTTTTTTTTAATGGTTTACTCAACTGTAAGTTCCTTAAGGAATTTGAACAATTTAAGCTCACATATATACGTTATTAGACCAAATATTGAAAAAAGCAAGAATAAAAACTCACAACATCACTATTTTTATCAAAAAATATCCTAAAATATAGTGTTTCATTGGAAACCCCGATGTTGGCCACCATATTAGGATATAGCGGCCATTTCCAAACTGATGAAATATATATTTTTAATTGTCTCCAAAAACAAGGAAAGGTTCTCCTTTTAAAGTCTTTTGGCAGACTTATGGTTTCCAAGATCATAATAGTTGCCCATTTAAAAAATACACCCTCTTTAATAGTATAAATTAGATAGTATTTTCAACAGAATTTTCTGGTAATGACTATAGAAAAAATCTACATAAGGTTTCTTATTTCTGTTCCAAGTATTACTTTTCACCAATAATTAAATTTTTGCAGAGCATTTAACACGCCGTTTATTTTGGCACTAGATGTAACAGTGATAATTGATTGTTTTTTTTACCAAAAAAGGTACTAATATCATATAAAAAATAAATATTAACTTTAACATTGAATTTTTATTAGTGTAATGGCAAACCGTCCTGAAAAAACCTATTGCTTATTTATCAGAAATACGTTTACAATACATACTCGCGCATATTAGTACCTTGAAAAACTAAAACAGATCTAAAGTAATTTTTATAACTCTTACAATATTAATACAATCAGATCCTTGACAAAATCTTAAAAAATTATATAAAAAAAGTCCTTACCTCTTCTGAACATCTGTAGCATCCATCGCATATAAAAGCCACAACACTGACAATACAGATAAAGGTAAGCATAAGTTGAAAAACAGCTAGCCTTTCTGCGATAGCAAGGTTTATTAACAGTACATACAAAACATATGTTCCGTAAAGTGTATGGCAGATAAATGTGCTTGCAAAGAATACGCCAAAATTGGAATTGAATCGAACACTCAGATCTCTGATAAGAGAATGACTTTTGAATACTGAAGCAAGTTCATCCCTGAGGTTGCTGAGTGGGGAGGAACGGGCCTGTATTGACCTGGATACATTTCTCAGATGTTCATTGAGGGCGGAGTACATATCGTGTATTCGGTGAACTATCAGTACCCCCATCAAGTCACGGGTGTACACTACAACCATGGCAGCGTCGTAGAGTAAACTCACCATAAAGGTCTGTGACGTAATGTACCTGATTAGAAATCTCAACCCAAATAGCGAGCTGAATACAAGTAATGCTGATACTTCAAACAATTGTCGAGAACCAGTGCCATTTGTCATCAAACTCATTGTTATCAAGTTGATAAAATCATTCCTGGATTGGTACACTTTGACACTATGTAACGCACCACTTGTGCTGAAAAAGCAATTTATTAAAAGTTCAAAGACTACAGCGAACCAAGTACGGTTCCTCCCCCAAGTAGTGGTCAACAAGTAGTACAGAGAAAACAACTGAAGAAGTACTGTGGTACATGTGAAGTACACGTCGTACTTGGAGTTGTTTGGAAGTAGTCCCGTGATTCTAAACAGCCAACGCAAAAGTGCTATCATTATTTTAGGTCTGCGTTCGTAGATATTTCACAACAAGGAAGTTCGGTAGTGTACCTATGGATGTATTAATGTCCAATAACCTACCATTACATTAGTCACAATATGAATTATTTATAAAAATAATTTCTTAGCAAACGTCACGAGAGCTTGATGGAATTTATTCATCATGTTTATTGCGTTTATTCCCTTGTCAATAGCAGTAGGTCAAAAATGGAGGTACCGCGTCAAATTATGCCACTCAGTTCCAAGAATTGGACGTATAATTCTAGGAAATTAATGTCAACACGTGCTATCATATACTGCTGATCGTGACATCACATCCACCTGATCGTGAAGTCACAGTGACATCATTGGAGGAAAATATGTGTGGGAAATGTCCCCATAAATATATCGTTTTTCCCTGTAGACCCCCCAAAATTTCCTTATCACCAATGTCATGCCCCATGTTTGCATAGCATTTAGAATAATTTTATTAAATTCGCATATTAATTAGATTAATTAAATTAAATTTGAAAATAAAATAAAATGATTTGAAATATTTTGCAGATTAATTAGATTTATTTAATTTGCATATTAATTAGATCAATAAATTATAATTGTATATAAATTATTTATCATTTGTTACCTGCACTTTGGTAACTGGGCTGATACTTTATGGTACCATCACCAGTCAGTCTGAATTTGTATATTTTATTTTATTTATTTATTTATTTTTTTCCCAAATATCCCTTTAATAACTGTGTAGGTCAACTCCAGTGGTATCAATTAGATTACCACTGGAGTTGACGCCAGTCTGTCTGACATTTGCTTTGCCCCGGATTCCAAGAATCACATTTGGTAATTATGTACTAATGGAGTCGGTGCCAGTTAGTCTAAAACATTTTTGTTTCGTATTCCGAGAATCACTTTCGTAATTCTCAGTAGATCCCTTATCACTTTCATTAGATACACGTATCCGTTTCTCGGAACTGCACAATAGATAAATTGTCCCTTTAATGGAACACACGTGTCCGCTTACTGTAACTGCGTAGAATTTTATTTTCTATAAACCCCTCCCAACCGCATACAAAGCTGGGTGTCAGTCAGTTTACAGTATAAGTGCGTTTGCCTCCAAGCTTCTGTGTGTTGCTAGTGTTCAACAACAAAAAACTAATTTATTTGTGGACATCGTACACTCGTAATAATTGTAAGTACGTATATATAAAAATATATTAAACTGTATTACTTAATTTTTTTCAAACAATAGTATTACATTATATGTTTCGTACTAAAATACGTTGATACTATAAGAAATATTTTTTTATGTGTTCTCAGATTAATCTTGAAACCAATTCGAAAGATCTTGTCTCATCCAATGTGGTGAACATACGCCAACTGATGGATCCGAACGGCTTCGAGGTGGTTACCAACCGAAGGGTTTTGGACAGCCCTGGCATAGGACGTTGTCTGGAGAAATGGTCAGCCTTTATTGAGGCAAAGTGTGACGTATCAACTATCCAAGAAAAGCTAGTAACAATTTCCCATATTGAAACTAATATTACATTAGTAATAATTGCCAGTACTATTTAAATTAAAAATCGTTTTAATTAAAAAAAATATAAATAAAATTGATTGTAGTTCTGTTCTACGTTATTTATTTACATTATAATTTGTTCCTAATCTGTATGAGAAAATAATCATTTTACATCACATTTAAAATTAAAACTTTGTTAATAAGACGTATTAAGAAGGAATATTTATCTTATTATAAGGTGAACAAGAGCTAAACATTATTTCAACGTACTATCTTTTCTGGTGATGTAGAAGACCCATATATATAAATATATTTTATTTCGTGTAAATTATGTTAATTTTTAATGAGAGCCAAACATTAAAAGAAAAAATAGTTAACAATCCTATACTTACTTTTAGTATTACAGTAACTTTTAAATTTCTTAAAGTACCTGAAAATAAGACATTTAGGAACATAGTGAGAGGAATAAATATAAAGGCGATGGCAGCTTGATGATAGAAGGCAGTTTGTTGAGTCAGGTAGAGCAGGGCTCATTCCGTTTGATGGCTCTTTATATATATATATATATATATATATATATATATATATATATATATATATATATATATATATATATATATATACAGGTCTAGATTTCTTCTCCTGCACTCTATGTGGATGATAATATGGACTTGCTGATGTCTTAATGGGCTATCATGTCGTTCTATATAACATGAAATAAACATAGTCCACTTATAAATTTAAGTATTCCTAAATAACGTTGAAAATTACAATTTTAGGTGAAAAGTTGCTCGCGCTAAAATATTTTATTAATTGTCAAAATACCTTCTATAAATAGTGATATACATATTACATACTTAGGTTTTGTATAGTTTATACTCTTGATGGTAAGATTTATTGTTGTAAATAAATGTATACAAATGATTACACGGGCATATATTATTTTTGTATCGCTAATTCGGTATGTTAGTTATATTACTTTCACACACCATGAGAGGGATTTGGGGGAAACATATCACATCCTCTCAGACAGTCAGGCGGCCTTAGGGGCTCTTGACTCCTGGAAGGTTTCGTCTGGTCTAGTCTGGGAATGTGTGGAGTCCCTCAGCATCCTGGGCTCAAGAAATCAGGTCTTGCTGGAATGGATCCCAGGACATAGGGGATTAGAAGGCAACGAGCAGGCCGATGCCTTGGCTAGGGAAGGTGCTATCAAGCCCTTCATTGGTCCTGAGCCGGCCTGCGGCGTTTCGGCTGCAGCTGTCAAAACAGCAATCAAAAACTGGGTCAGTGCCAGACATCTAGAAAGATGGCGGTGGTTCCCAGGGCAAAGACTCGGCAAGGTTCTTGTCAGAAATCCTTCCCAGAAGTTAACAAAGTCACTTCTTGGGTTGAGTAAATTGCACGTCAAGCTGGTGGTGGGTCTCATCACCGGTCACGGCAAATTCCGGAGGCATCTAAGAACAGTGGGGCTCTTTACGGAGGATCCCATCTGTCACCTCTGTGGGGAGGACGAAGAGTCGGCAGAACACATTGTCCTGGAGTGTGAGGCTCTTGGTGCCAGGAGAAGAGTACTTTTTGAAGGCTCACCTCTGGGACAGTCGGAAATTACTAATCTAGTGAAGAAGCTCCTTGACCTGGTCAAGGATTGCCAGCTTTACGACGATTAGGCACCGGGATTGGCACAAAAAGCCTCAGGCTTCGTTGCAAGGGTTGGTTGGACCAACTGTACATCCCCTTTCAATCTAATCTAATCTAATCACATTGTTTATAGTTTTTATATGTGTGACAAGAAAATGCCAATAACCCTTCATTTTCTTATGAACGAGATGTATACACATTAGAAGGTAACAATAAAGGAGATTAAGTGTCAAGTTAAAAAATTAATCTTTAAATAGCCATATTTTGAATATAAAGTAAAATATATTTTTATGACATATTTAATGCATTTTTAATGTATATGTTTTGAGCAGAACCATCCTTTGTATTCTAGAAAGTGGAGTAAATATTGTGGAATTATATGGACCAGAGATTCCAATATAAAAGTCCCCTAAGCTAGGCTAAGCCAGAAAAATGGAAGCACGTTCCGCTACAAATATGGAGCTCTTTATGACCTCGCTAAGTTCCTTGTCTGCAATAAGTTCTAAAAGAATTCTTTATAAATATATAAAGGGCTAAAAAGATAAACAGGAAATTATTGTTCTACTTTTATTGAATTAAACGAGCATTTAACAAAAATGGTAAAACTGCTACGCACAAATCGCAATGCAATTATACAGATTAATTCAGATAAAAATGAAATGTTAATGAAAAAGTGACTGATTTAATAAAAATAACTTAATATATACATACTTTTCAAATAATAGATAATGATTCACTGTCAAAATTTGTATTGAGATAGCCACAATTACAAAAAGATGTTCTATTTTTTTTTTTAAATAGTTGGAAAAATTTAAGTAAAGTAAATTATTTTCTCTTGCTTTTTTTACTTCTTTTTTTAAATATGAATCTAACTACTGCAGTCTTATAACTGTTATAATAATAAGAATAGACACCTATATTTTTTTCGTTTAATGTCTGCCTATACACCTTTTTTACATAACGTAGCATTTTCTGCAATACTTAACCAATTTCAACCAATTTTAGTAAACTCCTTACTTTGATATAAGTCTTATGTTATTTATAAATACATTTACTTGACTATATAAAAAGGTTAACTAAACTATTTTGTTTAGTTTAATTTGCCAAATAATGTCTAATTAACTAAGTTACATTAAAATAACTTACATATTATAAAAAAACATGGCTTTGCTTATAATTATTAAAAATACAATATTTACTACATATTTTATATCAAATAACACGCAAAACTACCTGTTGCAAGCTTATATCATGCCGACCATGAATGTCTTAGTTTTTTGTCAGCTCTTAAAAAGAGCTGATAAAAATTATTTTAAATATTTCAGGTTATTTATTTTACATATTATTATTTATTCATTTCAATCATTATTTAAACACACTTCTTCCATTTAAAAAAGTAACATTAAACTTAAACAAAACTATTTTCAATACACTTCGGGGAAATCTGACTCCAAAACCTATTACTACGTTTTTGTTGCTCTAGTTAATAGTTCCAACTGTTAAGTAATATACAAACAGGAGTTTTAGTTAAATACTACTAAAATGAGTTATGAGATATTTTACTGTGGAAGTTAAACAGAGTACTTGTAAATAATTTATAATAACAAAACAAAGCTGTTTAAAATTAAGTCCACTTCCAAACACTTTAATTAATAATCAAATAGTTAAAGAACTATTTATTTATTAATATGACTTTAAAATTATTTACTAATAGTTGTTGCGTGTACTCTTGCTATGTATATAATAATAAATGTTATTTTTAGTAATTTGGTGTTAACAATAAGCGTAGCCAATATACGTTTTTTAAATATTACTTTTTGATAAAAGGTTAATCATTATGTCTAAGAGGTTAGGAGAATCCTAACTGGAAAAAACATTATATCAAAATTAGAGAACATGTAAATTACACACTTTGGGCAAACATATTATTTACAACTTCTGTTGGAAAGAAGTGCTTGCAGTCTCCAGTCACTAGTGCAGTGTAGGGTTGTCGGTAACGCCAGTACTGTTGGTAACGGAGCTCAGATCTACCATTCGCAGCTGTGTCAACTGGATGGATACAATGAGAAACGTAACAGACATAAGTGTTATCTGAAATTCAGATATAAAAAATTAGAAGGTGTTTCAACAATCAAATGAACATTTAATATTTAGAAAAAAGTTAAAAAAACGTTTATTTAGTAAACTTGTGTTGAGTTGTGTTATTAATAGTGAACTAGATATATCTTGAGATCAGCAGAATTGATATTTAAGTAGCTTTAAGTGTGTTCTGACCATGAAATAGTCAAGCTGTAATGTAGCTTGTCACAGTGATTTATAGGGCTACAAATTATGGTGGATATCAAACACACACACATACACATATATATATATATATATATATATATATATATATATATATATATATATATATATATATCTTTCTATCAAAAACGTCTCAAAAGTAAAGAAGGAGGTTATTGGAAATAAACCAGGAAAATTTCACGGATTTAATTGAATTAATAGACTGTTTAAAAATTAATTTGCATATAATAAAATTAATTAGTTATAATTATAGTCAACATCTTTTATTAAGTACTTTGATGTTACAGTTTATAAACAATATATATTTCTCAGCAATGTTTTCAATTAAACAAGTACTTTTAGTTTATTAAGTAAAAGAAATATTAGGTTGCTAAAGTAATTTAATTTTAATTTATTAATATATTTTAGTTTGCAATAAAATGGCTTTTTACAATTGAACGTATATTAGAATAAACTGAAGAAATGTTTCTTCAGTTACATTAATTACATTGATGAGAAATGAGAAAATTAAATTACTTTAGCAACCTAATATTTCTTTTACTTAATAAACTAAAAGTACTTGTTTAATTGAAAACATTGCTGAGAAATATATATATATAGTTTATAAACTGTAACATCAAAGTACTTAATAAAAGATGTTGACTATAATTATAACTAATTAGTTTTATTATATGCAAATTAATTTTTAAACAGTCTATTAATTCAATTAAATCCGTGAAATTTTCCTGGTTTATTTCCAATAACCTCCTTCTTTACTTTTGAGACGTTTTTGATAAAAAGAGATGATAACAAATTCCCAAAATTAACATTATCAAATTCCTCACTGAATTCAGCTACATCGACTGTATATAGTTGGAGAATATACACTTCCAATCTTTGGTATCAAACATATATCTACTTATGAGTGAATAGAATCTGACGGGATAGGATAATTAAAGTACAGTATGTAAAAATAGGATGAACTTAGTTGTGTTGCTAAGAAATGTGTTAGGAATATATATGTTATAAGCAATAAATTGTAATCCAAAACACCTAGTCCTCGACCAGAAAGTACATGGTGTGCTTGTTGTTTATTGTCTAATAAAATATACTGCTTACCTGCATTGTTGGTACGTTAACTTTATATAAAAATTTACATTAAGCATGCTTTTAATATGGAACTTCGTTGGGAATTTCGATCAGTGGATTTAGAGTTGAACGTAAGTTAACGTACAAAACATTTCAAGCATTTTTCATTAATAAATCAAATAAATACAAAGATTGTTCATTTTTATTTAGATTTAATTTTATCGTTTATCGTACACATGAATCATTTTCATTCAACTGTTCATAAAAAAGATGATGGATATATATTATATTCAAAATAATGCTAAATAATATAACACAATATACACTGAAACCGTTCATATAAAATCTTAGTGTATAAAAAAAGGTAATGTAATTTTATTTATAATTTATATTTATAGTAAAGTATATTTAAATTACTTCAATATTGGGACCTAGATTATTTATTTACCTAATCTAAGACCTACAGTATAATTTTTTTAATAAAACAAATCGTATTCTTATGTAAATTAACAAAATATAAAACCCATTATTTTGTTTTATCTAAGAACATATACAATTGTGATTGCTATAAGTTGCAACGTATTAAAAACTACGGACTTTCTTTAATTAATATTCTACTAACTTTAGTGATGAGTCTACGATTCAGCTGAAAGACTCCTGAAGCAGTGAAGTTCACTGGATTTTTCAACATGGCCAAAGAAAATTCTTCAATCTGCAACAGAGTGAATATATCTACATTTACTAAGTGAATGCTATATATCCAATATAACTAAGGCAAAAACTTAAACTAAATTTCTGATTAGTTTTCTTAACTATAGCTTAAACTATAATCTCAGATAGCAAAATTATTACAATTAATACGTGCATATAGGCCTATTTTCAAAACGAGTAAAGTATAAATGTACATTTTTCGTTGATTATAGTTAACAATTACACAAAATGTTCTCTAGTATATAATTTATAGTTTTTTGTCTGATACCATTTATCAATTTTTAAAAAAGATGGAGTAAATATGCTTGGATTAAGATGCAAAGATCATGTTATGTATTAATAAAAATATAAATATATCGTGATGAAATTCATCAAGCCACCTAAGACCTGCCTCTCCAATTGTATTTATGATGGATAATCCCTCCACAAAAGATCGCAAGTAGCAATATAAAACTATAATAGTCACTGTTTAGACATATTTCCCACAATCACATGACTAAGCTAGTGTCAATTCCCACTTATTTTTTAAATATTTACGTCTGCCTTCACCAGTTCGATAACATCGAGGGAGGATCATTCTATCTACAGGTATTGATGGATCAACAATAAGGAACTCATTTCTCCTATAAAATGAATTGATTTATGGCCCAGCTGTTATTGGGCGAGAAATGTTATCTACTTAACTGGAAAGGAGTACGCAGTACCTGAAGGTGGGTTTAGAGGTTTAAGGCGACCATTCTGACCCTATGTATTGTTAGGTATGGGTAACTCAAGATCTTATTGAATTCTTCGTGTAGTACATGCTCAAGCCTTATCTTTCTAGGAGCTATATTACAATGCATTGGGAGCCAGTGAAGTAAGGTTGTAATGAAATTGCCACTAATAATTTTCTTGACTTTTAAAAGTTTGACATGAATCGAATCGCTTTACTACGCACTCTATTTATCCATACTATATAGCACTGTATTTTACAGCTGAATAGAAGCAAGCTACTCCGGGGTTTTATGGGTTAGGATTTAGCTTCCGGGTTCAAAAACCCTACTCACAGGCAGAAGTATCACTCGTTAAAGGAATATCATCTTCATGTATAAATTATATGGCATTTGTGATTGTAGTGTCAGTGGTATACACGTTGAACAAAATTAAAGCAAGTATCTTTGGCAGCACTTTGGCAGACTATCTTTCATATGTCTAAAAGAACTGCCTTCATTGCGAAAACCAGCCGACTCAAATGGAACATTAGATTCAAGAATGGGTGATACTCTACTGTATAACAGCCTTTCCATCAACTTATAACAAACACTAAGAAAATATGAAGGGTAATAACTTTTCACTCATTCGGCATCTGTACCAGGCCTTATAACGACTACTAATTTTGATTGCATGAATACTTCTGGCAAATTTCCTGCACCTAACATAATATTGTAGACTATTCAAAGCTGTTTTTTTACGTTGCTACTAACATATGAAAGAAATTCCGGAATGACACCGTCAAGATCGGTTACTTTCCGATCCGAAGTATAGTTGAAAACTTGAAATTTCTCCGTAATTCCAGGTGTGGCAATTAATTACTTTTGCTGTAGAAAGTTGACTTATTTATACAGAAAGTAAGACCTTTCAATGTGAGCGATTGTTAGTTTATTATAATACAGAATTGACATCTTTAGTCATGTTAAATTAACTTGTGGTTGAATGGTTAAAAGGCGAAGTAGATCTACTCTAAATTTGTCATTCTAAAATATTTAAAGCTAAAGAAAAAAACTTATTGTGCCATATTTTGATAATAAAACCTGTTACAATTTCCGTAATTAATTTTTTTAAATAGTATGCCTTATTAATTGCACGAGAAGTTTATTATTATTTAAAATTCTCTTCTCATTTAAAAAAAGGACTCTATATGAAAAATATGTTTTTCCATTTAGAAAATTTGAGTTTTCTTCTAAACAAACATATGTTCAGTAAGTAAGAAACTAAAACACTACAGACGTTTAAAGAGGAGAAAATCCCACTATACAAATCAGTCCATTTTACTTTTCACCTATTTATGATTTGACATCACATGAACATATTTAGGTTGGTCCAATTTACCTCTTTACCTTGCGTACTATACGAGTGTTGACAGAATAGTCTATTTTGAATATATACGAGTACTTCTAATAATCAGACACCTTTTGCTGAAATCATCTTTTTTAGTATGAGGGGTCAAGTACAGTTGATGTTATTCAACTACTATAAAATATAATGGAATATTTTACGATATTTGTATTTTGGATTTTAAAAATATTTTAATAAAGCTAAATACTATTATAAAAAAAATAGAAGGTCTTCTTATTAATATAAACATTAGTGGAAATCTTTAATTTGAAAAAAGACAATGGAAATATGTATAATTACGTGTGGTATATGCGGTATTGAATTATGTATCAGATTATTATGCGTTTAAAAGAAAAAAGCTGATTGTTCCAAAACATAATATAAGGTAAACATTTTAAAAAGCTGTACACTTTTTTTTATTATACAAGGGTATATTTAGCTTGTAGTTAGAAACTTAATTTATTTATTATTTATTCACTAATACCTTGGAAAGAAAACAATGTTTACATTAAAATAAAATAGTTATAGAATAAATCTCAATCTCAACTAGTTTTTATCTCAGAATTTACTTATTTTTAAGAACTAAACTTTGCTTGTTAAGGTACGCCTAACATACAACACATACCAGATCCATTATTTCCATAGGCGTGTTAGCATTGACTATTCCTTGTGCGATTTGAACTGTTTTCTTGGCCTAAAAATTAAAACATTTACAAATGAACTAATCATAAATATACTAACTTACAAAATAGAATACATTAAACTGTTCAATGTCAAACAATCCAAGGTAATATTTTAAATGATGTAAAAAACGAGTGAATCAATTTAAATATATATGATAAAAACAACAATAAATTTACAAAGTTCTAAACACATATAAAGGCTATTCATTACATAGACATTCTTAAACTCACATAAAATAAAAAAAGTAAAGATTTATAATTTAAATGCCAATATGTACCATTGAAATACTGAAACTAAGCCAATATATGTTTAGAGTAGGTTTGAGTACTACATATTGAAATATACATAGAAGAACTAGCTAACACAGAGGTGAATACATTTAGATAAATAATAGAGGATGAAACGTGTATATTTTCTGAAGTTGGAATTAAATGCTATAATGATAAACTAAATAAAAACTATTTATAAAAGTTTAAATTCAAATTGAATTATACACAGAATGGATCGAGCGGATGAGGTAATTGTCAATACTAGGTCACCCAGAGAAACAAATCAAATCAATCGTTTATTGTCTTTCAAACAACATAACATGCAATCAACATGGACAAGAAAAATCCTTGAAATAAGCTGTACATGTAAAGATAATTGTAATAGCCGGCTACATGCAAAAAATAATATAAATAATAGGCGTAGGTTGGATAGTTGTGATATAATATCTTAAATAAAACAAGTACATACCTAATAAAACAAGACAATTATATTAAATAATCAAAAAAAACAAGAACAACTAGTAAATAAGTAATAGAACAGAATAAATGATAACTAACAAGAAACAGTCAAATAATAAATAACAAGCAAACTACACATGCAATAAATAAATAAATATGGTGGTGAAAGGAGCATACAAATATAAATAAATAAGTTAACAGTTTAAATAAACACTAAAATTACTTAATTACAACTAAAGAAAATAAAATAGCAAAACGCAGATATGATAGATTACATTTATATACTACAGTAAGGCAGGCTAATAAATTATTTAATGTCATAAGAGGGATGACAATTAACCATTTATGAATTCTGCCTTTGTAGATCTTAGAAGGCAATGGATTTATTTAATTAGGAATCTTATTGTACAGTTTTAAGCTCAATATAAGATGACTAGCGCATTTCTTTTCTGTTCTTACAAATGGAATGTCCAAGTTGTTTTTAAACCTAGTCGAGAGACCATGTACATAACTTCTCTGCCTCAAAGATTCTGTATTCTGGTGAATATAAATTAGTAATTGAAATATATCAAGGTTTATAACTGTTAATATGTTAGTTTTGATAAACAGAGGCCTAAAATGTTCCCTAGATACAGATCCAGTTAAGATCCTAACAACTTTTTTTAGATAGTTAAAATATCCTTAACCTTAGCACAGTTTCCCAAAAATATTAACATTAAACAAATTAAGTTATACACGAAATATAAATTGAGTCTTGACCAAAGTGGTACATTATACAATTACCCTAAAAAACATTTACTAAAACATAAAATAAGAAACCTGAGTAAATTGACAAAATCGACTGTCATTATAGAGAGTATCATTATAGTGCGTATCATTATAGTGCGTATCATTATAGTGTGTATCATTATAGAATGTATCATTATAGTGCGTATCATTATAATGAAGTAAAAATCTCAAACGTAGTATTAGTTGATTGTAACGAGCATAATTTACTCAAAATACTAACTTAAAATATAAAAACATTTTTGAAACTTGCATAGGTATTGAACAGACAAATTTATGATGTTTAAAAAAAATTCAATTAACATTTGGAACACACTATACAGGGTGTTTATTTTAAATGGGCCAACATTGTGATCTTGGAAACCATAAGTCTGACAAAAACTTCAAATAGGCAATCTTACCTAGTTTTCAGAGGCATTTAATGCATTTTCCAAATGTTTGTTGTAATATTTCCAGGTAATGTATTTTTTTGAACGGATATTTATGCAATTTTAAGTCAACTGTAAGCTCCTTAAGGAATCTAAGCATTTTGAGCTCTCATAACTAGGTTATTAAGCAAAATATCGAAATACTAAGTGCCAAGAATAAAAGAATCTTAAAATTACTATTTCTGTCTAAAACTGTCATACAGTATTGGGTGTTCCATTAGAAAAAATATTTGACCACCATATTGGAAAATGGCGGCCATTTACGTAAAAGTTGAAATATGTATTTTTAACTGTCTCCAAAAACAAATGAGTGATTATTATTAAACCTATGCTTTACAATATCACAAAGGTGGCCCAATAAAAGAAGAAACCCTGCATAGTGTTTATCAAAACTTTGAGGTAATGTTGATATGCAGAAATGTACATAAGACTTCAAATTTTTGTTCCAAATGTTACTTTTTATGGAAACTTGAGTTCTCATGAAGCTTTTATTTTAGAACTTGAAAATTGTACTAGTTATCTTTTACAACTCTTACAATTTTAATACTATAAGATCCTTGAAAAAAATCTTATCAATTAAAAAAAAAAAAACATCATTACCTCTTCTGAACATATGTAGCATCCATCGCATACAAACGCTACGGCGCTGCAAGCAGAGATAAACATAAGCATTTGTTGAATAACAGCTAGTCTTTCTGTGATAGCAATGTTCATTAACAGTACATACAAAGTATATGTCCCATATAGTGTATGGCAGATGAATGTACTTGCGAAGAAACTGCCAAAATTGGAATCGAATCGAACTCTCAGATCTGTGATGAGAGAATGACTTTTGAATACTGAAGCAAGGTCAACTCTGAGATTGCTGAGAGTGGAGGAACGGTCCTTTATTGACTGGCATACCTTTCTCAAATGTTCGTTGAGGGCTGAATACTCTCCGTGTATTCTGTGAACTATCAATACCCCCATCAAATCACGGGTGTAGACTGTAACCATGGCAGTGTCAAAAAGTAAACTCATTATAAATTTCTTTGATGTCAAGTATCTGAATAGTAATCTCAACCCAAACAGCGAGCTGAATGCAAGTAATGCTGATACTTCAAACATTTGTCGAGAACTAGTGTCATTTGACAGCAAACTCATTGTTATCAAGTTGATAAAATCATTCCTGGACTGGTACACTTTAACACTATGTAACGCACCAAATGTGATAAAAAAACAAGTTAGCGAGACTTCAAAAACCATAGCAAACCAAGTATGGTTCCTCACCCAAGTAGTGGTCAACATGTAGTACAGAGAAAAAATCTGAAGAAGTACTGTGGTACATGTGAAGTACACGTCGTACTTGGAGTTGTTTGGAAGTATGCCCACAACTCTAAACAGCCAGCGCAAAGGTGCTATCATTATTTTAGGTCTGCTTTCGGGGATATTTCACAACAAGCTAGTTCGGTAGTGGACCTATAGGTGTTTAATGTCCAATAACCTACCATTACATTAGTGATAGAGTGATCGAATAAAAGATCAAGTTATATTCATTGTGTTAAAAGGGTTTTGTAGATATAAAAGTGTCACAATATGAATTATATATACAAAGTGATCACTCAAACTGATTTCCTAGCAAATTTTACGAGAGCTTAATGGAATTTGTTCATCATGTTTAAAACGTTTATTCTCTTGTCAATATCTATTTAGGTGGAAGTGTTGAGTAAGTTGAATGACTTTTGATAAGTCACAACATTCCTCCAAAGTATTTAGTAAAAACATTATTTATAACTTTTAGGTTTGTTATAAGAACATAACACAGAGACTGTGTTAATAGATTTTGCTCAATCGTAACACTAAATATCTTATAGTTGTACTTAATGATATACTATATGACTTTTTCAATACAACTTTACATGTATTTGTTGTAGGGTGGGTCAATACAACTGTAAATGTATGGGTGGGTTGGTCAATACTACTGTACGTATATGTGATCGAGAGGAATCAACACTGCTACATAGGAGGGTGGGTAGGTCGGTGGATCAATACCAATATACCTGTTTTGGTGGGTTGATGTGTCAGTAGCACTGTAAATTTATGGGTAAGCCAATACCACTGATTGTGTATACAGTGACTCAATACCGGTACCAATGTACATGTATCGGTGGTTAGAAGGGCTAAAGTAAATGAACTTGTATAAGTAGGTGGGTGGGTCAATACCGTTGTACATCTTAAAAGGTGGGTGGGTGGTCAAGACCACCATAATTGTATGGGTGGGTCAGAATCACTGTACGTATATACGATTGGTCAATACCGGTACATGTATTTGTAGCCGGAAGGGCTAACACCACTCTAACTGAATGGGTGGGTGGGTGGTTGGATCGATACTAGAACCGTATGGGTGAGCCAATACCTATATTGGTGGAGAGTGTGGTCAATATCACTATATGCACTAATAACCACCATTGGTGTTATGTCCTTTTATTTTTGACAAATAATAATGTTCTCGCTTAAATTGTCCAACTATAATGGATGTATTCAAATTAATCACATCCTCAAATAATTATTCAACTTTATTGCTATATATAGTACAAATAGAATAGAACTGTGTTTAAGTTTGCTTTCCTGGCAAATCTGATTACTTTCACGTTGTTGAGTAAAACTGGACTTTAACGGGCTACCTTGACAAACCTTTGCACTGATGCCCATTAACTGCTGCAATATTGACTATCATGGCCATCAGATCTTAAGAACCAATTTCATATTATAAGAATACCATCATATTCAAAAATATAATAATATATTCATTTTTAAATGTTACTAGTTAGCTTGATATAATGATCAAATAACACAAACTACAATCACCAAACATTTATTTAAATTGTAAATGGTTTGGTACTATAATATGTATTGTGACTGTACTCTATAAATAAATTGAGGAACAATCAATGAAAACAAGTTATAATTTGTACATTGCATTGCATTATTTACAAAAAGATGAGGAAAATCATCACAGCTAAGTTTATAAGCCTGAGGAGCTTTTGTAAAATGGTTGGATGAGGAAAGGGAAAATTTTTTTTACAAATAAGCAGGTTCCTTAAATATCAGTCTTTTCAATCAATTCTTCATGAAAAAATACATTAATACAAATTGTTTCATTATTACCTATTATTTGAAATATTGTAGTCAACTATTACATAATTATCCTTGGGAATAAGCAGAATTTTAGTTTAAAATCCTTAATAGTTTTAAATCATCAACATTTTAACTTCAATTTAGTTATTGAGGCATTCTTGAACAATATTACACAAGACAACTAAAAATTCCTTTCAATTTTCAATAACACAACCTTCGATAATATTTGAATTATTTAAGGTAGGTTTGAGCACAGGTAATATTGTGTGGTTTATAATAAATTATGTTAAAATAAGTAACAAACAAAAATTAAATTCTGTAACGAGGAAAATTTTTTAAATCATATTCATGGATTTTTATTTAATTTATTTTCTTATTTTTATTGGATTTCGATATATAAATGTAAAACTTAATTTGCAAGTATGTTTGTCTGAGTTATTTTAGAGAATAAGCCAATACTAAAAAATATCAATTTAATCTGTACCTAAACAATAAAGGACCGATAAAAATATAAACCAAATTCTTTACGTATAATAGGAGTTTATTGTTTTAAATGGATACAATATATTTTGAACAAAAACCACTCATGTGGATCGTTTCTAATTAAAGTATGAGAGTAATGAACCTTGTTTAGTTATATTATAGCACTAAAGGACACTCCTGCACGCTTCGCGTGCCAACCGCGCCACTCGCTGCGCTCATGACACCTCAGCATTCGGCCTCGGAAAATAAATGTTAACAGCGAATATTGGTGGCTAAACTGTATTAAGTAAAATCATAATATCAAATTTATTTATAGTGTATAGCTCATATTACATCTTGCGTTGCTAAATATTTTATTAATATAAATACCCAATGATATTACTTATCCTATTTCAATCGAGTTCATTTTATTTGATTTTCTTTAGTAGCTGGAAGATATATAGAAAAAGTGTAAGTAATTGTAAATTCTGAATGCATCAATAGGTTGAATGTAAAAAATACAAAATAAAAATGTTTGTTTATTCACAAAACAGCTGTTAAAAATATACTAAAATCAAAATTTAAAATTAAGATTAACTTTTATCAAGATTAAAATACTTTAATTTTTCATATTTATTCAAAAAAAAAAAAATAATAAATAAATAATTTTGTATTAAAATCCAGCTCTGTGGGATTACGGGAAGTAGGAGAATTAGTGATGAGTGAGCTTTCTCTTTTATATATAGAGATATATGGTGTAGGGTAAGACCAATTATAATGACCTAATGAGATTCTATAATGTAATATTAATTCTTGAATTTTTAGTTATCGAATGCTAGAAAGTGTAATAATTAGTGGAAATATATCATAGAAATACTGGGTAAAGAACAAATTATTGCGAAATGTGTTATCAAGCACAACGTTTAAATTGATTAGCAGATATGACCCTTAATATAATCAAGAAATATCAAGTGCAATTAATAAAGCACATTTATATATTTTCAAAACAGATAAATGTTATTATTTAGAAACTTTTTTCCACTTTTAACCAACTAAAGCGTTCAAGTAATAAATGTAATTCCTTAATGAATATATTTTACACATAATTGTAAACGTATTGTTCAAGTGTGATGTAAATACGTTTAAAATAATACTGTTTAGTTAGTAAAACCGTTTTTACCCATATATAATTTCTGCTATACAAGGTTTATAAATTACTTAAAAAATATAAACTAATCTTCAAGTAAAAATCACATTATATTTTAAAATATCATCAACTTTAAATGTTAATACGCACTCTTTATTAAATATCAAATACAAAAATACCACAAGTAAGATTAACATATTTAAGTTTAACCGCTTCACTTATAAAAATTTTATTAAAACACGATTTTTACATGGAATAAACACAAATTATTATTCAACCAACAATGACTTTAGTTTTGATCTCATATTAAACGAACTCAACTTAAATGCTAATCAGTTAAACAGCGACATTATTATGTACATGTATTTCATTCGATTCTTAATGGTGATGTGGTTTAGTAAAAAATGAAACTACGTATATCAAATAAAAAACATGATCTACTTAGTGATTTAATTGTGAAGTAATAACCTGCTCAAATCGACATTGAAATGTAGCCACTAATAAATCATTAGGTTAGGTAAAGGCAACTAATCAATAATTCTTTAATATTTGTTTTTTCATTTATAGCTGATTCCATACAAATTAGCTATATAAATGTTTATTATATTAATATTTTGAATTTGCATAGTTAATGTATACAATAAATGCATTCGCCTCTACAATTGATATTCCTAATCTACTTCCTATAGTAAATGTATTATTGCACACATAATATTTCAGAAACAAGACGGACGGGAAGAAAGTTAAATTTGCTTACGGTTAAGGTGTTTGTAATATTCAACACTAATATTCCATAACCTAATGAGAGATGACTTCGTTGATTTGACTGATCTGTATACAAATTATATATAACCCTACTGAATAGTTAAGTCAGAGTAATTAGCCAAGACAATTAGCTGAAGTAATTAGTTAGTAATGACCAGGGCCTGATGGCATCCCCAGTGATATTGTGAAGATCGTTGTGGATAGTGTCCCTCAACTACTGATATGTATGCTGAATGCGTCTTTTTTTAGCGGGGGTGTTCTCCTGTCTTCCTAAAATACATCGCGGCTGGTGTTGATCGGCAAGGGAAATATGACCCAGAGATCCCATCGTCTTACTGGCCACTTTGATGCTTGGCCATTATTAATATTTAATAATATAAATTTGTTAAGTACTTTCAGCAATGTTTGACACGTTAGGGGTTTTCAATATGTTTGGATATGTGTTATATTTGAGATTTTTAGGAATTTAAATGAACATATTAAATAATAATATATAAATAAATATAGATGTAAATATAACCAGGTAATTGATGAAAATATGAGATAGTTTCTTCTAATAGTACAAATCATACATGATTAGTAACGTATTTAATTTTCTGTCTACAAATTGATAAATACATTATCCAGCCACTCGGCGCGCTTCGGTCACTGGACTGGAACTGATGCAATTTCGTTGGAAATTAAATCAATAATGCTAGGCTGGTCTTTCATAGATTAATAAATAAAAACGTGCGTGTATATATTTTTTTCAATAACACCTCATAATAAAAAGTACCTATGCAAAATAGTTTCATTTCAATGCTATTTCAGATATTTCAAGCCTAAGTTGTAGTGCCTGAATATCAGTAGTTTTAAATGCATGAGGTAGAGAATGCATTAAGTTCAAGTAAGATGCAAATAGGGTCTAGTGGGAAATAATACTAGGTGTTTTATGAGATGCTGATTTTCTATTTAGCCTTACTCTGCGGTTGGGTTATTCAGACAGTGTAAAGGGACAAACTAATACAGTACAAAGTGACAGCTCGTCCACTATCCTTAACTCAGGCTCTATTTCCTGATGCATTAGAACACTCGGCTACCGGTTCACCCACCGTTTGAATTTAAACAACATAAATGAACTCCAGGGATGATGTAATAGTCATCAATCAATCAATCAATATGGGAGGAGAATAAAGCCAATCTACGTCAAAAGGGTGGCGTTCCTTGTGGATCAGCGTCGGTGGAGGGCTGTCAAGAATTAGGACGTTAAAGACATTTTAATGAGTAATCAAACATATTCTGGTCATAAAATGACACTAAAAAAAAGCAAAATAAAAACAATAATATATTTGACTCTGGAACTGGCGGATGACACGAAGCATGATTTTCACAGCACTCATCACAAAATGGTATTCATACACACCTGGTAGTTAAAAAAATACAAATTTATGGTTTTCCTATTAAAAATAATAATATTAAATAAACAATAGGTGGATGTGGTTAAACAGTGAAACATAAATATATAAAGCAAGCTGTTCAAGCACTAAGAGGACACTAATGAAATAAGTACATTCATGAACGAACAAATATTGGAACGTGAAAGTTGACCTTTCCATCCTGTACATGTCCATTTACCACACATTGTGTCTAAATATTGGGTGAAATCGGCATACCACAAGATACTATGAATCAGTAAGATAGCAAACCTTTTAAAATTAACCTTTAGTTTAAGATTTTGGTTTTGTGTCTTTGAATGATAGGCGAGAAAAATATGTGTATGATTTTTTTTTTTATTATTATTTCACGTACTTAATCATTTCTTTAGTATAATTGTCTTTGTAAATTTTATAATTTAAAATTGGTTTCTTATTGTTTTTGTTTTTTGTTGATTCTAAAGATTTTATTGAGTTATTTTGTTGTATATATATATATATATATATATATATATATATATATATATATAAAACAGTCCAATGTTACATTTATCCCACTGTTTGATATGTTATTTATTTACAGTTTTTATAATTATTGTTATCAGATTTATTTTTATATTATTTTTGATTTAAGGGAATTTAAGGAAGTAAAGTGATGTATAATTAATTTTGTTATATTAGTATATTATATTTATAAACAAATTTATTATGATCTTTCTTTAAATGGGGTCTTACAAGATCCCACAATACCAGTTAAGATTTAAATGGATATAAGGTAGTTCTTTGTTTTTTTATTATTATCAGTTTTTTTATATATCAATTATTCATTCACATTTTGTAATAGTATATTTTATAGTGAATACTATAGAACAATGGTTAATATGTGTAGAACATATTAACAATGGTATAGAACAAGAAAAGATGTTAAGCTAGTTGTAATTTAAGGCCAGAACTCGGATCATAATTCCGGTGTCATTGATGTATACATACAGAAGTTGGGTCTATTGTGTATTTTGGGGGAGGTCCTGAATTTTAAATTAGGGCCTTGGGGAGTGTTTTATTTTTACGTAGTTTGAAGTCATTATTTGGGGTTTATTTATGTTAGGTCAGTTTGAGTTCGGAACGAAACTAAAAATAAGTTATTAGGGTTACTCATTATAACTCTTACCATCAGAATTATCACTCGAAAATTTTAATAATTTGTGTTATATTGAACTTTTGTACTATTTCTTGTTATTAGTTCCTTATGAATCTTGAACCACTTGGTTACTTTATGTATTACTAGTTTGATTATTTTGGTATTTATTATCTGCACTTTTTAGGTCTCTCTTATTTATAAATATACTTATTAGTATTTCAAAGCCAAGAGAGTACCTTTTTCCTCCAGTAACTATCCAGGCCGTACACAATTTATATCCAAATGATATCGTGACAATAATAAAACGTTTATTTCTTATCAACTGTTTTACAATACCTTACAGAGAATAAATAAACGAAGGTAGCATCCAATAGTGCGCTGAGTGGGTGTCAAGATAGTGTGACGTGTAGTTATTTCTCCAGTTTACAATGTGATGGCAGAACCAGAACCTTGTCAGCTCCTCCCTTTACACTCCAATAATTTAGGGTTTAAGCTTTAAATCATAATAGGCCTAAGAGTTAAATGATCTTACTTTGCTTTTTTGTACTGTGAAGTATTATATAATTTGTATACCAATTCACTTTACTATTTAAAAGTATTTTGTAATCTAGTAAAAATATGTAAATAAAGACTATTCTATTACTATTGCATGTGAAGAATGCATATATTATTCATCTATTTCTCCAAATATTTGAAGTGAATTAGCTTTCTTTAGGCTAACTCTTATAGTAACAATTAGTCAATAAATGTAGTTGCTAGTAACAATGTTATATTTTGAAACTAATAGAACATCAATAATAATTGCCATTAGTATTTGTATTGACCATTGTTTTATTTTATCAGAAGCCACTTAAATATATTTGTGATATTATATTTCAAAAATTTAACCCTATT
This sequence comes from Stictocephala bisonia, assembly GCA_035578905.1. Lineage (NCBI taxonomy): Eukaryota > Metazoa > Arthropoda > Insecta > Hemiptera > Membracidae > Stictocephala > Stictocephala bisonia. Next base: position 551,218 of record JAQJVL010000080.1, read on the forward strand.
ATTTAGTTTTAATTTTTATAAGAAAATTATTATTCTATAACATATTTATGCTTCATAACTTTTTTATAAGGAGCATTGGGAGGGAATATTTAAATTATTGTAAGATGAAAAGGAAGTAAAACTGTTTTTAAGAGATTATATTTCATACATATAAAGAAGCACTATGTATTACGTAATTTATTTACTAGAACCGAATTCTTTACCAGATATGAAACTATCGTTACAATTATAATATTTTATTGTTTAAAAATCGAGGTGAGTTTGAAAAACCTAAAAGTACCTGAAAATATAAAATTAAATAACATCGGGAGAAGGCGTCAAAGAGAGGCGATGGCAGCTTGATAGATATAAGGCAGTTTGTTGAGTCAGATAGAGAAGGGCTCATTCACCTTGATGGTATTTTTTATATAGACATCGAGATTTCTTCTACCACACTTTATACATATGATATGGACTTGATACTATCTTAATGGATATCACGAAGAAGTATATAACATTAGATGTATTTATTGAAACTTAGTTTCCTTGCAAATGTTAAGTGTTTCTAAGTAATGTTGAATATGAAACATTCAGCTGATGATCGGCTACAGTAAAAATTATTAATTATGAAAAAAGCACTATCCAAATGTAGCAATATACTTACAGGGTATCACAAAAATATGGATCAGACTATGAATTTTCAGATTCTATGTGTAATTCTTAGCTAAAAATGAAGTATATATTTTTTCAATTTCCGCTTTGTTTAGCAGCTAGACACCATTTTTTGTTTTTCATAAAACAATTTACAACTTTGTTATTATCTTTACGATTATTAAAAAAACTCGGTAAATGGTTTAATATTAGAATGTAGGATTTGATAAAGAAAATATTTATTAATTATACTGACTATTTTCTAAATGTATCTTGATTATTTTCAAAATTACGGACATTTTGTTTTTATTTTAACAAATATCTAAAACACCACTGGGTTTTTAAAATTGTGTAAGACACAAAACAGTTTTAAAATAACTTTATATTTACAATGATACCTTATTTGTAAAAATCAGTTAAGGAACAGTTTGATGAACCAACATTATCTCACACGAAAACTAATTGTCTACTATTTTGAAATTATTTAAACTCCATGTGAATTAATGTTAGTTAATATTTTTTTTATTTATTAACTGATTTTTACAAATGAGGTATAGTTGGAAAGGTAAATATACTTAATAACCGTTTTGTGTCTTACACATAAAAAAACAGTAATGTTTAAGATATTTGTTAAAATAAAAGAATATGGCCATAATTTTTAAAATTATCAATTATGAAGATAATCAAGATAATTTTAAAATTTTTTTTAACAAACACTACCTTTTAATGTGACCACATTTACCGATTTCTGTAACAATCGTAAAGATATAAATTGTTTTATGACAAATCAAAATGGCATCTAGCTGCTAAACAAAGCGGAAATTTTAAAATATTATACTTCATTTTTAGATTAGAATCACAAATAGAATCTGAAAATGCATAGCCAGCCCTAACTTTGTGTAATACCCCTTAAAAAATTTTTAGACTATTTAAAACATGTGCAACAATATTTTGCATTGCTTATTTGTTAGTAATTTAGCAATATTATACATACAACTAAAAACATATAGCTATAACGCTTCGAAGGTATGCACGTTCTATTAACATAGCCTTTAGTAACAATCTCTTTTCTAATTTATTTTCAAAGTATTTCAAAGTATTTCTACAGTATTTTAAATCAATGGACCTTAATTGTCTTATTTATACTTATAAGTATATAAATAAAATGTATATACTCATCAAGATAACACTTAAGGAAGCTAAGTTTTAAGTTAAAGAAACCAATTTCTAAATACCCAAACTTTCATTTTAAGAATATATTGATGAGATATTAAAAGTATATTTAAAATGTATTGTGAGTAGAACAGCCTCATATATTCGAGAAAGTGGAGTAAATAGTGTGGGATTATATGGACCTGAGATTCCAATATAAAAGTCCCCTAAGCTAGGCTAAGCCAGAAAAATGGAAGCACGTTCCACTACAAATATGGAGCTCTTTATGACCTCGCTAAGTTACTTGTCTGCAATACGTTCTAAAACAATTCTTTCTATAAAGGGTTAAAAAAGGATCAGTGAAATATAAATATAATTTTTATTGAATTATTCAACAATTTTAAATTCGATAATACTACTAAATACAAATTTGAATGAAAATATACATTTTCAGTATATTTAAAAGTAAAATTATTTATTATTAAGTATGAATAAGTAAACCTAAATACACAAATATATATTAACACACTTTCTAGATATTAATTTACTGTACTGAATATTTCTATTCAGAGAGCCAAAATTAACAAACGATCTTATCATTCTTTTTAAGTAGCTGAATAAATTGAAGTGTAGTTAAATTATTTTATTTTGCAGTTTCTGTGTTGTTGTTTACTACTTTTGAAATTATAATTACTAAAACTGCAATCTTATATGGAGGATAATAATTCTTCTATATTTAGGATAGCACACTGCTTCATGGAGCAAAAGGAGACTTATAGTAAATTTAACTCTATATTTTTATATATAGAAATGTTGCTGGTTTTTTTTTTTTTTAGCTTTGTTGAATTATAGAAATAATGTCCAAATGGATAACTCAACTATATATTACAATAGCCCTGCTTATAATTACTACAAAATATATTGTTTTATTATTATTTTAAATAACAACAACACTTACTTGTTCTAGTTTTATATCAAGCCAAAAATTCATTACTTAAGTTGGTTCAGTATGACTTAAACAACTCATTGATGACCAATTAAAATTATTTGAATTTACTCATTTTAAATGTGTCATTTGTTTAGTTCAAGTATTATTTTTAAATACTCCTTTTATTAACAAAAAAAGGTAATATTAAACACCAAAACTCATTTCTAAAAAAGTTCGGAAAAACAGACTCCACAACGTATCACTACTGTTTTGTCACTTTAGTAGGTGTTTAAACCTATTGAATGATTCAAAAAAGATGTTGCAGTTAAATACAACAAAAATAAGATATGGGGTCGTTTGTTGTGAAAAATAAATAAAAGGCTTATAAAAATATATAATAACAAAACAATGCTATTAAAAATTAAACACAACCAAAAATAAGAATATATTTTCTTCATTAATATTACATCGTTTTGTGAATCATTATTTCAAAATACAGTATTTAATTTGTTTAAAACTATTTAATAACATGATTTTTAGATCATTATCTAATTTTGGTGTAAAATTATTGTATATCTATACTTACATATTTAACCATTAGTATGGTGGTATATACAATATAAATAACCATACTAAGTTATTTTAAAGTTTACTTTTTAAAAATGGTTAGACAACATGTGTAACAGAATATAAAATAAAATACCTAAATGATATATTAGCTGGTTGGTAGTGTGTTTAGAGAATAAACATCATATCTTGATTAAACAAAATCTGAACTATAAACTTTGGCTAAACCTACTATTTATAACCTCTGTTGTAGTCTTCAGTCACTAGTGGAAATGTGGGTGTCGGTAACGCCAGTACTGTTGGTAACGGAGCTCACATCTACCATTCGTAGCTGGGTCAACTGGATGGATACAATGAGACACGTAACGGACATAAGTGTTATCTGAAATAAGGGTATAAATCATTAAATTGTATTATAAAAATCAAATTAATAATTATTAGTTTGCGAGAGTTTAGAAACCTATATTCGCGAAAAGAGTGTTAAGTTATATTACTGATAGTAAATTAGATCTATGATTATACTATCATAATTGATTTCTATAAAGCTCTCAGCATGTACTGACCATAAACTATTCAAGCTGTATTGTAACTTGCCACTTTTTTCACTAATTACATTCGTTATAAAACAAATAGATTTGGTGATATAATTAAAACTGATGTGATACTAAGGACCTTGACTGAAACCAGTAATCGTGTGTTAGTGGAGGAAGTAACATTGCAGAGTTAACTATAGTAATCTACACATACATTTCTAATTTATTCTCTTGTGAATCATGAGTTTTATCCATTCATTAACTGATAAACTAAATTTTTGTTGTTTTTCTATTCATATATACATATAAATTTTCTTAAGACTGTTAATTTTTTATTTTTTTTATTTTTTATTTTTTATATATAAGTGGGATAAAGGCATTCATTTTTTTATGTTCACGTGAACAGAACAAGTATGTGTCAAGCTAACTAAGTTAACGTGGCTTGCGAAGCGGAAAAACACCCTTTCTTTTAATTAATTAAAATCAATGAGGATTTAATCACAGACGCCAGGCTTGTGGCAGATGTTTTTAATGACTTCTTTTCTTTAGTTGCTCAGCCCTTTCAGGATCCCGAGCCTATGTATCCTTGTCGTGGCAACAGCCCGACGTCTTCAATGGTGTTGAGGCCGGCTGCGGAAGAGGAACTTGACAAAGTAATTAAGTCTACCCTCCAAAAAAACTAACGACATAAATCTCATTTCTATATGGCTCATCAAGAAAGTATCCAAATACTTACTGAAGCCTCTAATACACATTATCAATTTTTCTTTCTCAGCAGGCTGCTTCCCATCAAGGCTTAAATTATCCAAGGTGATACATATTAAAAAAAAAAAAAAAAAAAAAAAAAAAAAAAAAAAAAAAAAAAGACATGAAACGTGTAAACAATTTCAGACCTTGTATCGATTCTTCCTTCTCTAAACAACATTTTCGAAAAAATATTCTTAAGTCGCATGTCAGGGTACTTGGAAAAACACAATCTCCTTGCGGACGGGTAGATAGAAGGTAGATTCACAATAGACGCTGTAGTAAAGCTCGTTACAGAGGTAGTGGAGAAATTGGAGAGGTGGAAATCCACTTTGTGTGTGTTCATTGACCTCTCTAAAGCATTCGACTGTGTTGACCACAGCATACTACTTCACAAACTACATCACTACGGCATTCGAGGAGTTCCACTCTCGTGGATCAAATCATACCTACCAGGTCGAACTCGAAGGGTTCAGGTAGCAAATCAAAGTCAAATCAAATGAAATTTGGGGTCCCTCAGGGATCTGTTCTTAGTCCTCTCCTTTTCTTAGTTCACATAAATGATTTATCTTCAGCACTACGACACGCGAAACTCGTGCAGTATGTTGATGACACGAATCTCTGCTTCAGTGACAAATCAAAATCAGACTTGGAAATTCAAACATTCACTGACTTAAATAATGTAATGCAGTATTTTAATAATACAAATCTAAAAGTCAATCTCAAAAATCGAATTACATCAGTTTTATATTACTCCAAACTGAATTAGATGGTTCTCTAACCGTTATGTTGTCATAAACTAAACTCGAAGAAGTCAAATCAACTAAATTTCTTGGAATATACCTGGAACAAAGTTTATCCTGGAACGATCATACAAACAAGGTTTGTTCTAAATTAGCATCAGGTATTGTTCGAGATATTTGTCCAAATACTGCCCGATTGAAATTATCATGACGGCGTTTTATGGGATCATATACCCACATCTATCCTATGGGGTGATACTGTGGGGTGGATGCTTAAATAGAGAATTTTTGCGAATATTTAGACTGCAGAAAAAAGCAGTACGAATTATTTTAAAATTAAAAAGCAGAGATTTGTGCAGAACTGAATTTTAGAACCTAAAACTGCTGACCCGGCCAATATATTGATTTTCAATACATAGAGAAAACAATTACTTACTGCATGACGAAATGCTCTCTAACTAGAGGCACCGACATACACGGACCCAACAACAGAGGCAGGGAAACCTACCGAACTGGGCAACACAGGACGGTGGTTTTCGAACATCTTCCTTCTCAGGCCGGTGTTCGATTAATCAACAGTTTACCCAATGAATTCAAATGTGCACAGGTGCCCAAGGCATTGAAGGCTCGTCTTAAAAACGTACTTATATCAAACGCTTTCTACAGCGTGGACGAGTTCCTTGCACATAACTGGGAGACCTAGTAATGCCAAATGACCCTCAAATATTGGCATGGCACAGGGAGGTGGAGTAGCCGCTATCTATTTATTTAGTTATGTATTTATTTATTTAGTTTTAATATTTTAACCCAGTGTAAATGAGAGCGTGAATGTGAGACAGCTTGTATGTTTGTATGCACCTATTTATTTAGTTATATATTTATTTATTTAGTTTTAGAATTTTAACCTAGTATAAATGAGAGAGAGTGAACGTAAGACAGCTTGTATGTTTGTATGCACCGTTGTAAGATTGTATGTATAGGATAGGTTATTTAATATTGACTATTGCGATACAATTCATGTAATTGTCTTCATGCAATAAAAAAATTGAATTTGAATTAATTTAATTATTGGGAAATGCGCTGATTATATTCCTTTAATAAAGAAATATGGCTTCTAAGATGATTTATTTACTTAAAACATCGCTGACAAAAGTATTTCTAATTTATAAACTGCAATATCTAACTACTTAACAAAACAATATTGGACTGTTATTATAACTAGGTCTTTGTCTTGACATTTAATACTTTTCTTTAATTTTCAATCATTTGTAGTATTAATGAATTTAATTCTTAATAGTCCATTAATAGAGTTAAATCTCTAAAATTTCCATTGTTCATTTCCATTACTAACCTTATTTGCTCATGAAAGTTTTATGATTATAAAAATTAATAGACAATTTTCTAAATTACTATTTTTTAACCAACGCTAGCTTCGTCTACCGTATTTTGATAGAGAATATAGACCTTGCACTATAAGTATAAAATAATTGACCACTTAATGAGTGACTAGAATTTGACAGCATAAGTTCAGTAATGAACTCTATATATAGATAGGAGATAATTAGTTTTTGTGCTGAGAAATATGTTACGTATGTTATGAGTGATAAATGCAGACCAAAACACCCTGTCTTAGAGCAGAAAGTACCAGAAAGGTGTGGTTGTGTTATAATTTGTCTAGTAAAATTTACTGCTTAACTAATTTGTTTGGACGTTAAATGAATATAAACATTTACATTAAACATTTGTTTAGTGTGAAACTTAGTTGGAAGGTTTCAGACTATTTAGAGAAGAAGAGTTTATCAACAATAGTTTACGATTGTTTTGTAATTTTCATTAAATATTTCGATTTATCGTTTATCACATACATAAAGCAGTATCATTCAACTGTTCATTGAAAAGGTGATAAATAAATATTATATTCAGAACTGTGCTTAACAAAAGAACATTAATACCCGCTTAAGCCTTTCACATAAACAATACCAGTATCTAAGTGTATTAAAAAAACAGAAATATAATTTTACTCTTAATTTATCTAATATCTATTGTAAAATACATTTAACATACTTCGATATAACGAACTCGAATATTTATTTACCTAATTCTAGACTTACTATGCATATTTTTATTTGTAATGTAAAAAAGCATGTTTACCTTATGTATGGCTATAAGACATTAAATCTATTATTTTTCTATTTAACGAAATGAATTGAAATAAAGTATATAAATTGGTTCGTTGTAAGCTGTAAATAAATAAAAACTTGTACTTCCTTAAAGTAACATTCTACTAACTTTAGTGATGAGTCTACGATTCAGCTGAAAGACTCCTGCAGCAGTGAAGTTCACCGGTGTCTTGAACATAGCCAAAGAAAATTCCTCAACCTGAATCAGAGTTCAACAGTATTTCAAAATGCATGTTATATCTCCAATATAACTTTGGGCAACAATGTACATTATATTTCTCATTAGTTTCCTTAACTATAGCCTAAAGTTTAATCTCAGATCAAACAATTATCACAGTCGTATTATATGTGCACATAGTCGTATTTTTAAAACACGGTAGATTATAAGTTATTTATTGAGTATTGTATAAATTTACACAACATGTTGTGTAGTATGTAATTTACGGTTTGTTTTTAGTTACCATTTAATAATTTTGAAAAGCTATGTTATTATGTTTAGATCAAGATCCAAAAGGCATATTAATAAATATATGAATATAAAGTAACCTCCTATCACAAAGCTAAATTCAATCCATCAACCCGTTTAATACCTGTCCGACTGATTTATAATGTCTGATCCCTCAGTAAAAGAACGCAGATGAAAATATGTAACTATGTGATTAGTTGTTTTAATAGATTCCAACAATCACGTAAGTGAGGTAGTGTCAATCCGCACCATAATATTTGTGGTACCGTATGTGATATATTGAGTGATGTATCAGCTTGTTATACTGACATCAAAATAAATAAAAGCTGATTGTTACAAAATACAATAATAAATAAACCAATTAATTAGCAGTAAACAATAATTGTCATGGAAGTATTAAGAACGCATATTTAGCGTGTAGTTGGAAATTTAATTGATTTGTTATTTAATTATTGATACCTTGGGAAACAAAATATATTTACACTAATACAAAATAAATCTAGAGTAAAACTCCTTTTTATCATAGAATATACTCATTTGTAACAACAAAACTTGTTAACGTACGCTTAACATACAACACATACCAGATACATTATTTCCATAGGCATGTGAGCATTGACAATTCCTTGTGCGATTCGAACTGTTTTCTTGGCCTGAAAGTTCATAAAAATTACAAATTTATAATCATAAATATACTAACTTACAAAAATATAATTCATGAAACTTTTTAAGGGCAAACAGTATATGTTAAAATATAAAATGGTGTAAGAAATAAGATAATCAATTTAAATACATACGAGAAAAAAATCAATACAGAGGAAATGCATTATTACATAAACGTGAAATAAGTAAGATTTAAAACTTGAATGCCAATATGTATCATTATAACGTCATACAAATCAAATAGACAGTTTAGAGTTCTGAAACCTACATATTGAAGTAGGTATGGGAGAACAAGCTAAGACAGGGATAAATACGTTTAGTTAAATAAAAGATGAGGAAACAAAACTTATACGTGTAATCTACGTGGAAATATATGAATTTCTAAAACCATAAATGATATTATCCAGATAGTGGATCAGAACAGGTAATTGTGAATCCCAGGTCACGCAGTGGAAAACTAATCAATTCATTCATGAAATATAAATCAAGTCCTAACTTAAGGGTTCTGTTAACCTCACACATTTAAAACAAAATAAAAATAAAATAAAAACCTGAGGAAATTGATAAAATAGTGTATCGAGTGTGTATCACTGTAATGGGGAATTTCGGTAAGCAATTAAACACTTCAAGTGTAATGTTTATTGATTGTAATGGAAATATTACTAAAAATACTAACATAGACTAAACCATGTTTTGAAAACTGTATGATACTTCTAATGAACCAATTAAAATATAAAACACTAGATAATATTATAAATAATATAATATTTTCAAATAATAATTTACCGAAACGTTTATATGCAAAATTATACAAAAGGATTCTTATTTATGTTCCAAAAATTACTTTTTATCTTTTGAGTTTTTATTTTAGATTAGACGATTTTACTAGAAGTAATAGTGATAATTTATAGATGTTTAATTAAAAAAGATAAAAGTTTAAAAAAATTCCGTAAGTTTTTTTTAATTTACAAAAATATTTTGCAATATATAAATATACCTTTTTTCTATAAATTTTTACAAAGTTACCAAGAATACCTTAATGATACCTCCTGATGTATTTTACAAAAAAACTGTTTACCTCTTCTGTACAACTGTAGCATCCATCGCATACAAAAACCACAGCGCAGCTAGCAAAGATAGAACTGGTAATAAGTAGAAAAATAACCTTTCTTTCTGCACCAGCGACTTTCATTAACAGTGTATACAAAGTATATGTTCCATATAGTGTATGGCAAATGAACGAGCTTGCAAAGAAAACGCCAAAATTGGAATCGAATTGAACTATCAGATCTCTTATGAGAGAATGACTTTTGAATACTGAAGCAAGTTCATCCCTGAGGTTACTGAGTGGGGAGGAACGGGCCTGTATTGACCTGGATACATTTATCAGCTGTTCGTTGAGGGCGGAGTACCTATCGTGTATTCGATGAACTATCAATACCCCCATCAAGTCACGGATGTAGACTGTAACCATGGCAGCATCATAGAGTAAACTCATTATAAAGGTTTGTGACGTAAAGTACCTGATTATTAATCTCAACCCAAACAGCGAGGTTAATGCGAGTAATGCTGATATTTCAAACCTTCGGACATGTGGAGACATTGAGTCGTTTGACCGCAAACATATTGTAACAAAGTTGATAAAATCATTCCTCGACTGGTACACTTTGACACTGTGTAACCATCCAGATATACTGAAAAGACAACTTACTGACACTTCAAAAACTACACCGAACCAAGTATGGTTTCTCTCCCAAGTAACGGTAAGCACGATATAGATAGAAAACAACTGAAGAAGTACTGGGATACATGTGAAGTACACGTCATACTTGGAATTGTTCGAAAGTAAGCCCACAACTCTAAACAGCCAACGCAAAGGAGCTATCATTATTTTAGGTCTGCGTTCGGAGATAATTCCTTGTAATGATTAGACCTATGTAGGCAGAGTAACTTTGAGCATTTGTGTGGCAAAAACCTACTGTTACATTGGTGTTAGTATATTGGTGTTAGTAACATAAATGAAAATTTCAAGTGATATTTATTACTTAAAAGGTGTTTGTTTATTATATAAGAGGCTTTGAATAATAAAAATAGAGGGAAAAGTGTCACAGTATCAATTATATTTACAAAAAGATCACTCAAACTAATTTCTTAGCATATTTTATGAGAACTTGATACAATTTACGCTGTTGTTCAAATACATTGTAATCGATTACGATTGGGACGTTGATAAATTATGCTCTCATTTACTGTTCATGTTTATTAGGTTTATTCCTTTGTTAAAATATGTTTTACTGAGTAACCTTAAAGTTGAATGACTTTACTGATAGGTCACTTCATGTTTCCATAGTATTTGGAACAAACACTACATATAAGTAGAATCTTTATTTTCCAGTGACAATCGCGTCAAAGTACTATCTATATTCTACATTATGTACAAGGTAACCAGACCTTACTAGACCAGACCATACACGGTTAGATCAATACCGTTCACGTGTATGCGTAGTCGGTTTGATTAATACTAACGTACCTGTATTGGTGGGTGGATAGGTCAATACCACTGTACCTGTATTGGTGGGTTGTTGGGTCAGTACCACTTTAAGTAATCAGTACCACCAACGGTGTATGAGTGGATCTGTTTTGTTTTGGTTTATTATAAATTAATAATATTCATTCATAAACTGTCCTACTGTAAGGGAAGTATTTAAATGATCTGCACCCTAAATTTACTATGCAACTTGGTTTAGCTATGTATGCTAAATCTTCGTTTCACTTTGCATTTGTAACAAACATAGCTGCTTTCATAGAGTTGTATGAAACTGAGCTTTATTTGGGCCACCAATACATACTAAGACCAAGACATATTAACATGTATGGTTATATTTTACGTAAGAAATTGCATTTGAATTAGTGAAAAATAAAATACATAGCCTCATCCATACACTAGTGAACTTTGAATGATTTTAGACTTGATAAAGGTTCCTTTTTAGGAAAGAACTGCCTACTAGATAAAATTACTCTAATAAACATAAACCTGTTAACAATAATTTTGAATTATATTTATTAAATAAAACACTATCATTCTTCAAAATTTATTTTAAAATTTAATATTTCATAAGTGTCTATAGAATTTATTTTAAAAATGTAACAGCATATTAATTTGTAAATGTTACACATTTGCTTGGTAGAATAATGAAACTACATAAACAATATTTATCAAACAACACTATTAATGTATTGTTACTGTTACAATAACAAATGAAAGGCAACTATTAAAAACAACTTGCATGTTTGCGTTGCAGTATTTATTTCTATACAAGTGGGGAAACTCATTACAGGCAAGCCTTGTAAGCCTGCGGTGTGCTTGTACAAAGTAACGTTTTGTACTCGGAGGAATTACCATATCATAAGTACCTTCTACCTTCGAAGGAGGAAAAGGAGAAATATTCTTTAATTAGTTACAAAAAAATAATAACAGGTTCTTTACATATCTACTAATACAAATACTGTTCTATGAATAATTAACCATAATAATTCAAATTATCTTTATATATCTATAAATCATGATAAGGTCACTCATTTACTATTTATATTTGTTAATTACGATTGGAAATTTTCTAATTTTAGTTTAATCGTTTTAATAGATTTAAATCATGAAACCTTTAATATCAAATCATTTATTGCTAAAATGATAGTATTACATATGACCACTACAAATAAATCAATAGTCAATTGTTTATTGTTCAATAATATGTTATGTATTTACGGTAGGTTTTACCACTGTTATTATTGTGTGTGGTTAGTATTGGACTGTATGGTTATATTATTATCTTTTTATACGTGCACATTTAGTTAAGGTAACAGTAAGCTTCAAAGGGAAAACTACTTTCACAATTCATCTTATTTTAAATATAAAGGAAGATAAACCAAATACACAACATTATAATTTTAATCTATGCCTTAAATAATAAAAGACTGTTACAAATAATGCCCAACTTTTTAAATATAAAAGGTGTATATTTTTTTCAATTTTACTTATATTTTAGCCATAACCACTCATATGGTTTGTTTCTAATAAAAGTATGAGGCCTAGTTAATATTATTATAGTATATAAGGTATAGGTTCAAACTAACAATAATAACTAACATATTGAAAGAGTATTATATAATATTAATTTTAACTTTTTTAAAGTGATCTTATGCTTAAAAGTTATTTGTTATTAGCATTTTTTATAAATAGAAAGACTGGGTAAAGAAATAATGCATACAAAGTAATTTATAAATTAACATGTTTTGAATTATTTACAAGTATGTAGTTAAATCTATGATAAAAAAAATGTTCAATACAAATGCAATCCAAGAACATGTATGTATTTTAAAAACAGAAAATCGCTATTATCTAGAAACGATGTTGCACATTTAGTTAACTAAAATGTTCCAGTAATATCAGATACATTACTGAGTATAATTTACATCTTAACACTGTTTACTTTATAAAATAGTTTTAACCCAAATACATAGTCGTTGTACACAGTTTGTGCATTAGCTTATAAGTATACACTGAATTTTAAGTAAAATCATTATCAATTAAAAAAATTAAATATCTTCAACTTTAAAGGTTAATGCACACTCTATATTAAATATCAAATACAAACACACAACAATACATAAGTGAGGAAGACTAGCCTCACTTGTACGATTTATATTAATTACAACATGATTTTTACATGACATGAAAACAAATAACTTTAGTTTTGATCTCACCTAAAGTGAACACGAACCTTATCTAAATTATAATTAGTTTTAAAGCTATAGTAATATGTAAATATCTCGTTTTATTCTTAACGGTAGTACGGTTTAGTAAGCACTAAAACTGCCGAGATCTAACAAAAAGCATGACCTGTCATAATCCCGTTATTGTCTTGAAGAGGTTTAATTTTGAAGTCATAACTTGCCTAAACCTGGCATTTTAATTAAGACATTATTGAACTATTAGGTTAGGTAAGATAAAATAAACGATTTTCCTTAAATTTCTAGCCTTTCCGTGTGTGTTTGTTTCCCTACGTATAGCTGTGTAAATGTTTATTACATCAACATTGCTTTAAAGGTTATGAAATTCATACCAAAGGTTTACAAGAGTGCAATTAATATGTTTATTCTACTTACTATGGTAAAGAAGTATCATTACACCCAATTAATTTCAGGCACAAAATGGACGTAAAGAAAGTATTTTTTGTTTAACTGTTTAGATTATGTATTAAAAAGTGAAGTCATTATTAAATTAGCAACAGATTACTCCGTGGATTTAACTTATCTGTATACAAATTATATTTAACCCTACTAAATAGTTAACTCAGAGTAGTTATCCAGGGTAATTAGCTAAAGTAATTAGCTAGTAATGCCCAGGGCCTGATGACATCTCTGATGAGATTGTAAAGATCGTTGTGGATAGTGTACCTCTACTGCTGCTATGTATGCCGAATGCGTACTTTTTTTTGGGGGGGGGGGGGGTCCCGTCTCACTGGAAGACACACATCTGGTGTTGACTGGCAAGTTGAAAGGTGGCTCGACTCTTCATCGTCGTACTTTATTTAATTCTAAGACGCCAATCGTAGATATATGGGCAAATTTGAGTGGTCAGTGAGTGGAGATGAACGAGTATAGTTATTGTTACTATTTGAATTCAACTTAGCTCAGAAAGTACTATGGAACTATTAATAGCCCAATAGCCGGGGAAACTATTGGACCTATGTATTTACGTGGAATCCGAACCACGTAGTGTTGGTCTAATTTTCAGCTAACTGACAAGTCTAACACAGTTCTCTTCCTTACACAACATCTGAACCTTGACTACCATCCAACATGGACACCCCAAACTTCTCTAATAGTATCCACGTCGATGGCAATCATTAAGATGACGCCGTGTTGGTATTAAGGGGACCGATTAGGAACCTATCACTTACAATCTCCCAAACACTTTGTCCCCAAGTAGCTGGATTACAGCACTGCGCCACCAGTGTCGATAATGGTCGCTTTAATACTTGATATGACATTCGAGAGGAAGCTGAGATGGAGGTTTCAAAGTAACTTCAAGGGCTTCCTCTCATGGGCAGCATGACATTAGTAAGGGGAACCTTGAGGTAGTTGGTATAGTTCATTATACTGATGGAGCTTTATACATTATAATTATATGTGTACATTATGAGTATATATATTTTGTGAGTATATAACTGAGAATTTAGTTAGGCCCAACTTAGTAATATTGGTCACTCTGGATTTTAGAAACGCATTTAACTCAGTGCAATGTGTAGTCATGCTCAAAGCGTTACAGCGTGACGTAAAAAAGCCGAACTATATCCTGACCTTTGTGCAATATTATTGAAGTAATTATAGAAGATTAATAAATAGTAGTTATAAGCAAAAAGTACTACGAATATATCTTTTTTTTTAAACATTGAAGTTACGGGATTGTTTGGTCTTGGTGACGCCATAAAAAACAAATGTTACGTTTTTAGCAAGTAACGTGTCGATGACCGACAGTTGGTAAAGATGGCACTTAAAACATATGAGAATGAAGTCTACACAGCCAATGTAGATTTTGTGGCCACCAGTCTCAAAGGGCTGTAACTGTTTTTATACTATGGCTATGAAAAGTATATAAAGTATCCAGTGATGAATAGACGGTTTTAATTGGTAGTTTTGGGGGATTTGTGAGGGTTATATATTTTTATTACTAATCGGATTGTTTTTAATAATAAATATGTACCCAAATAATCAGTGAAATTAATTTGTTTCCATACTACCACATAACTTATGTTTTTAATGAATTTCAAGTAACAATGTAAGCCGAGAAAAACAAATCATGTCTTACCACTTACCAAATTCGAAATAATTTAATATTTTTAATACACATTTTTAAAGATATATTACATTAAATATGTTTTTCGCTAAGATACTAATCTACTATTTGTATTATCTTTAGTAAACGAATCAACGGACATATTGTTTACTTGTATGTAGTATTACTGCAGTTCTAAATGTATCTTTACAGTTAGATTATCATTGTAGTGTTAATGTTCTATAAGCCGATAGTAAGATTTTTTGGAATATCTAGGATCTTAAGTTAACCTTTAACTTAAGTTATATTCCGTATCGATATAAAGTTGTTTACGTACAATTAATTACTACTGTAAAGTTTTTACTGATATTAAGTTTTCAATTTATGTAAGAAATGTTATTGATAGTGAATGGATTATAGAAAGTCATCTGAGAGTGATTTACATCGTGATATTTACTTTGATTGTACCTATGTTTACTATACTTAGATGGTGCATCTTTCATGTTCTATGTTATATGTACTGTAGATTAAACTACACTGGTTATATTTGTGAAATATTAAATTGTTCATATTATGTATTCGTAGAGCTTATAAACATTTGCAAACTCACTATATTAAATATAATAAAAGAAACGTACATATAAAACAGAATTACGCTCTTGTACTTATAGAATGGTGTTGTTTAAGCATTACTCGCATATTTCGGACAGTAAAACATCTAATTTACAAGTTTGGAAATAAGGGAGATTTGCTCCTCCATGTTTCTCAAGTTGCCCCATTCAACCCTTATCTCTACAGTCAGTCCTGGTAGAAACCCACCCCAACACTCCGATTGCTGAGTTCATCTTACACACTTGGTGAGACCCTATTCGTGTTTTAACTATGGGAATTTGTTCCTTCATGTTTCTTAAGTTGCCCCATTCCACCCTTGTCTCTACAGTCAGGCCTAGCAGAAAACAAATAAAATCTACCATTTCTTTCCATTGCATTTTCACTACAAAACTATTCAACTAGTTTGTACTCGCCAAACTGAACCAACGCTTTCTACTAATTATTCGAGTTGTACAATAAAGCTGTAAATATTTTATGTGGTAAAGTTATAATTTAAAGAGTTAAAGTTATATTTAATGTTGTATTTTATTGTAAATATATATGTGGTATATTTACACTACAATTATCAGTATGACAAACACATTAAGTTATTTGTATACCAAACTACCTTGAAGTGTATGTGAGTTTATACTTTTACAATCAAGTACGTTATGTAGGGAATCAGTAGTAAGTATTTCAAATAATATTCAATTCCTAGTAGTTTATTAACAAAACTACAACATTATCTTTATTCAAACTCCCGTGTTATACGTGATAAAACGCAATACAGTCTGTATTTATTGCAGTGTCTCGGTAACACTAACAGATGTTGTAAATGTTCTTACAACCCCACCGAGCCGAGCGTAAATCACAAGTAATGTAACAGGTGGGGGTAATTCAGATGTTATATATTCATGAAAGCTTGTAATTACAAAGGTAATCTAAAGTCACTTATTGTCTGATACTTGGCTTATTTACATAAGTTTACAATGTTAACTCGATGTATAATCCTAAGCATATGTATATTATATACAGAGTATCATAGCAAAATCGTTCCTCCTATAGTTAAATTATATAGAACTAATGACTTAGATAAAACTGTCTTATATTGCTTGAAAGGTAAGTGGTAGATTGGTTTGCTTCGTTAAACAACTTTGACTACATTAATTTTCTTCCAATCCTGTATATGGACAATGGGCTCAGATCTCATTTCATACAAATAAAATTTCTTTTAATTATAAGTTTAAACTCAGTTTTTCAAAAGTATTTCCTTTGTTATGTTTAGTTTTATGATTAATTTTGTTGTACTTTTATTACGTTTTACATTCTCCTTACAGCCTACTATGGACTTATTTATCCAATTATGTCATATGCCGTTCTCATCTGGAGTCATAAAACAACCAAATCCTAATCTTTATAAAAAATTAAAAAAGAAATCAATCAGGAAAGTTTTAAAAAGCTCTTTAGTTACTCTTATTTAAATTCAAATTCTTTATTAGGCAAATTGACAATATATACAATTGTATTACATTCGTCACTTATACTAAGAAATAAAATTAATAATAATGATTAAATAAAACATAATATTCCAATTGACATTTATGGTGGATTTAGGAAGAACTCGTCAAGAGAGTAACAAGCTCTGTTTAATAGATAAGTTTTAGCTTTTTTTTTTTTTTTTTTTTTTGATTTTATTGACTCCAGATGCATATTTTTGGGTAAGTTATTAAATAATTTTGGTCCCATATTTTGAGGTAGAGCAGACGCAAGTTGTAATCTGTGGGGGGTCTGTCTATACAAGTTGCGGACTCTAGTGTTGTACGTGTGAACATCTGAGCCGGTTTGAATAGAATCAACCTTAGTTATGTAGTATACTAACATTTCATAAATGTACAACGAAGGAAGTGTTAAAATTTGGAAAGATTTAAAGTATTTTTTACATGATATTCGTGTATGCACACCTGCCATTATACGTATAGCCCTTTTCTGGAGTCGAAATACTCGTAGGAGCTCAGTACAGGAAGCTGAGCCCCACAGCACTATTCCGTACCTCAGTCTCGACTCTATAAGAGATGTATAAATAAGCCGGGAAAGAGAGTAGTTGTGGTATTTCGAATATCTGTCTAGTAAAAATAATTGTGTAGATACTCTTGAACATAGTGTATTAATGTAGTCTGACCATGAAAAGTTCTTGTCAAAAATTAGTCCTAAGTATTTAACGTTAGTTTCGAAGGGCAATTCGAAATCATTCATAATAAGTAAAGGGTCGGTCTCAAAAGTGTTGTTACGGCTAGAGAAAATAATGGTCTTAGTTTTATTAGGATTTACGTGCAAATTATTTTTATTTAAATACTGATACAGATTAGACAGTTCTAAAAAGCTATTCAATTCTAGGTTTTCCATTGTTGTGTTTTTAAAAAGTAGTGCTATATCGTCCGCATACATAGTGATTTGTGAATTTGGAAAATTTTACGTTAGACTGTTTGTATATATTGTAAAAAGTGTTGGCCCTAATACTGAGCCTTGAGGAATTCCAAATTCTAGTTTTAAATAGCTTGATTTCATATTTTTAATGTTCACGCATTGTTGTCTACTATGTAAATAGGACTTGATCCATTCTAGAGCTACTCCCCGAACTCCAAGGTTGTGGAGTCAATCAAAAAGCACCTAATGTTCGAGACAATCAAATGCTTTTTGCAAGTCTAAGAATACTCCTATTGTTTTGAGGTTTTTGTCAAGTGCTGTGATAGCGTTTGTTGCGATATCTACCATAGCGTCAGTGGTATTTCTCCCCCTCACAAAGCCGTACTATTCCTTACATAATAAGTTATGGTATAACATAAAATTAATTAATCTACTTGCAAATACATGCTCGTATATTTTAGAAAATGTTGAAACGTTGGCTTTGGGATGATAGCTCGACGGGCTATTTTTAATCCCATCTTTATACATAGGACGTACAATAGCTTGTTTCATACTCTGTGGGAACTATCCTTGTGTCAAAGATAAATTTATAACTTATAATAAATTTATAACTAATAAATCAATTTTAATTGCATAGTATTGTAATGTTCCATAAATTTAAATATTTTATTGTGTCATGTTTGTTATGAGATTTCCCAGACTTTTGACGCCCATAATGTCTTTCAACCAGTATTACCTCCACGAACTGAACAATTTTGCTATCCCTCGTAACAAAACAAGCTTTTATTAAAGCTACTTGAAAGGTAATTGATTCAGGTTTTACAACTCACTGCCAAATAGTTTTAAAGCATAAGGCAAATTTTTGCAGAATGACTAAACCTATGTTGACTACTCAATGCTATTACAGCTTGAGGGAGTATATTAAATGTATATATTTTAGATAATTCATAATTATTACCACCTGTGAATTTGTAAGATTTGCTATGTACATATTTCTCTTTAGTTTTTTTTGTGCACTGTGTAATGCCATTTTTTACGTAATTCTTTTAAATAAAGGAATTTTGAGTTTTAATAATTTTCAAACTAAACATTATATTCAAACTAAACTTAATATTTAATTTGTCAGGCTCTAGACTTAGAATAAATACAATTGGAGACATATGATATTGGGAAGTTTCTAGAGTCAAAACGTGGTAAAACTGTTAACATATAAAAGTTATAAAACGTTCAACATATTTTGCGCTACTATCTTTAGGCTTGATCCCGAAACTAACCTTACAATATTAGAAAATTATATAGACATTACGTTAAACTCTTTAGGCAACCCAAACTTTTACAGTTGATAATGTAGGCATAGAATTTTATTTTTTATGTGAAATTGTGTCAGCGTTATTTATTAAATTGTATACTTATATAGATAATGTGTTTTATTATAGCTAAATTAGTAAACTTAAGGGAGGAAATAGTTATTTTTAATAGTTTATTTACACCGTTAATCCCTTATTTATTCCTAAAATACCGTATACGAATTGCACATATTAAATTACATTTTATATTAATTATATATTAAACATAAAACTATAAGAATTTGTCAGTAATTTAATTAAGTATTAAAGAGTTCAGCTTAAAAATAACTTAACTGAATAATTTTACCAAAATAATACACAAATAAACGACATTCAATAATACTAACCGAGAGGGAGTTTTGAAATGTTGAGACTCCTATTTTATTTCCAGATGAAACAGATACATGTTTCATGTTATTGTAGAGTTAACATCATTAAGTGAAGTTACAACCGTTGGAGTTGTTGTTTTAGGGAATTGGATCTGTATTTAGGTGTTGGACTGAAATTGCTTTTCGTTTGTTAGTAAAATGAAAATGATAACTCATGAACTTTCAAATATTTCATAAATATTGGAAGTTAAATACTTATAAAATGTACTTAATAAATACACATACAAGGCCTACATATTATAATGAGTTTAACTATATATGTTTTATATTTTTACTATAGTATTAGTTTTGTTTTAACATTAACACTATCTATCAATTTAACTATGTTTTTGTGTTTAAATATGAGTTAGTTAGTTTTTTACTAATAAAAACTTAATTTATATACTATGTTCTTAAAATATTCTTTAATTTCATAGCTCCACTGATTCTTTAAGATTTATGTTCTTATTATTTTAAACTATAGTACAAGCATGTGTTTGTATTTGGTACTATTAATTGTTTTGTTCTTAGGTTGCGTTTTATGACTTAGATGCCACAGTACGTGTATGGGTGAGCGGGTGAGTCAATAATAAGAGATAATAACCCTCAGCCCACCCATACACGTACGTGATATTGACCCACCCGCCCTCCCATACACGGACAGTGGTATTGACCCACCCACCCATACACGTACAGTGGTATTGATGCCAATGTACGTGTATGGGTGGGTGGGTGGGTCAATGCCACTGTACGTGTATGGGTGGGCGGGTGGGTGGTGTACCGGGTCTTGGACCGGTACAGTTTCGTTTTTTTTTCGTCATTGTCTGCCAGGCTGCCTGAGATTCGTTTTTGCCCTGCGTTTCGCGTAGTTGGTAGCCGTTGGCCCAGTTCCGTTTCGTTCCGTGTTCCAGCAGCTTCGGTCAGGTTGGCCTGTCTGTTCAGTCTAGATTGTTCTAGAAGAGTTCTACTCGGCCGAACCTCCTTACCATGTTTGGCTAGACAAACTAAAACTCCAGGGTCCTTGAGTAGGACGTTTCACCCTCGGCCTGCCGTCGGGGAATTGCCGACCTTCTGCACTGCTAGCCTGGCCTGAGGACCATGTTGGAGCATGGAGTCGCCCGTTACCCGCTCTACATCTCTGTGGTATAAGTCTCCTGTCCTCAGGTCAGTGTTTTCCATGTTTTTGTTTCCCGGCGGCTGAGCTGGGGGCTGTTGAAAGTTTTACAAAAAAAAAAAAATATATATATAAACCAAGAAAAACAGTGAAATACAGGAAATATAAAGAAGAAAAAAAGTTTGTGGAACTGTTTAATTTGTGGCCTAGGCCTAAACTGGAACAGTGATTGATGAAACAGCCATGGGGACTTATATTTTTTTATTTATTTAAAAAGAAAAGCTTTAAAAATACATAAAGAATATTTTTGATGTTAATACTTATTTATATTTATTGTTAGTTATTTAATTAGTTTATTTGGTTGTTACATTTGTTTAGATTTTTATATTTGTTAGGTCCCCATTGTTAAATCATGTTATTATTTATTCATATGTTTAGGCCTAGTTATTGTTATTTATTTTTTTGGTTACGTGTATTAGGGGTGTTTGGAAGTGAATTTTTACTCGAACGGTACCGTGTTATATTTTCTTTTAAATTATTTAATTTTTAAACTTTCACCAAAAGGGGATTATTGTTCTTTGCTTAACTTTTAATTCGGAGCTGCCCAGGGATTCCGGCTTACTCCCTGGCCCGGTGGAATCAAGGGATATGTGGGCTGAATTGCCGGTTTAATTGTTGTTTTCCAGACGTTTTCTAAATTTTCACTTTTATTTTGGGGTTATCTAAATTTGTTTCTTAATGGTCATTTTTAAATGGTTAATAATTTGCCTTACGTTTTGGGTGTCTCAGGCCCAACCGCAGATAGGCCATAGGCCATGTAATTGTTAATTTTGGTATTCGTAGAGTTTGTTGTTTTTGTAGCGTTAAGTGTTTTGGTAGCTTTGGTCGTTATATTGTTAAATTTTGTGTGTTTTGTTATTTATTTAACTGCCAATTATTGTTGCGGCTTTCTGCCTCTTTTTATTGTGGCCTTCTGCCGTTTTGATTAATTAATTATTCTGCTTGCTTGATAATAAAATTTAGTTTTGCTCAGCTGCCGAGTGTTATTTTGACCCTCCAACTGCCACCCGTGATCCCATCGCTCGACTTGTTTTGAGCCATCCCCCGGTTGGCACGCTTACCAGCTTTGGTGGGGGGGATGGGTCTCAATTGGTAGCAGAGCGTGGTTGCCTAAAAAAAAAAAAAAAAAAAAAAAAAAAATTATTTCTTTCTTGGTTGTTGACGGTGGGGGTTTGCCAGTTAGTAGGCCATGGTTGGCCGACCTACCGTCAAAGGTGTCTTGGTAATACGTAGAAAAAAAAAAGAAAAAAAAGAAACAAATAAATATTTATTTAAAAAGAAAAACAATTAAAAACCAAATAAATAATTTAACTTAGAAAAAAAAAAAAAAAAAAAAAAAAAAAAAAAAAAAAAAAAAACCTAGGCAATCCGCTTGGTTACTTTGTTGAATGGGTTTCATGAGTGGATTGGAGTGGTCGGCAGTGGCTCGGTAGGCTGAGGGTTTAGTTCGTCTTGGACCCTGGAGTTGTCGTTTTTTGTGTACTGTTGAGAATTTTGTTTTGCGAGATGGCCTATCTGCAGAATGTTGCGCTCCTGGTCAAGGAGGAGTTGATTTTCGAATTGAGGTCGCGGGGTGTGACTCCGGAAGGGGATGTTTTGAATCTCCGGAGGTTGCTGCGGGAGCAGTTGTCCGCGGGTACGGCGGTGGATTGGTCTGATCTACTGGAGGTTAGTGAGGAGTAAACGGTTTGTAAACGGAAGGTGGAAGATTGGGAAGGGGTGTTAGAGGATTTGCAGTTTGAACCTCCAGTAGGTCGTGACCGGGCCTGCCGCCTTGCACGTTTGGGGCATCTGCTTGCCCGTTTAAGGCTGGTCAACCGGGCACCGGGGTTGGAACCATCGGATAGGGCGTGGATCTTGGAGAGTGTGTCTAGGCTGGATGAGATTTTTCAGGCACTCTCCGGGTCCACGACTCCTACGGGTCTGGGTCAGCGGCCTATTTTCGCACTGTCGCCTAACGTGTCGAGGCCGCAGGCTGAGACACCGGCTCTCACTGTGCCTGAGGTTCCTTCTGAGCCTGCAGGCGTTTCTGTTGAGGTTGCTTGTGGTTCGGCTCCAGCTGCCGTTCCTACTACTTCTTTGGGTTCACCTGCTCTTCTGCAGCTGAGCTACCACAAGCTGCCTAACCCTCTCACGCCCATGATCCAGAATCTCCCTGTGATCGATGGGATGGATCCTGAGGAGCTTCTTAAGTTTCTGGTGGCCTTTCTCAGACTTAGTGAGATGCCCGGCATGCAGGCTGGGGACTTGCTTCGTCTGGTTTTCCCTTATTGTAGAGGTCCCGTTGGGGAGTTGCTGAGTTCTGTCTTGGCCAGTGATGCCTCGGTGGACTCGTTCCATCGAGAGTTACTTTCGTCATTTCTTCCCATTCGACTCAGGGAGAGGATGGTCATGGACAGATTTTATCGGTCGCAGGGTAGGGGCGAGTCTCTGGCAGCCTATGTCTCTTCAGTCAAGGAAGCTCGTCAAGCGTTGCGCCTCACCCTTTCTGAAGCTGACACCGTTCGTGTCATTCTGGATGGCATTTCTCCTGAAGAACGGTGCAGATTGGTTTTTGCTGGTGTTCCTTCGACTTTTCGGGAGTTGCATCAGCTGTGCATTGTTTCGCGCAGCGTGCAGTTCTCAGACCAGCAAGGGAGGGATTCTGAGAGTCATCGTGCTCTCCCCACCCGTCGACCGGCTAGGTCTGTAGGTGTGAGTCAGCCAGTGGAGGGTCGTGGTTCTCGGCCTCCGGTTGTGTGCTTTGCTTGTGGCCAACCTGGTCACATTCGACGTGACTGTCCACGTGCTCGAGGTCGTGGGGCGGGAAACGCTCAGCGCGGGGGGTTGCCTCCACAGTAGCTCCCCGCGTTGTTGCGACTGACCGTGGCCATTTGCCTCTGACACGGGCCCATAGCAGGAGTGTCGGGGATTTTTCGGGCCTTGCTGGCATGGCTTCCCTGGGACTTAGTGCGGTCACCTCGGTGTGTCCTGGCGTTTTTGTTTCTTTTGGTGGTACGGTGTGTCGAGCCCTTCTTGATTCTGGTTCGGCATGCAGTATCATCAGCCTTTCTCTTTTTGAGTCCCTTGACGCCTTAGGACTTGTCAGGCACACCGAGCCTTCTTCTATTACATGCTGGACGGCATCCCAAACTCCTCTACCTATAATTCTAAAGGCGTTTTTCCATTTTAAAATTGAAGGATTTTCCTGGAGGTGGGGTTTTCTTGTGGCCAAGGACCTGGCGGTTTCTTGTATCCTAGGGGCAGACTTTATTTCTAAGAGTGGTATGGTGCTTGACCTCCAGAAGCGCCAGATGTTTTTCAAGTTTGATCGGCGAGTTTTGGTGCCTCTAGTATGTGATTCTGACTGCCCTCCTGCAGTCAGAGAGGTGGGTTGTGAGCCCGAACAACCCAAGGTGGATCCGGTTGGTCATCTCCCCCCTGAGCAGGCGGAGGCCATTAGGAGGCTGTGTTTGCGGTTTCCTGATGTGCTTACGCCCGAGCTTGGGGTCACTTCTCTTCTGGAGTATGAGATCCACCTCACCGATTCTCAGCCAGTTAGAAGTCATCCGTACAAACTTGCTCCCCCAAAGATGGAGGTTATGAGGGCTATGATCGAAGATCTTCTGAGCAAGGGTGTGATTGAACCGTCTCGTTCTGCTTATGCCAGTCCAGCTTTTCTTGTGCCCAAGCCTAATGGTAAGTCTAGGCTTGTGATGGATTATCGGAGGCTCAACGCTAAGGTCGCTATTGACTCGGTACCTCTGCCTGATTTGCATTCTGCGTTTGATTGGTTCGGTAAGGCTAAGTTTTTCAGTGTGTTTGATTTGAACCAGGCCTACCATCAGATTCCATTGAAGAAGGAATCACGGCCCATGACTAGCTTCTGTGTTCCCTGGAATCTCTATCAGTTCACTAGGGTTCCTATGGGTCTTGCTGTGGGTGCCCAGACTCTTACTCGTCTGCTTGATTCCATCTTCCATGATGTGAAGTTCAAGTTTGTTTTCAATTACCTGGACGATCTTCTTGTCTACAGTGAGACTTTCGGGGAACACATGCAACATCTGGAGGAAGTTCTTAGTCGCCTCAAATCAGCTGGCCTTACCGTCAATCCAGAGAAAGTCACTTTTGCTCGTCCTGAGATTTCTTTTCTGGGTCATCTTATCTCTTCTCGAGGCGTCTGCATAGATCCTGCGAGGACCCAGGGCATTCGGGATTTTCCTCCTCCCAGAGATGCCAAGGGGATTGCCCGTTTTGTGGGGATGGTGAATTTTTACCGTCGCTTCATCCCTAACGTGGCCGAGCTTGCTGCCCCGTTGAACGAGCTGCGTAAGAAAGGTGTCCCTTTTGTGTGGGGCCAAGCTCAGCAGACTGCCTTTGATGCTCTCAAGGAGGCTATCATGCAACCTCCTGTCCTGCGTATGCCTGATTTCAGCAGAGAATTTGTTCTTCAGACTGATGCCTCCTCCTCCGCCATTGCTGCTGTTCTTTCTCAGGAGTTTGATGGGGTCAGGCAGCCCATCGCTTTTGCTTCGAGGACGTTGTCTCACCAGGAAAGGAAAGCTTCTTCCATCTATGAGTTAGAGTGTCTGGCTGTTGTCTTCGGTACGGACAAGTTTCGGCGTTTCTTGGAACACGCTGAGTTCTTGCTGGAGACGGACAATCAGGCACTGTCTTGGCTTCTAGCCCATCCCAGACAGCTTGGGAAAATTGGTCGCTGGGTGGTCAAAATTTCTGCCTTTAAGTTCCGAGTTCAACATCTTAGGGGTACCCAGAATGTCATCGCGGATGCTCTTTCCCGCATGTATCACGAACCCAGTGATCCACCGACTGAGGCTGTTGCTCAGTGTGGTGCTGTTCTTCTGGATTTTCCTCTGGCTTTTGACGACCTACTGTCCCATCAGCAGAAAGATCCTGAGCTGTCAGTCATCTTAGGTGAGCTTCAAGAGGGAGGTGCCCACCCTCCCTATTTTCTGTCCAAAGGGGTACTCTGTTGCCGTCCTCGACAGAGGGGTGAACCCCGTGTAGTGCTGCCTAGTCATCTAGTACCGATGGTCTTTCAGTATTATCACTCTTCTCTTGTGGGCGGTCATCTTGGCATTCATAAGACCATCGCTAAGATTCGTAGGTACTTCATCTGGAAGGGCATGGACCGGGATGTTGCTGGCAGAGTGCGGGCTTGTCACCTGTGCTCTCTCAGCAAGCCTAGTCAGAATGCAAGGTTAGGGTTGTTATCTTCTGAGGTGGCCGAGCGTCCTTTTGAGAAGGTGTTCATCGACTACGTGGGTCCTTTTCCCCGTAGCAAGTCAGGTAGCTCCTACCTACTTGTTTGTGTGGATGCTTTCTCGAAGTTCGTTTGGCTTTTCCCACTTCGGAGTGCCACGGCTAAGCTCACCATCCGTGCTCTCCAGTCCCAACTCTTCCAGCACTTTGGTGTGCCTTCCACTCTTGTGTCCGACAACGGTAGCCAGTTTACCTCCCATGAGTTTCGTAGGTTCTGTTTTGGCAATGGTATCAGGCATGTGACTACCTCTCCTTATTACCCACAGCCTTCTCATGCAGAGCGGTTCAACCGCAATCTTCGGTCTGCCCTTATTACCTTCCATGCTGAGAAGCAGAACACCTGGGATGAGAGTCTCTCTTGGCTCCAGCTTGCTTTTAATTCTTCCAAGCATGAGAGTCACAATGCCACTCCCTTCGAGATTCTACATGGCTACCCTCCTAACAACCCTTTGTCCAACTTGTGGAGGTTAGAGGATCTTCTACCTACGCCAGGTGCCACTGACGTAGTGTCCACGTGGCGGGCTGCTCGGCGCAACCTGCTACGTGCTAGAGAGAGAGTGAGGAGGAGGTATGATAAGGGTCGTACTCCTAACCCTTTTCAGGTTGGAGATCTAGTTCTTTGTCAGGCTCACCCGGTCAGTTCGGCCGCGGAACGAAGAGCTGCAAAGTTGTGCTATCGGTGGTCTGGTCCCCACCGCATCGACAGGTTTTTGTCACCGGTGACTGCTCTGCTGGTTGATCCCCAGTCAGGCAGGGTGTTTAGGAAAGCCCATGTGTCCCAGCTTAAGGCTTTCCGGGGAACGATTGGTCCAGGAGTTGGTGTTCCTGGGGGTTTCTTGGGGCAAAGAGATTGATCACCTCTGCGCCCTAGGTGGCTGTTCTGAGAGAGTCTTCTTTCTCTCTTCTTTCTTGTCGGGCCCGACAGTCAGGGTAGTTTGCTCCCTGTTCGAGGGGTTTCCCCTCTTAGTTTCTCTTGGACGTCCTTGGAACACCACTCTTCGGAGGTCTTCGTCTTCTCTTGGTTCCCTGAGGTACCGAGTGTTCTCCCCTGCCTGGGTGTGTTGAGGTTTGCAGAGGGAGGTTGTACCGGGTCTTGGACCGGTACAGTTTCGTTTTTTTTTCGTCATTGTCTGCCAGGCTGCCTGAGATTCGTTTTTGCCCTGCGTTTCGCGTAGTTGGTAGCCGTTGGCCCAGTTCCGTTTCGTTCCGTGTTCCAGCAGCTTCGGTCAGGTTGGCCTGTCTGTTCAGTCTAGATTGTTCTAGAAGAGTTCTACTCGGCCGAACCTCCTTACCATGTTTGGCTAGACAAACTAAAACTCCAGGGTCCTTGAGTAGGACGTTTCACCCTCGGCCTGCCGTCGGGGAATTGCCGACCTTCTGCACTGCTAGCCTGGCCTGAGGACCATGTTGGAGCCTGGAGTCGCCCGTTACCCGCTCTACATCTCTGTGGTATAAGTCTCCTGTCCTCAGGTCAGTGTTTTCCATGTTTTTGTTTCCCGGCGGCTGAGCTGGGGGCTGTTGAAAGTTTTACAAAAAAAAAAATATATATATAAACCAAGAAAAACAGTGAAATACAGGAAATATAAAGAAGAAAAAAGTTTGTGGAACTGTTTAATTTGTGGCCTAGGCCTAAACTGGAACAGTGATTGATGAAACAGCCATGGGGACTTATATTTTTTTATTTATTTAAAAAGAAAAGCTTTGAAAATACATAAAGAATATTTTTGATGTTAATATTTATTTATATTTATTGTTAGTTATTTAATTAGTTTATTTGGTTGTTACATTTGTTTAGATTTTTATATTTGTTAGGTCCCCATTGTTAAATCATGTTATTATTTATTCATATGTTTAGGCCTAGTTATTGTTATTTATTTTTTTGGTTACGTGTATTAGGGGTGTTTGGAAGTGAATTTTTACTCGAACGGTACCGTGTTATATTTTCTTTTAAATTATTTAATTTTTAAACTTTCACCAAAAGGGGATTATTGTTCTTTGCTTAACTTTTAATTCGGAGCTGCCCAGGGATTCCGGCTTACTCCCTGGCCCGGTGGAATCAAGGGATATGTGGGCTGAATTGCTGGTTTAATTGTTGTTTTCCAGACGTTTTCTAAATTTTCACTTTTATTTTGGGGTTATCTAAATTTGTTTCTTAATGGTCATTTTTAAATGGTTAATAATTTGCCTTACGTTTTGGGTGTCTCAGGCCCAACCGCAGATAGGCCATAGGCCATGTAATTGTTAATTTTGGTATTCGTAGAGTTTGTTGTTTTTGTAGCGTTAAGTGTTTTGGTAGCTTTGGTCGTTATATTGTTAAATTTTGTGTGTTTTGTTATTTATTTAACTGCCAATTATTGTTGCGGCTTTCTGCCTCTTTTTATTGTGGCCTTCTGCCGTTTTGATTAATTAATTATTCTGCTTGCTTGATAATAAAATTTAGTTTTGCTCAGCTGCCGAGTGTTATTTTGACCCTCCAACTGCCACCAGTGATCCCATCGCTCGACTTGTTTTGAGCCATACCCCGGTTGGCACGCTTACCAGCTTTGGTGGGGGGGATGGGTCTCAGTGGGAAGCCATTGTCGAAGCCTGTGTTGGTAAACAGTTGGCTAAAGATGATATATTTGACAGACTGTTTGACAAACTGATTGGACGCATTGAGAAAATAGTTGAGGATGGTGTGGCAAGGACCTTAAAGGTTCACATGGTCCTTGAACCTTTGTTTGAATACACATGAAAGAAGTATGGTTTTATTTAACTAATAGTTTCTCCTTTTAAAAACTCATGGTTATTTTTCAAATAGCTTGACACTATTTCCCTTTTGGATAAGCTTCTGTTATGTATATTAATTTAAGTGTTTTATGACAAAGTTTTTTCTATATGCTAACGACATGTTTTCTTTGCTATAATTATTCAAGATAGGTTTAACAGAAAGAACTATTATTTTTAGTAAAATTTTACTCAACCGATAAATTTAGATGAGCTTTCAAAAAGGTAAAAACACCATGTGAATGACAGTATTTTTCTGTGACAGAGAGGCTACATGGAATAAAGAGACGTGACAGACTTATGAATAATAACTGGCTGTGGTGACTTGTGAAAAGAGTTGAACACATGTATTCTCAGTTATATATATGTGTGTGTGTGTGTGTGTGTGTGTGTGTGTGTGTGTGTGTGTGTGTGTGTGTGTGTGTGTGTGTGTGTGTGTGTGTGTGTGTGTGTGTGTGTGTGTGTGTGTGTGTGTGTGTGTGTGTGTGTGTGTGTGTGTGTGTGTGTGTGTGTGTTGTCGAAAATATTAACTAAACATAATTATTCTTATGACTGATGTAAAACCAAATGCATCTAGTTATTTAAATAATTCCTTTACAAAATAAATAAAACGGCAAGTAACGAAGTATGCTCTATTAATTGAATAATTAATTATCAATTTTAATATAAATATAAATAAACATATTACTTGTCAGCTCCATATTAAAATAAATAGCTTACTTTAATTGTAACACGTTAACTACTGTAAACATGTTTTATTCGTTAATAAGTTTAACATGTATTGATTTACATGCGCACTGTTCAGAATGGTAAACGTAAACAATTGTAATATTTACGTATTGAAATTTTTCAAACTCCTACATGGTTGTAAAAGTTTCACTGCTTACATTATTTATGTCGAAAATGTATCATTCTGTTATCCTAATTTATTTCACAATTATACTATACTTACTTTTAAAATGTAACATTCATTTACAACAAATCCATATTTAAAATCTTTTAACAACTGAAATTGCAATCAATTATGAGATATAGTCATACTATTTCTAAAAATACTAATAGATGAATAAAAATGTCTTCAGTAATATCGAATATCTGACCAATCGATTAATTAATGTTAGAAATAATAATAAGTAAATTACTGGCGTAATCTCTATAACTAATCCACGTTTAATATAACAATTCACTTTATCTGTCACAAAGAGCTTTTCATATACGGGCTAAAAATAATAATTTTTAATGTATTAAATGTTTATAAGTATAATTATGATTAGCAAGGTTTGAATTCTTGAATAAACGTAAATGTTGCTTATCTTAGATGACAAATGACTTGTTTATCTTAGATGGAAAATAAATATATTTGAATAATAATAGTAAAATAACAGTAATTAAAAGATAAAAAATCTCTTAGGTGATAATCGTTTTCACTATAATAATTTATATATGATCTAAAACGAAAATCAACTTTATTAGGGGTAAAGTTAGGACTATAAAGGACCCCAATGTGTGGTGAAGAGCCCCTCAAAAATATTATATACTTTGGTACACCCCTTTTGAAATTCAGGATACATTATTTATTTTACAAGAGATTTTACAGCTTAATGGAACACTTATGGAATGTATCGACTGTTTTCGAGGAAGTGGGCAGGCTGTAGGAAGATGTTAAGTTCAACTTAGTAGGGTTCTGATGAATTTTTAATTTAATAATTATTACAGTAGTTAAAGTGTAACATTTTAAAGAAAGCTATCAATATTATGATGGAGCCAAGAGGCAAAATATTTATTTATATATCAACTAAAATTGATAGTTAACTATCGAGTTATTTAAGTATTTTTAAAGGAACAATTTAAATAACTGAAGGCATTTGGTTTTACATTAGTTATCATGATTATTTTTAATTCATATTTTTGTTATTTCATGTATATGCTTTCTACTAACGTAAAATAACCCTTAAGGATGTACAGGGAGTGTTAATAACAAGGAATGAACATCCTGATTATTCACTTTGTTCCTGTGTTAAACTTCAACTACACTGGTACCTAGTGCTATCACAGATTTGTATTTTATTTGTTTCCCCTAGTCCTAATATTCACTGTGTAAAACTTTGCAATAACTAAAATATACATTTCAGAGAAGGGTAATAAATCTTTTAAACTTCCATTTTAATATAACATAACTTTCTACATAGAGATGACAATATAAAAAATACAAAAACTACTAACCTCAGAAATAAACAAACAAGCGCTGTAAGTGGCAAGGCGTGTTTAGGACATGTCACATCCCACTCCTAGCTGACAACCAACGAGCTTGTCAGTTTGATTGCTTGGCTGTTTAAACAGAAAACATTCTAATACATTAGTCATCTGAAGATTGGTGATATGCTTAATTAAGTAGATTATAAATGATTAATTGAAAAATAAAAGTTACCAGTCATATAAATTAAAAAATCACGTTTAGTTAAAAGAAAAAGAGGTAAAATAAATTTGATATGTTTTTTATAATTCAAACAATAACGAGATAAATTTAATAGTAAAGAATATGATAGTTTGTACAAGAATTAAAAATATTAACAACTAACCCTTAATTTTTGTTCAAATATAAATATCCAATAAATACTTAGAAGTATTTTTACCTTAGTGGACACTGTTACAACGGGTCACACAAAAGAGTGGGCTTGGTGAAATTTTCTACTCCAGGTCAACAATTACGTCCTACCCTCCTCCAAAATGTCAGATAATGAGGGCTATGATTGGAAAATCACCCTCTAAAAGTCTTTCAAAAGGGCAAGTTTTATTTAGTCTACGACATACAGAGGGTCTAACTTGTTTAGAATTTAGCCGTTATCTCTTTATTTATATGATTCCACCAGAAGCATAAAGAATGAAGTTTATTCATAGCGATAAAATTGTTACTTACTAAAATGTTTATATTATAGCACATGGTTTATTATTCGTTAAGTAAAGTGCTGTTTTTTCTATAGGGAACCCGTATAGGGAAACTATGTTTTATCCAAACATAGTTTCCCTATAAAAAAAAAGTAAAAAGCTGTATTCAAAGCAAAATTTACTAACCAACTATTTATTCTTTTGTTTCTCTAAACATGTTTACAGTATATTTTGTTACAGCATTTCACCTTTGTTGAGTACATGTAAGTAGTGTAGTTATATCCTAAAATTTGAAAATAATTGGTGTAAAACTACATCTTTATAGATATATTTTTTAATATAAAAATATCCGTCAGAATAAGCAGTTTGATGCGTAGGAAGTTTTTTAGTTAAACATCCTAAATTGTATTGGAAAGGCTTATTTAGATTTAAGGTACATAGAAAATAGGAGACAAGTATATTTTAATACAATATTGATATTATGGCCTCAATATTGATATTTAATAAAATATTGAGTCATGGTCGATTTTTCCCTCTCCATATGGTTCAGGTGAACAGTGCATACAAAACATTATGATAGGGAAGCTACTCACCTGGAAATGACTCCACGTCGAAATAGGTTTATTAACGTGTCAACATGTTGTCATTAATTATTTGGCCCTGACCCAGTTTTTCAAATATCACGTTTCTCATATGGTTTAGATCAACAGTGTATATTGAACATTACTGTAGGGGAGCTAGTCACGTGGATATGACTCCACGTGGAGGTAGGTTTAATAACCTGGCATCATGTTGTGATTTATTGGTTAGCACTAAGCAAAGTCCCTCACACCTCTCACTGCTAATGAACCTTTTTGACCATCTTATATGATGTGTTTTTACAAGAATATGCCCCTGTTTGATTTATGATTGCAAATATTTTTATAACTAAACGTATTATTAATCAAACGTCAGATTTTTTAAAAATATAATCAATCCATTCGAAAATAATTTATGTTAACAGTCTTAATTTATGTTATATTAGTTGACTGTATTTTTTGTAACCTAACCACACTACTGGTAACAGTGGTTAGGGAATTCAGAGCCTTTTAACTGTATTGCATATTATAATTTAATGCTGAATAAACTCATTATTTCATTATTTCAAATTCTGTACAAGTAAAAAAGTAACGCATAATTCAAAGGGAGTGTTTATTTGGATAGGAATTTTTGTTCATCTTAATCTTTACAGAGGAACTACTCTATAGTAAACATTCTATATATTTCGACAGCCCAAAGGGTTTGAATTTTTATTGAAACTAAGTAGCAATCAAAACGACACTCAAAGTTTACTAAATTAATAATGCAATTTACTAAAAACATCCCGTTTCTCAACAACTAACAAACATTTTCAACAAACTTGTAGTTTTATGGATTTCCTCCTTTCAAATTGAAAAGTTGAAGACTTTGAATTTAAAAAAGTAGTTAAAAACTGAGTATCGTTATTAGTTAACAAACTAAATAAAGCCGTGTGTTTCAAGTTTCAACCAAAGGGATACTGTAAACTACAAGTTAAATGAATGTTAGTACCAAATCATATCACAGTCTTTGAAGAGCATTTTCTGTCCTTTGATCAAAAATTATGTTTGTTAGGCCGGTTAAATAAAGCCAGGCAAACCTGAGAAAAGATGTTCCTCACCTATTTAACTTTATCACACCCATAAAACATGGACAGGAAGAAATAATCACCCCCAATATTCGAAAACACAACGAAAACCATGGCACAGTGTGCATGAAGTACCTAAGACGATGAATATGCCCCTACTAATGCACCGTCTTACCAAGATTATAATAATGGCACATTGTCGTCAATTAGAGGGAACCCTCATTCCTCTAACAGACCAACCAACATAGAAACGTTATTTGATGAAGCCATGACTCCAGCGAATAACCTGAGCCTTGACTCATTTGACTGCAATGCTCCTATATCCATGTTTATTGTTTGGTATCATTCACTCGTCAAATACAATACTGTTTCACTCTCAGATATGGGAAATATATAAAAATGTATTTAAATCAGCTTTAAAACATTTCGAAATCTAATTAATTATTTTAGTCTAAAAAGCCAATGAGTCAATTCATCAGAAGGGACTCAAACAATTGTAAACTAGAATTTAGCTCATAGAAAACACAGGGAATCGGATTTATTTTTGAAATAATTCCCTTCTGGTTTATCACGAAAACATATAAATGATTAATCAACAATTTTTATATTTCCAATGAAATATAACAACAGCTCTGTCAAACAAAACGTCAAGGAATAAGGCACTAAATACAACAGTTTGACATTTTTTGTGCCACGGTTCGTATTTTCAACGTGTGAAGAAGTCAGCCCAGCGTGGGTGCAGCTATGTTGAATACTGTGGGTTTGTTGGGGGCTGTATGCGTGCTTTAATAACTTGTCGCCATATTGTGATATATTGCTCGGCTAAACCTCACCAATCGACATAACGGTGGGACTTACATCGTTGGTCATACTAAACATATTTAACCTAATTATTGTGTTTTTGTCAAACCAAATAATTTGGCAAGATTCACAATATTATATGGTTATAAAATATAATACGTAAAAACACTCTATTATCAAATTTGTATATTGTATGAAACCTTTGCAACAATATAAATAACGAGCAAGTTACAATACATTAACAGTTACCGGTACTACCAATTATTGGTTAAAATATTCAATGTGATAAATGATCTACGTTAAATTTTATAACACTTTACTATTGTTACTGAAACGTTTAATATTGTCAAATAAAAGTAAATTGTACTGTTTTGTAAAAATAATTTCCAATAGTTCAAATAACAAAAAAGTACCAGATATGCTTTTTATCCTCTACCAACACTAAACTCAAAGCTTAATTCCTTATTACCTAAATTAGTTTAAACTCTCACGCACTTTAGTTATTTTCCACCAATAAGAACAGGATTGTTGACTTATTTACAAAATGTTTTTGGTTTTCACTTTTTTTTTACATTATACAAAACAATTTTTTTCGGTACTATTCTAAAGTTTTGAATCATCAAAAAACTAGAAATAATTGACAAAAAAATTTTGTTTTCTACAAATACTGCATATTTACAAGTATATGCCCGACATCAATTTTGTTGAACTCTTTTTACATGCAGGGGAATTTTATGTAAAAAAAAAGTAAAAGGGAGTTTTCCTGGCTCCACTTCTTAAAAATATATTTGAGTCCCTACGCCTTTTCGTGTTTTCTTCGGTAATTTGGATTATATAGCAAAAATACTACTAGTTTGAGCCAGTGGATAGTTTCAATTTATATGTTTTGATTTATATTATGTTTCATTGTAAAACTCATTACTTTAATGTTTCGATACTACTCTATATTAATCTATAAGTATGATCCGAAACAAGTAGTATTAGTATGATATTTATCTGATTGGAAATGTTATTACTAAAAATTACTAAGCTATATGTGCATTTTTTAGGAAATAAACTATAAACATAATAATTTTACATCACCAATAAAAATAAAGAGGCTATAAAAGACCGCATAAACCTGTATTGTTATCTGACATGTCCTGAGAGGAAGGAGCCCGTTCAAGTTAATGCAGGTAATGAAGCGAAACGGCAAACATCAATTGGTGAATCAGGCGTCAAAGGAAGATCAACACTACTTGTTGGGGATAATTATCTGAGCCATTAATACTATGGTTCCATACATTTGAGAGTGATTCAAGGCTAACTGAGATAAGATATGTTGTTGATGGGAATAGATGAAAGTTAATCATTCATAAAGTAGTAGTATGTGAATTAATACATTTTCGGAGTTAATTTAGTATGAATTATATTTGTATTAAGTGTAACTAGTGTGAAATAAATATAACTTTTATGACTAGTAGAATAAAAGTCACATTAAATACAATTCAAAATTATGAAATACTGATTACAAATAATCAGAAATATTGGTATAGAAACATTTATATTTACAATATGTAAAACATACATATTCTATTTTTACTGCAACATATACTTCCGAATTATTAGTTAATATTTCAGTATTAAAATATTGTAATTTAATTTGGATAATATCCCTGAATTATGAACATATGTTTTAGATTATAAATCAGGACATTGGAAGAAAAATCTTACTTTGCAAAATGCGTAACAATTAGGAAAATTTAAAATATCCTCTTATATTGTGATTACCACAAAAGATCCTTTCCTGTGTACGATTAAGGTATTCACACGCAGATAAGGACAATATGCAGTAATTAATTACAATATAAGTACATAATTACAGTTAATCGTAATGTATTTTAGTGAATCACTTTTATCTTTTTAAGACTTTGGATTCACATTTACACCAACAATTAATTTGCTAAATACAAAACCCTTTTTAAATTGAATGGACTGGGTGTAACGCAGTTCCTTTAGGCTACTTGAAAATCAAAATAAAATAATTTTTAAAATCAACTGTAGAAACTTACTTTTACTTATTGTAACCATTAAAAATAAATAAAAAACAAATCATAGTTTAAGTAAATGGATGAGATTTTATATCATATTTCGGTTATTTTAAGACCTTAATTATTGGTCAAACTTATATGTTTAAACTGTTCAATAATCGTTTAGTTGTTTAAACTTGATCAAAGTGTGGAACTATTTCTTCAATCATAGTACATTTTTGGACTTATATAACGTCTTATAGGATAGAGTTATAGAAAACATTCTTTTTCCAAATCACTTATTCAAAATGTATTAATAACTTATTTATTCTAATAATTATAATTTATATAATCCATTTAAACAAATTATTTACCTGACGTTGTTTTGAGAATGCTTCAAAATAAATACTTCCATTATTTACTTCAAACATGTGTAGTAACAAGATATATTTATATTATTACATTTTATGTCCAAACCAAATCGAGTTAAAGATTTGGATTTTATAGTTACTACATGTGTTTAAGTTATGAAACTGTATTTATTTTAATTAATTTTAATCTGAGGGAAATAAATATCTCAACATTGGCAACAATATATCAACAATTTTAAGAATAGTATAACAATCTTACTTTAAGTACAAAGCTTATGTCAGTTAATAATGTCAGAAAATTGTTCCATTGAAAAAATATTTCGATAATATAATGGTATAGTGTTAAGTCTACAACACGCGGCGTTTCAACCGGCATCAGGTCTCATCAGTGAGCTCTGCCTTAAGCCCATATGCCCTGGCCTCCACACCTTTACTGGCAAGCGAGGTTCTTGCGCTTGCCCTCTGCAGTGCAGTTGTTTCTCCTACACTGGGACTGAGGTGTAGAGAAAGGAACGGAGATGTTTTCTCCCCTCTCACCCACAGCACAACAGGTGTGTCACTGGGGGATCCATCCTGTTCCACCCCCAGTATTAGACAAAAAATAGTAGGGTGGCCACCCCTGAAGAGGGACCCGAAACTACTTTTTGCACGGCATTTGTCTCGAGACACTAGGGCTGACGATCGACCGGGCCTAGCTCTTGTGGCCACAGATTAGATTACCGTATAAGAGAGTCGAATACGCCACGTATATTGTGCACCTTCACGTCACGCTAAGGTTCGGACCCTGTTAGGGGCCAACTCGAATAATGGTATAGGTTTGAAAGTGTTGTTCAATACACGGACATTTCCAGAAACATTCTACACCACTTAAAAGTTAAGTGGCAGCAACGCACGTTTAGTGCTTTGGTAATACCATAGCTTTTCGAATAAGCTTTTAGCTATGCAAATTATCGTCTTCTTTTAACATTTATATTTTTAAGGCTTTAATGTATTAAGTATTAATTATTCACTTTATTCCTTTTTGTATACATAATCTCTTTTTATCTTATCAAAGACTTAATTTTTAACTATACTATGGTTGTGTTTATAATCCCTGGTTAGAATATTATTAAATGTATATATCCATTGTTTTAACCTTATTTCCGTTTTTGAGCGTAAACCATTAAGTTTTACAAGGCTAAATATTAATTTAGTTTATATAACATATTCTAATCACACAGTTAACTGTGTCTTGTAATAGACAGAGTATTTATTAAAATTAATGCTAATATTTACTTAATTAATATTACAGATCCATAGTAAAACAGTATTCATACTTTAAACCTAAATCAATATGAAACAATTTGACTAAGTACTGAAGATATTTCATGCCAAAAATGTAAAGGAAAATGTTTACGGAACTTGGTTAACCCAACATAATATTATTTGCAGACCAAATAAAAGTAAATATTGAGTAAGAAATGTTCAAGGGTTAAACAAAATAAGCCTAAAGTATTGAATAAATATGCCAAGAAGTTGTTACAGTTATATAAACTACAAACATGAATTTTTCATTTCGTTAATGAAATTAAACGAAATTTAAAAAATATTTACCGGAATGTTTGTTTCATCTTATAACATTAAATTAAATTCTTTTAACTCTTATAATTTCCCTAAGTATTTTTATCCCTAACCTATTATATGTTGTTTCTAGGAATATATCTGATATGTCATTTTGCATGAGAATATTTTATAAATTGAAATTAAATTAGCACTATTAATAAAAATAGAATATCCTGTACATGTTTCTGTAAGCCACTATTAGACTGCGTTACATTTTCTACATATTACTAAAAGTTTATTCTGGTAA
The DNA here is from genome assembly GCA_035578905.1 of Stictocephala bisonia. Lineage (NCBI taxonomy): Eukaryota > Metazoa > Arthropoda > Insecta > Hemiptera > Membracidae > Stictocephala > Stictocephala bisonia. The sequence goes on from JAQJVL010000080.1 coordinate 590,154, forward strand.
TATTAATGAACGTTACAAAGTTATTTCAGTGAGATTTATAGTAAGGCATAATAAACTATAAAAAATCCTTTGTATATCACCAGGAACTATTGACAAATTTATGTTACTGATAATAAATGTGGATTAAATCACAAACAATAAAGAATTTAATAATATGTTAGTGATGCGATTTAAATTCATAATGAGTAACAACAGCTCATATTTCATAAAATATAAAATAAAATGAAGCATACAAACAGAATAAATTGTAAATTTACAATGTATACAATATTATAAAATAGTTTCTGTTTAACTCCTCTAGCTGGTTTTATTCGCCAGTTTGTGAAAGGGCTGTCCTGTACAAACAGTTAAGTAATACAATATTTTAATAGACATTGAAGTGTTTTGATTAAATTTCTGGTTGTAAATAATTTGTCATAATTAGGGACGTTCATGGGTTTTATTGTAAAGGACAACCATTGACACTTCATAAAATATCACCTCAAAAATAATGTACGTAAATATCATTGTGCAAGCTGTTTAGTGGTGGTAGGTGGTAATGTGCACTACTTTACTTCCAAGGGAACGCCCTAGAGGTCATGCTCTCACAACAGTAATGTTTATCTTTTTCTCTCTACTACTAGATACAAATATATAAAAGTAAAACTTTACTGAGTAAGATAATATTATTTTATTTTTGACAGCGCAATATTTTTTTTATGTGTAAGAAATAACGCAAATTGAAATTATTATTCAATCAAATCAACCTTCTTGTGTGTTAGAAAACAACAAAGTTTGTATGGTGAAATAAATCTACGTATGTACCTGTAATTGACACTTTTATATGTTTTATAACAATACACTTAGTGTAAATATTTTCAGTTATAGTTTTCTTTAGAATAATATGTACAGTATCTTAAATTATAAACTATCCATTAAATAAGAATGTAAGACCACCTATTATTATTAGATTATAAAATGTTATTACCTCATTTCATGTTCTTAAAATGTACGTTATCAAATAATAAATTTACAAAGATGATCATTGTAGTCTATAGATATATAACACGTATGTAATAGTTACATTACTCTGAAAAAATTAGACACTTCCACATTAAATGAAATAATATTAAATAGAAGTTCAAGATTAGAGATGTTTTATTTCTGAATTTGGTACAGGTTGGTACATCTCAGAAGTCAATTACTAAGACTAACGTATAACTACTGAATAACAAAGTTAAAATCTAATCACAATTCTGCCTTAATGTACTCATCTACACTATAAAATTCCTTGTCCAATAGAAATGATTTTAATTTCCTTAATAACAACTTGTTATTACAACATTTAATTTCTTGTGGAAGGTTGTTATAGAGTACTATTCCCGCAAAAGACGCTTCGCTCTCCATTAATGCTAGTCGATGCTTGGGCGTACGTAGCTCATGACCGTGCCTAGTAGGAAATCTGTGACCCTCACCCACAGTTCTGATGTTCTGCAAGTCTCTGACTGTGATAGAAATTAATTTGTAAATGTACAGTGAGGCTAATGTGAGAATTTTTAATGATTTAAACACCCCTCTACATGAGGTTTGTGGGACCATTCTATTGACTATTCGAACTGCTCCTTTTTGCTCTAAAAAACACGCACGGCATGAGGCGACCCTCCCCAAGCTTCAATTCCATATGTCATTACTGCTGAAAAATAGCCATGGTAGACCAACATCAAAGCTGCAGAAGTGGATATTAATTTCTTAAGGTAAAACTAATTCTACTTAATTTATTGCACAATAATGATATATGGGGACTCCAGGATAGTGTATTGTCGATAACTAGACCCAGATACTTTACTGTGGAACACTCATGAATGCCAAAGTCACTCAGTGTGATTGATTGAGGTTTTTTTATTTTTTGTCAAAATTGCATAAAAAAAGTTTTCTCTGTATTTAGTGACATATTGTTCAAATCCAACCATTCTATAAATGTTTCTGTGGTCAGCGAGACCATGGCTTGCAGGCCATCCTTAGGACCACCAAACAACCATGCAACATCATCTACATAGATTTCACGTATTAAAGGGGGTTGCACCTAGGCATATCATTGATATAAATTACAAAAAGAATGGGTGCCAGGATACTACCTTGGAGAAGACCAACAATGCTTCCCACTAGGTTTGAAATAAATCCAGACACATCTACATACTGCCAGCGATCCGACAGGTATGAGTCAAACCAATCCAGAGCCACACTTCTTACCCCATACATTATAAGTTTTTCTCTAAGTATAAAACGATCAACTTTACAAGAAGCATTCCTAAGGTCATCAAATACTGCTAGAGCTGATTCATTATTTTCCAGGTTAGTTATTATATGCTTAACAAAATCCAATATTGCCTTGGTTGAGGACACTTTAGCTTTGAAACCATATTGTTCTGGCACTATGATATTATATTTATTTAAGTGGTCTAAGAGTCTAACATACATAAGCTTCTCTAAGACTTTAGAAAAAGTGCATTGTATGGAAATCGGGTGATAATTGTTTACATCACTTTTTTACCTTTTTTAAGAACTCGTCTTATTACATTTTTTATATCTCTAAACAAGCTATGAAAACGTAGGTATCTGATTATAATTTATGTTTCTTTGTGGGCCTAGTTAATTATATATTATGGGTTTACCTACTTACTAATTAAATTAAATTGTTAAACACTATTATTTTAATTTTACCATAACATAAATGATAATTAACAAAAAGACTCAATATTCATACTTTATATTCATAATAAACTTAATAATATACCATAAATATGTACTTCGTAATTACTGCAAAGCAATAAGTTCAGCTGTAGTATTGTCAAATACCATTTTTACTTTAAACAGTAAAACAAAATGATAATGTAGGATTTAATTGTTTTATGTAAACTTATATATGTATATTTGAGCAATTACTCATTAATTTTGTTATAAGAATAATCAAATAAATATATGAAAATCATATACGCTTTCGATTATTAAACTATTAATTAACCCATGTGTTATTACAAAATACTTAATATAAGAATAATTTATTTTATAATTGATCCAGTGAACTGAATTGTGATAAACTGTCATACTTTTTTTAGATATTTTATAAGTAATTTTATATGAAAAGTTATAAACTTTGCATCCAAGTGAAAAAATGCAACTATTTTACATTGTATAAAATAAAAGGAAACATATGAAAATAAGTCGAGCAATTAATTAAGTCAACTATACTGATTACCTCAAATAATTTACAATAGTTACAGGGCTCGATTACCGAAGAGAAGAGTCGGTCACTATTAAATCCATATGTGCCTACTCTTCTTTATGAAATACATATTACCACTTTATACTTTACATAAATATGCATATGATTAAGTATTACATAATACTATATTATATTATAGTCCTAACTTCACCTGGTAATATAAGACGAACTTTAATTTTGTTTTAATAAAAAAGGCTGAACATAACTTTAACCTTAATTTAAGGGAAAATGTACAAAGGAAAGCTGTCATTTTGTTCCCAGTGTTCTCTTTGACCGACCCTGAATGGTCAGGCGGCCTTTCTCGTGCTTCAGTAAATGCGCATTACTGGGAAATTGAATTTAAACCTTTTGAGTTTGATGAAGTAGGCTTTTGAATATAATTCTTAAAGAAAAATCATGATTGATCAAACACATCAAAGTATTTGCATAAAAAATCAGTAAAATAAGTTATTTGTAGAATGATCAACACAAAAAGTAGTTCTTGTTAACATGGTTTGTATATTTAATAACGAGTACCAAAAGTGTATCTAATTATAGCAGAACAAAGCCCTATTTTATATATAAATAAAGTATGACAATTTAGTTAAGTCAATAAACTAATCCCTATATATGTGGTTGTATTGTATTCCTATAAATTATATTAATGAACAATAACTTTATGTAAATACTCCGTGGCAAATTATCTATTTTGACAACAACCAACTCTATGAGATTGTATTAATGTATCTCATACCTTAACCAGTGTTTGATTCACGATCAGTAGTTAAGACCCTCCTTCCTACCTAAGAACGTAGGGTAATGACTATCCCTCCTACTCATTCACTTGCAATGGTTATGACCCTATTCCAATCCACACATGTAGGGTGATGTACTTCATCCAGCTAGACACGGGCTATGGACCTCCCTCCCATTCATACACTTACACTAGTTATGGATCCGTTTATTAATTTAGATATTAGTTAAATTTGGGTACTTTTAAATAAATCAACATAATCCCAAGATATAATTTACCTCTCCAGATGAGTTTTGTTTATTTTATTTTAATTCAATAATGAGGATTGTTTAAAGAAAACCTATAATAAAGGTCCACAAGGTATACAATAACTTGTGTAATGTATAATTTTAATAAGTTTAAAATAATCTTTTACTTGATTTTATAAGACATTTTTATAAAAGATTATGCCTATAAATATACATATAACTAATCATATGAGATCAATTAGTATCTTGACTCCTCACTTATAAATATAGTAAAATTAAATGAAAAATTATTTTATTTGTGTGGCGAAGTTACGACTATTTAGTCCTCTCTACCTCTTAACAACAAATAGTGAAAATATTTTGGTACTCCTCGAACTTCAAACATTTGATAATCCAAGTGTTCTTAAAGTAAATAGTTGGATCAAGTTATTTATTTAACGTGTTAACATGAAAAAAATGTACATTCAAGCTTTGAATAGTTAATTACAGAGGGGTGTTTTATTGGACAATAAGAACTTTCCTAGGTACCGTATCTGTCCAGGATTACTTCCGAACACTCGTGACATCCCTTGAAATCGATTCCAATTACACCATACGTGACCGGATTAACAACTAAAAGTTTGAATTCTAATTTTATTGTTAGGACAATACAAGAGTGGTTAACAAAAGCAAGATTTTTATCTTGAAAGTATTTTTTAGATATTTACCCATGAAATGAGTTTAAAAATATGTATCAAATTGTTTTAAGTTCATAAACTTTGTATTTGAATACACAAAACCAGTTGTTTTTTTACTAAACGCACATTCACTTGTTGTTTACCCTTTTATTATTTATTCATAACTAACATATTCAATCTAAAAACTAATCCCTCCAAAAACTTGCCTCATAAACAACGTTTTCATACACGTCTTCATTCATTGACTTAGATAATTTACAATATTCTACGTACGAAGAGAATTAATTTTAACAATCTTCAAACAAAGTCTATTACATCTTTAATAGACTTAACTGATTCACAAAACAACACGCAAAAGGGATTCTTTCAAACATTTTATATTAAATATTTGTATGATTGAGGAATAAGCTTATATGAGAAAGATAACATACATATTAATAATTGTTTGTCTTTTTTAAATATTTTTTCTTGTTCCTAAGAATGAGTGTAATGCTTTATTACGAAAATTATTATCGGCAATTGTGGTTGATAAATTAATGTTTAAGTATAATTCATGAAAAGCAATTTAAATGGCTTTATGATATATATGTTCTTCATTCAGACAGCTCATTAAGGCCTACACATGATAAATATAAAAACAATATTGTTAATTTTTAATATCTAATATTGATATAATTGTACGAAATTAAATTATAATTATCATTACGCGTTAATATTTCTCATACACTTTATATAATAATTGGACTGAATATGATTCGATAATTGCGTTATATTTATGGAAAAAACATTTGAAAATTTGATATTTCCTTTGTAAATCCTGACAAAAACATGATACATCTCCAGCTGTCTCTGACAACTGTCATTTTTCAGACATGGAGAGGGAAGGTTATTTAAACTGAAACACGGAACTTACATCTTACACCAAAGGCTTATGTTTTGATCTCCAACAACATCCATCAATCCTTCCCATGTCATTTATATTAGAAAAAACTATCTGTTTCCTTTAAAAAAAAATAGAATAGTATATTTACTTAAAGTTCATTTTTTAAATACATCTGGCAAGTCAAACATGAATAACTTTATATTAAAAGCAATCACTCATACATTGTAAATTAAATAACTAAAAAGTAAAATCTTCTTAAAACTAATATAACTTACTTTGTTACCTATTCATCTTTAGTAAAAGTATTTTCTATTATGAAATGAGTTTTACTATCTTGCACCTCGATTTATCTTATCACATTTTAAGGATATTCTATAAAAAATTTTGAAGATATTATGAAGGGCCTTTAATGGAAAGTATTGTAAAATATAATGTGTATTATTGTTTTAAGGTCACCACTCAACAGACATTTTTATATAATAACTGCAAAAAAATTTGTATAATTCAGTCCACTGCTGGCACATTTAAAATTTATTTACTACTAAAAATATTTTACCATTTCCAAATATGTTGGTTATAAACCAAATTTTATATGACTGTATAGAATTTAAAACCACTTGGCTAAAATAGATAAAACGTTATTTTTATTAGTATCAGTTTAGCTTCAAAATATATGTAATATATAATTTAAATTGAGTGTATTATATTAAAAAGAACAACTAATAATCTTATAGTGAACACTCAAAACTCAATTAATTACATGTTTTTGCAAATAATTATCACAACAGTATTTCAACTAGAGTTCTTGTAACGAATTAAACATCACAGACATTTTAACAGCTCTCCGTAACTGAACAAACTTACAATAAGAAACTTTTGACTTAAAAAAGTAGAAGCCAAACATACCCTTCTTAAGTAATAAATAAAGACAGAAATTTTACGGTACAAAGTTTGTTGTGCGAAGCAGGTAAAGTAAGTAAGGTTGCCAACTTAAAAAAAAAAAAAATGGTTAAAAGAAACTTTTAAAGACCAAAGGAAAGGAACTGCGTAAAACATTAGTATTATATGTTTGCTATTGTTAGACATTATTAACACTAATTAGTATTTTGGGATCAATAAACTATGAATTCTTATATGAATAAATATTTCTTTAACTATCCTAATTCCAATATTATTCATGAGTAATGGATCTATGCGTAGAGAGTTCTTATGATTGTATTATATTTTTATATATGGATCTGTAATCAACAAGTAGCGTTACTAAACACGTATATTTGACGTTATGCTAAAAGTAGATAATGTCCTTAAAACGTTAAGGAGAGTACGTTGTATCAGTTAAGTATATACCATATGGCACTAATCAGGTCAGCTACTCATAGTGGGAAAATAACTTCTGTTTTGGTGTAACAATGTACAAATACAAAGTACTCATTTTAAAATAGGTTATATCAATACATATCCTGTCTCAGAGTAACCACCCCTTTTTCTCGGACTGCAAATCTTGCAAATACGTCTTCCCATTGATCTATATAGGTGGATGCTGTATTATATATTATATTATATACTATATTATACTGTATTATAGTCGGCACTGGTGGCGCAGTGTTGTAACCCAGCTACATGGGGACAAAGTGTTTGGGAGATTGTAGGCGATAGGTTGTATGCTCGGTCCTCTTAATACCGACATGGCGTCCGCTTGGTAGTTGCTATCGGCGTGGACACTACTAGAGAAGTCTGGGGTGTCCATGTTGGGTGGTAATCACTATGCGGATGTTGTGTGGGGGAGATAACTGAGTATCAGGCTTGTCAATTAGCTGAAAATCAGACCAGCACTACGTGGTTCGGATTCCACGTAAATCTGTAGGTCCTTTAGTTGCCCTGGCTGTTGGGCTATTAATAAATTGCCCTTTCTGAGGAACAGTTGAACTCAGTTAGTAACCAGACTTCACTCATCCACACTCATCCTACACTCATAAAACCATTCATATTCGCCTTAAAATACGCACAACGTTGTGTCGGCGTCTTATATGTAAGAATGTAAGAATATAGATTGGCGCGTCTTCCTGGATAACTGGGTTACATTATCACTCGAGGAACAAAGCACCCATTTATCATGTGGATCTTCCTCCATCGAGCCGCTCCACAGTCGTAGGACTCCACCAATAGTTGTACTGACCAGGGTTACTCCCCACAAGACCGATCCCTCCTAGAAAGTTTCATGCCACTGGTTATTTTAAATGATGTGAGGATTTTGTTTTAGTTTATTTTAGTTATACATTTATGTACCAAATCAAGACCCTGTAACCATCCTGGCTGAAATGAAACTTCCTCGTAGAGAATGAACTGTGTTGAGTCCCTTTCGCACGGGTGTGGGCAGGTGCAATTACTAGAAATATTAGTGGGGATTAGCATTTGGATTATTTAATCAAGCATGTGATTGTGGAATTGAAGCATGTCTCACACTATGGATCACATAGTTATTGACTGCCTATTGTGAAACTCGGTCTTTATTCAATCAGAGAAGCAGGTGTTGAATGGTTACTGAACCTGGATTTAGCTCCGTTACCGAAGATATTGAAACTCTAAGATCCGAATGTGCTGTGGTTTTAATTTCAATATTATTTGTCTGTGTTAAACTTTTTTTAATTATATTGGTAACTGGCTTTGAAATTCATATGATTTATATACAAAACTAGTTAAGATCAATTATCAATGTTACTATAGACATTATATTTTGGTGAACAATTCTAGTTGACCTATTCACTTATTTATTTATTAGTATATATATATATATATATATATATATATATATATACATATTTATATAGTAAAGATTAAATAGGTTTGACATACTGCACAACACAAACCTAGGTTTTTTCTCTTTATACATAAATCATCTAGATTCCTTAGAGAACAGTGTAATAGATTAAAAGCTATAGTGTTTTTAGTTCCAGTTTCATCTGGTCTAAGTATGGTGTCATCATATTTGCGTTATGTTAATATATAAAATAGTGTTACACTAGATTATTAATTTATTTAACATATCAATTCCTTATTTATGGCCGTTTTGTTACATTTTAACTTACTTGTTGACAAAGACGTCAAAAGCAAACCAAATGTTAGTGGAATTAAAACAAAGCAACATATTATACTTTTCATATGATGTATAATAATATGTACTTACTGTCGTATCCTTCATAAACTTGTGTTTTGTGATGTTTAATGTATCCGCAACAAAAATTACAACCCTTTAAAACCTAAAAGTACCAACGGAATTAGTAAATATATTAATGATTCTAGAACATTACAATAAATATAGTTTTTCTTACAAATGTTATTGATTGTACTCGGTTAGCAGCAAGACCCCTAGGGTGTTTTATACAGTTACATACATTACTAACTCCTAAGCAGATGTAGTAAGGGTTGCAGTTACTGTCCGCCATAATTCACAAGGGATGTCAGGTTGTTGCAAGTGGTGGTATAACTATAATTACTCCACTGTGGAATACAAACGTGAGACTCATTAAAGCTACTATAAACTTTAAATTGTAGTTTTACTATAATCTACGGAGAATGTATGAAGTTGTACTTTTCTGTTATAGTCTCGGATTATTAATAGTTCCTCTATGCAGTATATAATTATACACTTATATATCATAAAATCACTTATACATACATACATATATATATATATATATATATATATATATATATATATATATATATATATATATATATATATATATATAGATGATTTTACGAAGTATAACTAATATTGATTATGATTATTCTAAACCTATTTATAGCTGAGCTGTTAGATGTTCACATAATGAGTACAATGTTACCTTTTCCTGAATACACTATTTAAAAGGGAGGCGTAGTTAGGTAAATACATGTAGAAACAGTTAGTAGTAATATACGGCCTCTGTAATACATATATCCTTGTTTCCATTTTATCCGTGATTGAACGATAAATTACATATCAAATAATACATTTCTTTATGTGTTGTTATTTTTTAAATTTATCTGCTTTAAATGTATCTTAAATTTTGTACATTCCATGGACTATTTGACAAAAATGTCAACTCAAAATTGAAACGCAAGTCCAATTAAATTCAGGAGAATTTCCATCATTTTGGTGAAATAGTATATACATCTTGTAAATCACGTATTTTTACAGCTGCATGTTAATAAATAGTGAAAAATGGCTCCGTAGCTTGTATAATGTAAGTGGATTTCTTAAGGTTATCTATACTATATAATATGAAATATTCCAAATGCTATATAGATTTAACTTGGGGCATTATTATCTCAAATTATTTCTGGTCAAATAATATATTAGTTTATCCCTTTGACCCTTTATTTTTTTATTTGTTCACTAAAAAAAATATACGTCAAGACAATTTTACTATGGTTAATTTCAGTATTTAGATCAAGAAAACTAAGTATCAGTTAATTGTAAAATTAACTGTAATTGAGAACAACAATATTAAACTTTTCCTTTTCTTATTAGAATTAACCTGCCTCTACCCTTGAATTGTAACTAAAGTTCTTCAAGAGTCAAAATCTTCCAAACAGTCTTTAGATAAATATTGTGAATTGGGAATGTGTAAGAAATGTAATGGTGAATTGCTAAAATACAAATAACACGAAAGAATAAAGCAAATAAAAACATAGCACTTGCAACAAAAAATAATACACTAAATGTACGCAGAAATACTTGCAAAAATGAATAATGATTTTCATTTTTTTACCATTCAATTAAATGATTGTGATGAAATACGATGTTAATTTTGCCAACAAAATCTTATAAAAATCCATTTCATAGAAATATGTTCCATTAATTTTAAAAGATTAATTTACCTGGTATTTAACATAACTGAAACCAATCTAACCTGATCTCACTTACCGTACTCTAACCTAACGGTACCTAATTCAACCCAACCGAACCTCAATTAACTTAACACAACCCAGACCAACCTAATCTAACCAAACCTTACCTTACCTAACCCAACCTAGCCCAATTCAACTTAACTCAGTCTAATCTACCCGAATACAACCTAACCTAACCTAACCTAACCCAAACGAATGTACCTTATTACGACTTAGTATAATCTAATCCACACACCTAACATATCTCAACCTCACCCAAACAATTAACATAATCTAACCTATTCTAACATAACCCAAGGCACAATACGCATGGCTTGCAAGTCCTTTTGTACAAACATAATGTACTTATATTTATTAATTGTTTCCTTATCTTGATTTTATTTGTATTAGTTATAGTGAAAAAATATATTTTATTTATTTATTACTTTAAAGTGAGTACAAAATCAAGGCCTCACCAAGTTACGCAAAACTTGTCGGTGTGGTCCTATAGTAAATAAGAAAGAAAAAAAAACGTTGTACAAAAAATACATTCACATATGCTTATATATATTTTATAGTATTATTTATTAGTAATTATTGGCGGTTTAGGGCAGGCACCTATTTTACAAAATAAAAAATGCAGCTTATAATATTACAAAACTATGCATTACAATAGAGGTATGAATACAATAACTGCAGAATGTGGCTACACCAGATATGCCTGGTGAAAGTTTGTAGATAATTTTATCCTGTTTGCCAAAACATTCCTGTTCTCTACTCTATGCCTTATTCCCTCAACAACACTTGGATCGGCAGTGGGTGAATTATATGTTGTACTGTAAACAAACACAAGGTGATATAACCTTAGCGTGTTTTCTTACTGTAATTTAACTATTTAAAATACTATTTGAATTCTAAAACGAATATATGTTTAATTTGTAAAATTTATTGAACAGTGCAGTGTCTTTGATGTGTTAATGTCATATTTATTACTTGGTAGATTGCCCGTTTCTGGGTCAATGTTTATCTAGGCTGTGTAATTATGGTAAATAGTCCCTTTCAGTGCACCTTTTCTTCCAAGAGAAACCCGTTAGAATAAATGATTAAATTACAAAGAAACACAATTAATAATCTAAATTAACCTGTATTTGTGAAATTACATTACTCAAACAATATTGTAAGGTGATTTTGTTCTGTAGTGAAGTGATTTTGTGTAATAGTGAAGTGATTATGTGAAATAGCAGGACATAATGTATATGTCAGTGAGTTGTTCTGTTATTATGATTATGATGATAAATGCAGAGAAATAGAGAGAAAAAAAATATTTATATGGCCTAGTGAGTGTAAAATAATCAGAGCTAGATCAACCAGAGCCTTCAACTTATTACTCAGGTATGTTAGTATAGGCTGCAATTACAGCAGTATTTCAATCATCGTTAGGCCTATTTATTCCTGTAATTAGCCACTGATAGATAGCTTTTTTAAAAGTATTTGACATATTTGACATATTTTTGGCATATTTGACAACATTTCTAGTAATACGTGGCCTTATGGTTCCTTTTTTAAATTCATCCTTAGAATAAGACTCAAGTATCATTAAAAACATATAAAGCCCTTTAGGAGAAAGTTCTCCTACAACACTGTATTGCTGATTATTATCTACTGTGACTAGACCTAATCTAATATCATTTTTATACAGAGTTTTCAAACATTTGTTTTGAAGATTAGTAATAATGTTAATTTGAGTGTCTGCTGCAGTTCCCCATACTGTAATTCCATATCTCATAATAGACTCGAACAGAGATTTTTATACAGTATGTTTTACTGCTGTACTAAGCTTGTTTTCTAGCTTGTTCATCATGACAACACATGGTCTAAGTTTTTTATGAAGTGTATGTACATATATCATCTTTCCAAGTCAGTTTTCTGTCTACAGTAAGTCCTAGGTATTTAACTTTATCTAGAATTCTTATGTCTTTGAATTGACACTGCTTAAGCCCATGCAGACATTCACAATCATGATGTTTAATGTTTATAGTTGTTTCAATTTTCATATTTTTAGGGCATATGTGCATGAGGCTAGTTTTATTGAAATTTATAACTAGACCTTTATCATGAGCCCATTTGGTAAAAATTCTAAAATCATTTTGTAATAATTTTTCAGCTATTTTCAAATCTTTATGTTCGGCCAGCAACAGGACATCATCTGCATAAGCAAAAACATGGCAATTTTTAATTTTTTCTAATATTTCATTTAAGTATATTATGAACAAAACTGGTCCAATTTGGCTTCCTTGGGGCACTCCAAATTTGATATTTTTTTTCATCACTTATTGTGTTTAGAGCTTTCACCATAAACTTTCTATTTTCTAAATAGCTTTTGAACCAGTTTAAATAGGGACCCCTCACCCCTATTTTGTATAAAGCAAACACTATATAGTTGTGCTCTACAGTATCAAAAGCTTTTGAAAAATCAATGAAAAGGACTAGTCCATGACATTTATTGTTCATTATATTATTAGCAGTGTAAGCAAAAATTTCCAAGGCCTTTACTGTGCGGCAATTTTTCCTAAAACCGTACTGTTTGCTACTCAGAATATTATTTTCTGTCAGATATTTATTCAATGAATCTAACACATATTTTTCCATTATCTTTCCTATCACAGGCAAAATTGCTATTGGGCGGTAGTTCTGAAATTCTTTCTTGGATTTATTTTTGTAAATAGGCCTTATCACATCGGTTTTTAAGCAATTCGGGAAAATACCTTGTGTAACTGACTTGTTAATTAGTTGAGATAGTAGGCTGGAAATGTTACTTTCAACACTTTTGATATCTTTTATCCTTATTAAGTCCAATCCTGGCGATTTATTTATATTAATTTGTTGTACTATTGACTTAATCTTTTCTGGCGTTGCCTTGGGTATATAGAAATTATGTTTTAAGTAGTTTGCTTCCCTGATTTCAATGTCATCATTATAGTTACAGCTATGTTTAAGGGCTTCAACTCCATTAATAAAGTAGTTAGCAAAACCATTCAAAATTTCTTTTTTATCCATATATTTACCCATAGCAATGGCTATTGTGCTGTCCACATCACTTTTCTGTCGTCTACCTAGAAGATAGTTTATGTTTCTCCAGATCTTTCTAGAGTCTCGTCTGTTGTTTTCAAAAACATTTTTTTAATAAGCATTTTTCCTTAACTTTATAATGTTATTTATTCTATTTCTGAGCTTTTTATATAAATGTCTATGCCTGTTGTTGGAATAATTTATTTATATTATTATATTATATAATAATATAAATATAATTTTAAATTTATACTCATTGAATACATAATATTTTCGTAATTTACATGCATCCTTCCATTGAAACTTTAAATTTTTTGCTAACCATGGTAAAAATTATATCTTGTAAAACGTTGATGGGTGTGCATTTATTTAGTTTATCCTCGACCTAACAGACTATATATTCTCCCCTTTGACACTGGCACACTGAACAACGTGCCAGTGTTAACATCTAAGTGATTATCAGGACTTTACTGTCACACTTAAACGTCGTAAAGATAGATAAATAATGGTTATGTTTATGGAGCCATAAAGGCAAGTTTACCTGACGTCACTGTAAAGACGTCAATTTGTGAGATAGTAAATAGGTTTATGTAAATAGATTTTATATTTTAATATACATATATAACGTACATAACAATATTTTTAATCCTTGAATGACAATTTTTAAATTACTTATTTTTTGCCTTTCAGGTGTTATAGTGATTTGTACGCAATTTTTTATTACAAAAGCATGTATTCAATTTAAAAGTAAATCGTATATTCCTCTCCATTTAGTTAGTAAATATTTGCCAAATAGGGTTGTTCTGTGAAATTGTAATAGACTGATCCCATTACATCCACCCTCCTCCCCATGCCTACAAGTGGGGATGGAAGCACACCACATACCAGTGCCTATTGTACAGTCACAAGAGAAAATATTATAGACCAGAGATGGATTCGAATTCATGCTCCTTGCCTTTGCACTTAGCCACAGTATAACGCCTTAGGCCACTCGTCCGTTTCAACCTCGATGAATTACAGCATTTATTTATTATTTAGCGTACGTCTCCATTTTTGTGGCACTGGACATACATGGGTTAGTTGGCCAGTTCTTGTCTATGATACAACAAATTTATATTTACGTATGTAGGCCCTATCATAAATGGTAATGAACAGAATATTTCGTTACAAATATAATCAGCGAAATAATATCAAAATTTCTAATTAAATAATTGAGTAAAACTATGCGTTTATTCACATAATGTTATTAGGATGACTAATCGTTAAAAGCGTGTTTAAAATTGTAAAATACTTCCAGACTTCTTGTGTCCTTATAAATAAACATTTTAAAAGAAAATCATGTTTTGAAATCAATGATTAGAAATCATATTTTAATTGGTAATCAGACGTTTATAAAATAAAAAATATATTTAAAATTTCGGATAACCTTGTAGTAATATAATAAAACGCTTCTGTACAATGAGTTTAACTCAACTAGGTATTAAATCATATAAATATGCATTCTACATTAAGTTGTTCTACATTAATGTTTTACACAGATTTAGATTATACGTACACTGCTAAACAATATGAACATACATGATACAAAACATTTTACAATAATTGGGTAGTGTCAGCTCTAGGGGCGAGAAAGCACCTTCGTGATGATTCTCCATTCCGTCTCTCAACAAACAGTAAACACTTTACCCGATCCATTAAAGCCACAACCCTCTTTACAATATCTCTTTTCCTTCCAATCTTGTCGTGATGAAGAAAATCTATTCAATTGCTCGTTATGATGGTATATTTAAAAATAAACAATCCCACAAGAGACAAGAAAATATATTGTCCTGTTGCTCGTGAATGGTTGTTTCTGTTTTTTAACTAAAACTCAATAAAAGATAACTGAGCATATGCTATTTTACACTTGTAGGGGGCTCATGATCTATTACCAAATTGATTACCACAGTGAAACTTGAATCTTTTCTACAAGTAAACAATAGTAATTAATTGATTTAATTATTTAAGTTATTGTTTATTTTAAATTAGATAGTTAATTGTTTGTTCATTTTTTATGTAATACCCCTCTACTTTCATAGGCATGATAGGAAGTAGTTATACCATACTTATTTATACTTTTGGTGATTAAAATTATTTTACAAAAAACAACAGTAAATGAATGACTACATACACTTTTTCACTATCTGTCATTTATATTAATACTCTGATCATTCAGATATGAGACATCGACACAGCCCTGTGTGTATTTTAAGGTGAATATAAATAATTATGACTAACTTATGGTTACCATATGTCTTTAGTATAGTTTTTTATGATCTGTATAGTCTTGTAACTAACTGCGTGCAATATATGCTCAGAAAGAGAAATGTATTAATATACAGATAGCCAGGACAACTAAGGACTTACAAATTTACGTGAAATCCAAACCACGTAGTATTGGTCTGATTTTCAGGTAATGAAAAGCCTGATGGTCAGTTCTTCGTCCTATAAAATGTTCGGAACTTAGCTACCAGCCTATATAGTATTAATATCCTAGCATATTTACTAGAGTTATACAAGAAGCAGAAATATCTAAATAGTTCAATTATTACAATTGAACTAGGGAATATGAACTACATATAAAACTATATTAGTAAATATATGAAAATAAATTAGGAAGAAGGTGTTGTATTTATTAATCAAACTATAATTTTATATGTTATATGAAATAAAATATGAAACTGACTCACCAGTAAATATGCATCCTTTGATGTGAGGGTGAAATATATTTATTTCCCAAATATACATATACATACACTTACTACAATATTTCGTTGGTAAAGTGAGAAATATTCAATTCCTCCAAGGCTTTGCCTGTTTGGAGGGTTTTTTAAAATTCGACAATTGAAATATTTTTCAAACGGCATCTGCAAGTACTATATAATATAATATAACTATTCTTATATTTATTGAGTATAATCAATATATATAAGGATATATATATTGATTATATATATATATAAACATACACAGAAAGGAGTATTGTTGGGAAAAGTAAGAGTAAAGTGCTTAGCGTTCGCAGACGACCTAGCTATCGTAACAGTGCAAGAAAGTGACACAATAAGAGCTATAGAGGAGCTACACAAAATTGCAGCCAAGACTGGACTACAGATCTCTTACGAGAAAACCCAGTTCATGAGCAACCTTAAGATCCCAACATTACACACAAAATACGGAACAATACACAGAACAAACAACTTTAAATACCTAGGAGAAACACTACAGATAACAGGAAGGAATAAGGTCTCGAATGAAGAGAGAAGAATGAAACTGGAGAGGGCCTACAAATTAACATGGAGCCACTACAATAAAAAAGCTATTTCACAAAAAGCCAAACTTCGACACTACGACACAGTGGTACTCCCGGAAGCACTGTACGCAGCAGAAACCACAATAATACAAGGCCAGACAGGAATCAAACAAATAGAGAAGACTGAACGGAAGATACTTAGGAAAATATTTGGGGCCACACAAAAAGACGGAGTATGGATAAAAAGACCAGCTAAAGAATTATACGAACACACAGAGAAAATAACAGACAAAATCAGGAAACGAAGACTACAGTTCTACGGACACCTTAGCAGAATGGAACCACATAGGTTAACAAGACAGATTTTCGACTGGGTTAGCACAAGGAAAGACAACAAATGGATGAACGAGGTAAAAAGCGATATGGGACAACTTAACATCACACAGGAAACAACACAAAATAGAACACTTCTGAGGAATCTGATCAAGAAAAACATACTACAAGAGGCACCGCACAGCAAAAAAACACAATGGACTGAACAGAGACGACAAGAACATAGCCAGAGGATGAAGGAATACTGGGCGAACAAGAAGACAGAGAAAAGGAAGGAGAGAGAGTGTGTAAAGTGGACCGAAGAAAGAAAACAAAAACACAGTGCACGAATGAGGGACGTTTGGGCAGCACGGAAAGAAGAGACAGCAAGAAAAGGGACATGAAGTTTAGTCTAAATGCGCTCTTCAAGGGCATAACACAAATAATAATAATAATATATATATATATACATACATACATCAGTATTGAATATTAAATTTCCAAACTACTAAAATTATAATAAATTGTACATTACAATAAAATTTCAAAAAACAAATTAACATTTTTTTTTTTTTAGAGCATTTATCATACAAAATAAAACAAGTAAGATTTATCATAATATTGAGTAACAAGGCAAAACTGAATACAATTAAATACATATATAAAACAAAAATTCTTCAATATTCTGAATGGTGAATAGCCATAGCTTAAATTCTTTTAGAAATACATGTATATTAATTATATCTTTCATGTTGTTTGGTAATTTATTAAATAATGTAGGTGCTAAGAAATTAAATGATTTTGTAAAATATGAATTGGTTGGCTTCGGTACGGACACATTTCTATTACTACGCAGCTTGGTTGTATACTCATTATTTTCCCTACAATTTCTACTTCTTAAGAAAAATATTTTTAGCACCTTATATACATAAATATATCGTACTGGAAGAATTTTCAACGAACAAAAAATTGGAAATGAATGTTCGAAGCGATTACTTTTTGTTATTATTCTCATAAAATGTTTCTGAACTGTGATTATAGGTTTTAGGTTAGAAAAAAATGTACCTCCCCAACATACAACCCCGTATTCTAATCTGCTATGAACTAATGAAATATATAATGATCTCAATAAACTATTACTACACATACTTCGAATGTAATAAAAGAGTCTGATGGTATTATTTATTTTATTTGTGATATTTGTTATGTGATCTTTCCAATTTATCTTTTCATCTAATATAATTCCTAAATATTTTACATTAGGTACATTCTTTAATTCACAGCAATCGTCATTACATTCTCCACCATTAATTATACAATTGATGCATTTTAAGACAATTTTATTTTCCTGCTTATAAGCCTTTTTAAGAGAAAAATTGATAAATTTTGTCTTTTCAGGGCTTAAGGCCATATCGTTTTTACAAAACCACCATTGAATTGAAAGTAAATCCTGGTTCATCTTAGTAGCAATTAAATTCCAAGAATCTTCAGAATAGGACAACGCGGTATCATCGGCGAAAGAAGTTATACTAGCATTTAACTTAGCATTGCACAAATCATTAATATATATTAAAAATAAAGTAGCCCCTAATACCGACCCCTGAGGCACACCATGTTTAATTTCCCCCATTCCACTTACTACTATATTGACTTTGACACATTGCATCCTCCTCTCTAAATAACTTTTAAACCAATTGTGTACTATGCCCCTAACCCCACAATTATATAATTTTTCTAGAAAAATACTATGGTTCACTGTGTCGAACGCCTTTGTTATATCTAGAAATAGTCCACTAACCTTTTTTCCGTCATTTACACCTTTTGATAATCTATCCATAAATTCTACTAGTGCTGCTTCCGTATTAATACCCCCTCTAAATCCAAATTGATTCGGACTGAGTATGTTATTCTTTTCCAGAAAGTCAACTAATTTCTGTTTCATAATCCTTTCAATAATCTTTGCAAAGGAAGATAGTAGAGATATTGGCCTGTAATTATTACAAGCCTCCCTTACACCTTTCTTAAAAATTGGAATTACCATAGCGTTCTTCAGCCTTTCAGGAAAAACGCCTGTCTCAAAACTTAGATTAACTATATACAAAATTACAGAACTAATTTCCTTAAAATTTTTTTTGATTACAGTCGAGTTTACTCCATCAAGACCCGGTGAGATTCCATTTTTCAAAAGGTTTACTGCCTTTTCTATATCATTTTCTAATACTGGAGCTAGAAACATCGACTTTGGTAATGGTTGGTTAGGAAAATATTCTTTGCAATCTAGCAAATCAAGATTTTTTGGTTTTTGACTGCTGTTTATTATTTTTTCAGTAACGTTCAAGAAATATACGATTTAGGTACATGCCATCACGGTATTTATACGATACAGCAGGAGAGCATACCCGATTACTGTTTAAATTTGAATCCGATTAAGACCTGCGGTGTGATTGTTATTGGCTGTGAATAATATTTTTAGAGTAAAAAACGACAGTTTCCTAAACACTATAAGAGAATCGTATACTCACTGAGTAACTATATGTCGGAGGTGCAGGGGGATGAAAACGATGGGAGTCTAACGTACTTTCATGCAATTTATAAGTCAGGGTTCATGGGGATAAAACGAACTTCTGTTTAGGATTGGCCTTTAATTCAAAAATTAGATATACTCCATAGATAATATTGAAATGTTTCAGGTAAAGTGGAAGAAGGGACTTTTTAGTCCCAACTTCACCTGGTTAAATAAAGACGTATTTCATTTCACATGAATTTTATATTTTACTAAATTATATTGTAGGTTGTTAACTTTAGGTCACTTGATAATGTTTTACACGTGATTCTCATATACCCATTTAGTCACTAGGCTTTGTAGGTATTGTTATTTTTGTTTTAAAATTACATGTCAAAATGTTTATCTCTTCGTTAATGGCGGTTTTATTTTGTGTGAAGCCTGTAATGAATCTTAGTTTGCATTGTAATAATTGTATTGAAACATAACCAAGTTGAACACTGCAAAAATCTACAAAAACAAGTAGTTAATTTTTCCAATACAACTGGAAGTCACTAATCAAGTGATTTCTCTGAGGAATTGGAGTTCAGAAACTTCTTCAGCACTTTATCTGAAATCGAGGTAAATTACTTTCTTTGCTTTTGGAAATTTTCTCTGTAAAGTAAGATAATTATATAATTTCCATTAATTAATTTAATATATATTTGTTATTCAGTCAGTACTTGTTGCTTTACATGCCTTAAGTACACAAACCACAGGATTATAAATGTCTTCGTAGTGAAAATCAAACCAAGAATTGTATTTTCAGGAATAAACATGTTAATACTAACACATCTCGCTTAGCAAGTAAGTATTACTTGGAGGTCTTTTAATCAGTGATTGGTTCAGTTGTTTCCCAATATTGATCTCTGATGCTAGTAATAGTATTTTAATCCTTCAAACGAATATTCTTAGTATTCTTAAAACTAAATATTCCATGATGAAACTAAATATTCCAAGATGAAAAGTACAAATTATTCAAGTATTCAGTCAAGGTGCTGAAAATAAAATGCTCAATACGATTATTTCTATTAAAACAGTAATTTCTCATCCCATAAATCTCAGAAAATGTTTCCATTTTGATTGTAAGTTAATTTTTAATTTTAGAATATCATGTTCAGATATGTGTGGGATGTTACTCCGGCCATGTACTGAAGATAACTTTCTAACCTAACACTGTGCACTAACTCATGAATTTGTTCTTAAGCTACGCAATATAACTAAGATCCCTTAACATAATTTAAGCCTTCGGGGACACTCCCAAAACACAAGCACTGCAAGTATACCAAAAGGCTAATTCACATAACCATCTGTATTCTGTGGTTTTATAATGTATTATTATCGTACATTGCATGTGTGGGAACAGTTCTATTGTAAAACCGTGAAGTGAAGGTATAAAAAAAAAGTAAAAATACTGAGAAATATTCAAGAATATTCCTACATACATTACTGCGATCTTCACTGTCATAACATCAAAGACCGTACAACAATGGTAAGTTGAGAGTCTTCTCTCTCTGGTATAGGACGGGTATCGTCAATCTTTCTACAACCTCCACCCCCGTAAAAATAATGTCACCTAGTCAAGGAAGTTGGACTCCTTCCTAAATGTATCATTAACTATTTTGAAAATATTATAAGTTAGTATCTCTAAACAGAAATGCTCTTTCTTGGTATATTTATTACATTAAATTATAAAACTCTTCTTGTTCTATTTAGAAATGTAACACAAACAATACTGTCGTACCGGGCATGCGTGTTAACATTTATGAAACAGTAATATATTAATTAAGTCTAATAATATTTGTTCTCAGATCATTCTCATATTCTAATGATTAGCTATTTAATAATACTTTCCCATTATTCTACTTAAGCTGTACTTGTTTTTAAACACAATCAAACTGCTAACACAACTATATGCGTATTTTAAGTCAAATATAAATGAAACATGAGTGTGAATGACTTTTGTAATCTTGTTACTAAATGAGATCGGCTTATGAAATCGAAAGAGTCATCTATTAACAGCTCAATAGCCAGGGAAACTATGTTGCCTACGGCTTTACTTGTAAACCAAACCACGTAGTATTGGTCTGAATTTAAGTTAATCTACAAATATTATAATTGATTCTCTTCCCTACACAACAACTTAACTTAGCCTACCACTTAAAATTTACACCCCGGACTCACTATAGTTTAAGCTGATAGCAACCAATGAGCGGACGCAATGTCGGTATTAAGAGTACCGAGTAACAACCTATCGCCTACAACCTATACAACACAGTTAAGTATGTGGGTTACAGCATTGCGCCACTAATGAGGTCAGTATATACATGGTGTGTATTTATCTATCGACCAAGTCTAAAAATGATTAAACGACGTGAAATTTAATCTGATTGTAAGCAAATCTCAAACTTATTCCAAGCGTTCAGCCCTTTTCAATCACTGCTTGGTCGATCCACCACGTAGTGCTTTTGTTTTTTTAAATAAAATTTACCCAAAAACTATCAAATTAAAGCACTGACATATTTTATACACTTTCGTATGCCTTTTCATTTATTTATTCGACAGCACCAACACAATATTAATAATATTTAGTTAAAAGTAACATTATTAGCTCGTGCCTTTCCTTATTTAAAGTGTCTCTCTTACATTTAATAGTATATTTTATAGTAGATTGACTTGATGTAATTAACTGATTCTATCATACTATTTAATAACTGACAACAGTTTTAAATTTTCCCTGTTTGAACATTACCAAACATTTCATGCAAATGTTCTGTCTCTTGGAGAATGATAGCTGTGTTTTAAGTGGAAAGGTTTCTTCTGTAATAGCGGGAAACACTTAGCGTAACTCCACCCAGTATGTCGGACTACAAATCCTCTTCCCTTTGTCTTGCAGCTTCAATCAATGCACGTAAATGTTAATAATTTATATATTATTCCCAAAATGTTGTGATTTATAAATCTGTATAGAATAGTTTTCAAGTATTTAAGTACATAATGTGCTGCCTATTTATGTTTTTACTGCATGCTTATATATGTGTATATATAAATTCATTAATTTGTTATCAAACTGCATTTATAATATGAAAATCACGATACTGTAACTATACAGTCTACATAGTATGTAATAATACAATCATTCATAATGCATTAGATTATTTTTATGTAATGCCTATTTACATTTGGATTTATCAACAAATTGAATTACTCTTAATTTAGCAAACAACTCTGCAAAATGAATAAGTTATTGTTGCTCGGACACTTGTACTAAAATTTCAACATTCAATTTTTTACCAAAAATAGTATCATTACATGTAACATAATGACTGTAGTTTCCTACAGTACATCTTGTACATGGTAATACAATGCGATACATGTCTTGTACAATGTAACACAATACACTTCTACTATGTATTGTCTATAAATATAAATGTCTTCTTATTATTAAAGTACTATTTAGAACATACTTTAAGTAAATAAGGTATGCTGAAAAACACAATAATGCAAGGAATACCTTATGCATATAATTTAATTAGAAAATGACGTGTTATTGTAAGTAATAAAGAGGTTTTTATAAATATTTTTAAGGAAGTTACCTTTTATAATTATTACCAGTCTAGGAGTTAATTTCACAATTGTTATAAATACTAAATGTACAGTTCTTTCTCCAAATCCAAACATCTTAAGTCTATTGTAAATTATTGAAATGTTTACCTAACTTTGACGATTAATCTTAAAACCATTCATATATTATTTACTTACCACAGAATCGTTCATGGTCGATTACTTAAGAATCTTTAAATTATCTCAGAAATTATAACTTTTCTCTTTTGGAATATGTTTTATAATCAACATGAATTTGATATATTTTAGTAAATCCAACTAAAACTGAACTGAAAATTAAAATTTTTATATTATTTTACACGGGTTCCAAGATAATGATACTATTTCAACATAATATAATACAATTGTTCAATACAACCATTATCGAACAGTAAATCGAGTTGGAAATTTAGTAAATATAGATATATTTTATAAATAATTATTCAATTAGTATCAGAATCATTACCACCTGATTGTAAAATACGCAGTGTGCTTGGATGTACACTGAGTGTTAAAATTGATTATAACAATCCTTCTGAATCAACGCCAAGTTATAAACAGCCTCTGAGCCTCTCTACAGTTGAAGTGGCGACTAAAAGTGTTTTATCCTCGAGTGAGATAGACTGGAAGGAAAACATTTCAAACTATAAGTTTTTAGTGGAAGATGACGATACAGAACATACGTCAGTGGTATTTCATATGATGTATTCATTGCACTAAGATTTCTTATTGAGTAAACACAATAGACAATGTTGCATTGGTGCTAGCCCTTTATATATTGAAAATAAAACATAAATCATTTCATCCCTATTACGATACGAAGTTTAGTTGTTAATTTGTAGTTATTTGTTAGCATGCAGTTTTTTTTTTTTTTTTTTTATCAATACGTTTTAATTTATATACAATAAAAGAGTTTTAAATCTATGATAAGGTACTAAGTGAATAACATAAATAATATGAGATTAATATTCCTAGAAATATTTTTTTGTTTTTTAAAACATTACAAGCGTTAAGAATAACCGTTGGAAGATTTGAAGGTGTATGCGCAAATTTAGACGTGTCACTCAACATTCTGAAAATCACGTTAAAGCAGGAAATGCCATCCGTTTTTGCGCAACTGGTACGATAAAGCCTCCAGAGGCGATTTAACGCGCAAGTGTCGGACGCAATTGCTGGCAGAATTTGCGTCGCATTATCTCCCCTTCTGGACGTCCAATTGGTAGTTTAGACGCATTCAGTTGACCAACGTGAGCTTCTGAACAAGAATGTACGAGCTCGTATAGCTAGAATTTCATTTAGGAAAGTTCAGCCATTGGAAGATTTGACGGTTTTTGCAGAAATATCCACCCACTCAAATCCCGACGTGTGGTACGCTTTTCTGAAGTAAGATTTCACGCTGAAGACGGAAATTCCATCAGTTTTTGCGCACATTAAACTATAAAGCCTTGTGAGGCAATGACACGCGCACGTGTTGGACGCAATTTCTTTCAGATTTTGTGTCTCATTATCTCGCCTTCTTGACGTCCCATGGGCCGTTATTACGAATTCATTGACCAACGCGAGCTTTTGAACAAGAAAGTATAGTTAACATTTCACTCCTAAAAATACAGCTGTTTCGCGTAAAAAAGTTTCATCTGGGTACCCTTGGAAGATTTTACGATTTTTGCGGAAAATACGCTTACTCAAATGCTGACATGTGGCTCAACATTATGAAATATAATGTCACGTTAAAGCCAGAAATTCCATCCGTTTAGGTTCAACTCGTACGATATGGGTTTCAGAGGCAATTAAATAATTAAAGATGAACAATAAAATGTTAAAGCAGTTTTAGTAACATAGTGGTAATCGTTATTATTAAAATCAGTATCAGCCCCTTAAGCCAACTTCTAATAATGCTGTAGATCTGAATTAGAAATCGATTTAAACAGCTAATGGTAACAGTTCTGCCAACATCATTTTATCGGCTATAAAATATTAACACATTTGTTTCAGTTTATTTGTTGTAATCAAATACACAATGAATTAAATCGTGAAAATATATAAGCTAAGCATGAATTTTCTAAATATAGGCTATGTTGTAATGTTTGCAGAATAGGTAAGTCATTTTTTTTAATGCATATTAAAAAAATCTTTATCTCAATGGTAAGCTACATAAACAATCTGAACGTTTTGAGCTCCAATATCTACGTTATTAAGCAAAATATCGAAAAACTGAAAAAAAATAAATAAATAAAATTACTATTTCCATCTTAAACAATCATAAAATATAGGGTGTTCAGTAATGAAATTCAAAATTGATCGTCGTATTGTAAAATGGCGGCCGTTTTTCAAAATATCAAAATAAATATGTGTTTTTAATTGTCTCTAAAAACAAGGTAATGTTCCCCATTTCAAGTTGTTTGTCAGACTTATGGTTTCCATGATATCAATGGTGGTCCATTTTAATATAATATTGGAATAGTAGGCTAATATTGACAAAAACGATGGAAAATTAAAAGCTAAGAAAAACTGGCATTCCACTTCAGAAAATTAAAATATTACTCTTGTAAGACATCAAGCTAAGGCCAGTTTATAGTAGAGAGTTTCAAGATAAGGTTTAGGGGTAGTTCTGACCATCGTCATAATGTACCAAATGCGTCAGAATGACCCAAAGTGCTTATAGAAATCGCCAGAAAGGTGCACTTTGCGTATATATAAATTAAAAGTGTATTAACTAACGTTTCAATATTTCACGTTTATTATACAATGATGACTTACACATTTGTCTACGATCTATTAATTTTGATGAACGTTATCTTCTCTTTCACAAGTGCTCTATTATTTTAAATACTTTAACATTTAAATACGGATTTGCAGTTGTATATTGAAATAATCATAATATATAATTGAAGCAAAATTAACTTTCAATTGTTATACATCTTATAATCTAGGTATTATGAAAATGTCAAATCGCCATATTAGTATTGAAACCTATTTAAATATTTTTCTATTTAAGTGAACGAATAATTGGGTAAATTAAGTTACTTTGACACACTATGATTCTAGAAAGTTTGAATGAGTTTATCTAGTAAGTAATACGGATAAGATATTTCATATATCATGATTATTTAAAAATATATATTTACCTGAGGGCCTAGTCATTATTTTTTAGAAGAGAAAATATATGTTTAATGTCTTTGATAAATAACATTTTATACATATTCTTAGTAAATTTGGACCATACTATTGTTCAAAATTATAAATACTTAAGATAGCCAGAGTTTGGAGTAAGCATTGTTCCTAAACGTAGTCTGCGTACAATGTTATCTTCCTTATAATATGAGAAGGTCAGATTATTCAAACAATAGTCTGAACAACAATGAACAACAACGAACAACAATGAACAACAACAACAAGTAAACAACAATGAATGAACTGTAGGTTCGTGTTTTTACACAGACAAAACATGTTGTAAATTCTAACAAAATCCAAAACTTTTAGAAATCTATATGTTGTTAGTAAATAAAATTAATATAGTGGAATATAATGTTTGTTAACGTATTCACAGATGTAAGTTATTAATATGTTTTAATGTAAATACGAATAAACCAAGTTCTAATTTTACTTTAAAACGTAAAATTAACAACTCTCTCTATTGTTTGTAGGTTTGTAATAATATAGTAGTCTTATTTAATAAATATCTAACTATAATCTTTATCTAACATTAATTGATTTTTTCTGTTTTTCAGCTTACTAAATTTCATTTGTATCTCTTCTACCAGTATAATAATTATTTATTTCTGTTTCCATTATATGCACAAAGTATACAGTCGCAAAATAGTAAAACCAACTAAAAGCTGAATGCACATGTGTATAAACAAAAGTATTACTACACTGAAAGATAAGTTAATTTTTTGTTTTAAAATATAGCTAAATAATTTTGTTTATAAAACCACGTTATTTATAATATTACGGTATATTATTTGTTGATCTATTAATGAGAGATGTGTAGAAAAACATATTTTTTTTTTTTTTTGGCAAAAATTATAACTGATTATGCACAGGTATTGGGCAAGGTAATTAAACGATTGAACATTTTAGAAGTTTAATGTAGTTACAGTGAGTATATATTATAAGGAAAGTAAACGACATGCATATTATATTTAGTACATATAGGGGTTTCAGCAACAGAGTGGAATGGTTCAAACACTTAGCTGCCTTACTTCAACGGCGTGACTAACTCTCGGCTTCAAGTGTTCAACTTCAGCAGCAGTGTTTAGTTTGAAAACAAAAATCTGTAATGAACTGACACATTTCTTTAGCTGCTATTTATTGTTACATTATTATTCTTTGAGTTATTGGTATTATTAATTATTATTTTAGTACTATGTAATGTTTTTAACCAATTCTTCTAAGATTGATTCGTTATTTTTAATCACGCCGACCAATAATCATTGCTGCTAATGACTTTGTAGGTGGAGTATGGTACTGTGCTGCCAGCATGCTGCCTACCGTCTGTATAGTTGCTGTGACAACATTAAATGTAAGGAACTAGTGTAAGAAATGTCTCTCTTTATCTGTCACCTCCAGTAATCAGTCCATATAGAACACCATTTTACTAAGTGACTTTTATATACTCGTCCACATGAGTGTTGTTATTTATCTATATCTCCATTCAATACATATCCATAGGTTTATAATATATAATTAAAACATTATATTATTCAAATATCTTTAGTAATTTTAAATCACGTTGATTATAGATACGTACCCATAACGTATGCATGGTCGGAGAAAGTATCTTAGGTCTAGTGATGAGTAAATCATAATAATTCCTTAAATAATTCTTTACATATGCTGATAACAGTTATCATTTTAGCTTGCTAGTATATAAGATTATGGTATTGCTACTTGAGTATAAGTAGACAATTCAACTTTATTATTGATTTCCTTATGATAAATTTGTCTAAAAATAAATGTACAGAGGTACATTTATTGTAATCTAAAGACAATAACTGGTTGTTATATAAGGTATGCGGCGAAAGTACTTTGAAAAATGTAAACGGCTTGTTCAAAGGTTTCTCAAAAATTAAAAACAAGTAAAGAGCAAAACTAACTATCCACATCCATGTTTTATAAAACATTACAATCGCTGTGAATACATTACAATTGTGGGTAGAATATGTAATGTAGTGATGTTTTACCACACTGTTAATGCTGTGGGGTATATGATTAGTGTGTGTATATGTATAATTATGAGATGTAATTTTGTAGAACATGGCTACTGTTTAATGTTTAACTACCTTAAAGTTCTAGATAAAATACAGTCACTATTTCCGGAACACCTTTATAAACAAACAACTGTAAGAAGCTGTTTTATAATTCGTTACGGTCCCCTTTATATGTAAAAAAACCATTAACATTATTTCAGTCCCTTTTATAATCTCATATTATATGACTGTTACATTAATACATAATGTTCCTGTAATATATTATAATTGTTCATCTTTAATGTTTTAGCATACAATACGAAACAATGTGTATGTAAGGATTGTATCTTAAATTACATTCTTTATATAGTTACTCAATAAGCTATAATAATAATGATTCTTTATACCAAAAAAAATGTAAGATAAATATTTCTTAAAAATTATTTTTATTTAGTGTCAATCAGTGATTTTTTTACAATGAAAGGGTGTAAATATGGTGTAAGGGTAACTCAGACGCTAAGGCTTCGGACTGTGGGGTTCGAATCCCCACTGAGCCAACGGTTGGTACTTCACTCGTTGAATAAAGTTCACGCACAGGCTTGTGAACTGGGGAGTGAAGTTAAAAAAATTTAAGCAAATAATTTGGTGTAATCATTTTCTAACAGTAATAAGTTGGATGTCATCAATATAAATGACATTTTTAAGTTCGAACTGAATGTCCAACTACGGTTCCAGTTACCATAAGGAATCTATTCCAATAAGGAAATAGGAGACATTTTAGGTTTCTAGGCACGTTGAGTTAGCTGCTGAACAATGAGAGATACAAAGTTCCTTTTCATGCTGATAATTTAACCCACGACTATTATGTGGTTGGCTAATATACAACTCAGTTACCTAATAGTTAATAGTAAGAACAATTTAGTTTGAATATTGCCTATTGAATTCTTGCTGTTATGAGATAAAAACTATGATTGGAATATTAAATTCTAAATTTAAAGTAAATTATCTCATTGTTTTACTAACGGATTTTTAAAATGAAAATAAACAAACATCATCGAGTATTGAATGGTGGATTAAATGAATCCTATAACAGTTACATATAAGTGATCAAAACAACTCAAACGTTCATAACAATTATTTTGTTAAATGATCAAATATATTAAAATATTTAAAATCCTTAAAAAAAGTATTTGTACATAGATAATAAAATATACTACTGTTTACGAGAAATTCCCTCCCAACAGTGAGATGTCTGAAACAGTAAAAAGTCCTTTAAATGAAATGTAATGACGTTTTGAGAAACGACGAAGTCTGGAAAGCTATGAATAATCCTTTTGAATTAATCGTTTCTTATAAATGTATCTAGATGATATTAAACCTGAAAGCTCAGTCATCTTGGCAATTTAATTACTCGATTAATCAATATTACGATGGCTCTTCTTAAAGAAAATATACTTTCAAGGCAGCCTATTGATGTATAACAGTAGAACTATCATATAATTGTACTTAGGAAGTTAGTTACATGATTAAAAAATAATACAACCTATTAATAATATGGACTACAAACAATATCATTTCACTGATTACATAATAAAAAATAAACGTAACCATTCCCGTTTTTTTAAGTATTGGCTTAATACCTTGCAGAGTCAAAATTGAGGGAGTAGTCAATGTTACAAGTAAAATAAATAAGGTAGATAGAGTAGAATAAACTATAAGTATACAGACAGTAATCATCTTAAATAAGGTAGAAAGAGTAGAATAAACTATAAGTATACAGACAGTAATCATCTTAAATAAGGTAGAAAGAGTAGAATAAACTATAAGTATACAGACAGTAATCATCTTAAATAAGGTAGAAAGAGTAGAATAAACTATAAGTACACAGACAGTAATCATCTTAAATAAGGTAGAAAGAGTGGAATAAACTATAAGTATACAGACAGTAATCATCTTAAATAAGGTAGATAGAGTGCAATAAACTATAAGTGTACAGACAGTAATCATCTTAAATAAGGTAGATAGAGTGGAATAAACTATAAGTATACAGACAGTAATCATCTTAAATAAGGTAGAAAGAGTGCAATAAACTATAAGTATACAGACAGTAATGATCTTAAATAAGGTAGATAGAATGGAATAAACTATAAGTATACAGACAGTAATCATCTTAAATAAGGTAGATAGAGTGGAAAAAACTATAAGTATACAGACAGTAATCATCTTAAGTAAGGTAGATAGAGTGGAATAAACTATAAGTACTAATAAACTAACTGTAAATAAACTATAACTGTAAATAAACTATAAGACAGTAATCATCTTAAATAAGGTAATCATCTTAAATAAGGTAGATAGAGTGGAATAAACTATAAGTATACAGACAGTAATCATCTTAAATAAGGTAGATAGAGTGGAATAAACTATAAGTATACAGACAGTAATCATCCTAAATAAGGTAGATAGAGTGGAATAAACTATAAGTATACAGACAGTAATCATCTTAAATAAGGTAGATAGAGTGGAATAAACTAGAAGTATACAGACAGTAATCATCTTAAATAAGGTAGATAGAGTGGAATAAACTATAAGTATACAGACAGTAATCATCTTAAATAAGGTAGATAGAGTGGAATAAACTATAAGTATACAGACAGTAATCATCTTAAATAAGGTAGATAGAGTGGAATAAACTATGAGTATACAGACAGTAATCATCTTAAATAAGGTAGATAGAGTGCAATAAACTATAAGTATACAGACAGTAATCATCTTAAATAAGGTAGATAGATTGGAATAAACTATAAGTATACAGACAGTAATCATCTTAAATAAGGTAGATAGAGTGCAATAAACTAAAAGTATACAGACAGTAATCATCTTAAATAAGGTAGATAGAGTGCAATAAACTATAAGTATACAGACAGTAATCATCTTAAATAAGGTAGATAGAGTGCAATAAACTATAAGTATACAGACAGTAATCATCTTAAATAAGGTAGATAGAGTGGAATAAACTATAAGTACTAATAAACTAACTGTAAATAAACTATAACTGTAAATAAACTATAAGACAGTAATCATCTTAAATAAGGTAATCATCTTAAATAAGGTAGATAGAGTGGAATAAACTATAAGTATACAGACAGTAATCATCTTAAATAAGGTAGATAGAGTGGAATAAACTATAAGTACTTATAAACTAACTGTAAATAAACTATAAGACAGTAATCCTCTTAAATAAGGTAGATAGAGTGGAATAAACTATAAGTATACAGACAGTAATCATCTTAAATAAGGTAGATAGAGTGGAATAAACTATAAGTATACAGACAGTAATCATCTTAAATAAGGTAGATAGAGTGGAATAAACTATAAGTATACAGACAGTAATCATCTTAAATAAGGTAGATAGAGTGGAATAAACTATAAGTATACAGACAGTAATCATCTTAAATAAGGTAGATAGAGTGGAATAAACTATAAGTATACAGACAGTAATCATCTTAAATAAGGTAGATAGAGTGGAATAAACTATAAGTATACAGACAGTAATCATCTTAAATAAGGTAGATAGAGTGGAAGAAACTATAAGTATACAGACAGTAATCATCTTAAATAAGGTAGATAGAGTGGAATAAACTATAAGTATACAGACAGTAATCATCTTAAATAAGGTAGATAGAGTGCAATAAACTATAAGTATACAGACAGTAATCATCTTAAATAAGGTAGATAGAGTGCAATAAACTATAAGTATACAGACAGTAATCATCTTAAATAAGGTAGATAGAGTGGAATAAACTATAAGTACTAATAAACTAACTGTAAATAAACTATAACTGTAAATAAACTATAAGACAGTAATCATCTTAAATAAGGTAATCATCTTAAATAAGGTAGATAGAGTGGAATAAACTATAAGTATACAGACAGTAATCATCTTAAATAAGGTAGATAGAGTGGAATAAACTATAAGTACTTATAAACTAACTGTAAATAAACTATAAGACAGTAATCCTCTTAAATAAGGTAGATAGAGTGGAATAAACTATAAGTATACAGACAGTAATCATCTTAAATAAGGTAGATAGAGTGGAATAAACTATAAGTATACAGACAGTAATCATCTTAAATAAGGTAGATAGAGTGGAATAAACTATAAGTATACAGACAGTAATCATCTTAAATAAGGTAGATAGAGTGGAATAAACTATAAGTATACAGACAGTAATCATCTTAAATAAGGTAGATAGAGTGGAATAAACTATAAGTATACAGACAGTAATCATCTTAAATCTAAATAGTTCTGAGCACAAAATATGTTAATAATATACTATTCTTTATTGAAAACTATAGAAACTTTTTACGGTCAGAAAACTAAGTTCAGTTTTTTAAAACATTCCTGTGAATATTTGTCCATCATGGCCACACTGGCAGTAACTTCAGAGTAATTTAATAAAGAATTTTCAAGTAGTAATGCAATTAAAATTAATAACATAATACTGTATATAAAATTAATTACGAAATAAAAAACTGTAAATATTTGATTTGTATGGATATATTTTTAATTCGTGGGATATGCTTGAGAAAAGATCAGTAATTGGTTATGTTCTAAATTCACTATAAAATTAGAGTTTAGATTGAAAATCTTTTAGAGAGCAGAACCAATTAAAACAAATTGCCTAAAATAAATGTATATTATACTCTCCCATACCAGAAATTTATTACCATAGATTTCCATTGAAGGCCTTTATTTTATATTTGACAATTATTTGAATAAATTATGATTATTTAGAGTACCAACTGCTAAATTATACTTTAAAAACATTTTTAATTTTATTTTACATTTTGATTTAGTTTTAATTACTTTTTATCAAATAAATTTTTGAACTGTAGTTGTGTTCTTTAAAAATGGTATTGTACTATAAATATTAAAATAGTAAAACAATTATAATATGTTGGTTTGTGATGAAATTTTAAAACAACTTACCCACATATTTGTAATATATTATACAGTAAAATATATTATAAACGTGTAAACAGCTTCACTATGCTATAACATTGGATACTATACTGCAATTAAATTTAATTCACAACAATTAATAACAATGCTTTTTTATACAGTGTTTTATTCCCAGCATAACGTAATGATAACAACTACACAATGTTGAGTAATTGATTTTTCAATTTGACTATTGAACCATAAAAATGTGTGTGACCAGTTATTTTGTTTTGGTTTTTTCAGTTTATTTTAAACATAGTTAGTATACAATTAGACAAATTTAACACAAATTTTTATAGTTAACCTGTCTACTAACATTTTTAGATTGTACTAGAGTGTGATTGTTGGTTAGTTTTGAAATGCAAAGAAGTGAAAATTTTAAATTTGGTTGTTACTGCAACAATGAGAATCTACTTTCTCAGAATTCTCAATAATTTAGCCCTATTTTATAATTTTTATCCACTTGGAATTGTATTTCATGTCCTTATCTACATAACTGAAACAGTATAAAAACCGTTTTGGATTCAGATATACTAACAATTTTCAATTAAAGTTTTAAAAAATCATCAAGTTTACATTATTCTAAGGAGCAAGTTTCTATGGAAATTGTTTAATTTTAATAACTTTTCGAAAATCAATTTCGATTGTATCGAGAGAATCCTAACTTAAATGGATATTTGTTGAAAGTGCAACAATATAATAATTTATGAATTTTTGTTATATTGCTCATTGACAGACATGTCCAGCTATTCATTTGTATCAAACATGCATGTGGCCTATACATGAGCATTATTAAATGTATGTATTTTAATTTAAAAACGTTATAATGTTGTCAGTGCATTTGTAAAGATTGTTTAACGTGGATATATATTTACTATAGGACCCATCCCTTCTCCTAATCGACCCCAAACTGATGTGATTCGACGG
Organism: Stictocephala bisonia; assembly: GCA_035578905.1. NCBI lineage: Eukaryota > Metazoa > Arthropoda > Insecta > Hemiptera > Membracidae > Stictocephala > Stictocephala bisonia. The sequence continues at coordinate 624,762 of JAQJVL010000080.1, forward strand.
CCGCCTTCATCACAGCGGCTATTCATACAGATTGAAGAGGGCTCGTTATAACTCCAAAGTGCTCACGCGTGTAATTCGACGGCCGCCTTCATCACAGCGGCTATTCATACAGATTGAAGAGGGCTCGTTATAACTCCAAAGTGCTCACGCGTGTAATTCGACGGCCGCCTTCATCACAGCGGCTATGCATACAGATTGAAGAGGGCTCGTTATAACTCCAAAGTGCTCACGCGTGTAGTTCGACGGCCGCCTTCATCACAGCGGCTATTCATACAGATTGAAGAGGGCTCGTTTATAACTCCAAAGTGCTCACGCGTGTAATTCGACGGCCGCCTTCATCACAGCGGCTATTCATACAGATTGAAGAGGGCTCGTTATAACTCCAAAGTGCTCACGCGTGTAATTCGACGGCCGCCTTCATCACAGCGGCTATTTATACAGATTGAAGAGGGCTCGTTATAGTAACTCCAAAGTGCTCACGCGTGTAATTCGACGGCCGCCTTCATCACAGCGGCTATTCATACAGATTGAAGAGGGCTCGTTATAACTCCAAAGTGCTCACGCGTATAATTCGACGGCCGCCTTCATCACAGCGGCTATTCATACAGATTGAAAAGGGCTCGTTATAACTCCAAAGTGCTCACGCGTGTAATTCGACGGCCGCCTTCATCACAGCGGCTATTCATACAGATTGAAGAGGGCTCGTTATAACTCCAAAGTGCTCACGCGTGTAATTCGACGGCCGCCTTCATCACAGCGGCTATTCATACAGATTGAAGAGGGCTCGTTATAGTAACTCCAAAGTGCTCACGCGTGTAATTCGATGGCCGCCTTCGTCACAGCGGCTATTCATACAGATTGAAGAGGGCTCGTTATAACTCCAAAGTGCTCACGCGTGTAATTCGACGGCCGCCTTCATCACAGCGGCTATTCATACAGATTGAAGAGGGCTCGTTATAGTAACTCCAAAGTGCTCACGCGTGTAATTCGACGGCCGCCTTCATCACAGCGGCTATTCATACAGATTGAAGAGGGCTCGTTATAACTCCAAAGTGCTCACGCGTGTAATTCGACGGCCGCCTTCATCACAGCGGCTATTCATACAGATTGAAGAGGGCTCGTTATAACTCCAAAGTGCTCACGCGTGTAATTCGACGGCCGCCTTCATCACAGCGGCTATTCATACAGATTGAAGAGGGCTCGTTATAACTCCAAAGTGCTCACGCGTGTAATTCGACGGCCGCCTTCATCACAGCGGCTATTCATACAGATTGAAGAGGGCTCGTTATAACTCCAAAGTGCTCACGCGTGTAATTCGACGGCCGCCTTCATCACAGCGGCTATTTATACAGATTGAAGAGGGCTCGTTATAACTCCAAAGTGCTCACGCGTGTAATTCGACGGCCGCCTTCATCACAGCGGCTATTCATACAGATTGAAGAGGGCTCGTTATAACTCCAAAGTGCTCACGCGTGTAATTCGACGGCCGCCTTCATCACAGCGGCTATTCATACAGATTGAAGAGGGTTCGTTATAACCCAAAGTGCTCACGCGTGTAATTCGACGGCCGCCTTCATCACAGCGGCTATTCATACAGATTGAAGAGGGTTCGTTATAACTCCAAAGTGCTCACGCGTGTAATTCGACGGCCGCCTTCATCACAGCGGCTATTCATACAGATTGAAGAGGGTTCGTTATAACTCCAAAGTGCTCACGCGTGTAATTCGACGGCCGCCTTCATCACAGCGGCTATTCATACAGATTGAAGAGGGCTCGTTACAACTCCAAAGTGCTCACGCGTGTAATTCGACGGCCGCCTTCATCACAGCGGCTATTCATACAGATTGAAGAGGGCTCGTTACAACTCCAAAGTGCTCACGCGTGTAATTCGACGGCCACCTTCATCACAGTGGCTATTCATACAGATTGAAGAGGGCTCGTTATAACTCCAAAGTGCTCACGCGTGTAATTCGACGGCCGCCTTCATCACAGTGGCTATTCATACAGATTGAAGAGGGCTCGTTACAACTCCAAAGTGCTCACGCGTGTAATTCGACGGCCACCTTCATCACAGTGGCTATTCATACAGATTGAAGAGGGCTCGTTATAACTCCAAAGTGCTCACGCGTGTAATTCGACGGCCACCTTCATCACAGTGGCTATTCATACAGATTGAAGAGGGCTCGTTACAACTCCAAAGTGCTCACGCGTGTAATTCGACGGCCACCTTCATCACAGTGGCTATTCATACAGATTGAAGAGGGCTCGTTATAACTCCAAAGTGCTCACGCGTATAATTCGACGGCCGCGTTCATCACAGCGGCTATTCATACAGATTGAAAAGGGCTCGTTATAACTCCAAAGTGCTCACGCGTGTAATTCGACGGCCGCCTTCATCACAGCGGCTATTCATACAGATTGAAGAGGGCTCGTTATAACTCCAAAGTGCTCACGCGTGTAATTCGACGGCCACCTTCATCACAGTGGCTATTCATACAGATTGAAGAGGGCTCGTTACAACTCCAAAGTGCTCACGCGTGTAATTCGACGGCCGCCTTCATCACAGCGGCTATTCATACAGATTGAAGAGGGCTCGTTATAGTAACTCCAAAGTGCTCACGCGTGTAATTTGACGGCCGCCTTCATCACAGTGGCTATTCATACAGATTGAAGAGGGCTCGTTATAACTCCAAAGTGCTCACGCGTGTAATTCGATGGCCGCCTTCATCACAGCGGCTATTCATACAGATTGAAGAGGGCTCGTTATAACTCCAAAGTGCTCACGCGTGTAATTCGACGGCCGCCTTCATCACAGCGGCTATTCATACAGATTGAAGAGGGCTCGTTATAACTCCAAAGTGCTCACGCGTGTAATTCGACGGCCACCTTCATCACAGTGGCTATTCATACAGATTGAAGAGGGCTCGTTATAACTCCAAAGTGCTCACGCGTGTAATTCGACGGCCGCCTTCATCACATCGGCTATTCACACAGATTGAAGAGGGCTCGTTACAACTCCAAAGTGCTTACGCGTGTAATTCCTAAATCAATAGATTCTAACCAGTCTTTTGAACCTACTTGTGGACTTGTTTTATTGTTAGTTAATTGTTTTCATAATATGTATCATATAACACTGAATAAATTGTAAGTCAAACTGCATTTCAACAGTAAAATAACCATGTTTTATTTGCTAAGTCATAAGTTAATAAAGCACAAATAACGAGTTTTTCAGTGAAAATCATATTTCAATATTATAATTAATCTCAAGTATAAATTAAATCAGTATTAATATAACACTTTACTTAGTTATTTAAAACAGGTGGTTTCATTTTGGTAACTACTGGATATTTTAGTTATTTTCTGAATAAGTATTTAATTACATTTCTTATTTATAGGCAAACATTATAAACAACCAATAGGGCTGATTTAAAACCATTTACTTATAAGCATATCATCAATATTAATGTTAAAAGCATATTTGTTTTTGTTAATATTAAATTGTTAATGTTTTGTATCACCATGGGTAATTTGACTACCTTTGGTGAAGCTTGACTATCAAACTACAATTATATATTATCGATGATGTAAAACAACAATATATTCCAAACAAATATGCCTCCAGTTTAAACTATGTTCCATCATGATAAAAAATATGTGTTCTTTAACCGTTATGAAATTGATCAAACGTTTTCAAACTCAACTTTTCACTTACTTAAATATACAGTGTGTACAGCTTTAACTGTCACATATTTTAAAGGATTTTTTGTTAGGTTTATAAAAGCAAATAACACCAGTTAACATGTGTTCTTTCCCAATTCGTTTTCTGACTGTGTCTGTATATATTTTTTACAAAAAAATTTAATGTCTCAAAAATCATTTGACATAAATTCTGAATTTTTTTATGAAAATTCATCTTAAAAGGCATATTCTATCTTAAAAAGATAATCAGTTTTAAAACTGTGGCTAGCACAAAATTTCAAAGTCCAAAAAAAATATACTACTCATTTTACTCAAAACTGTCAAAGTAAAATAGTTATAGACCACATTAGGCCAAATTCAATGCTATGCTGATTTAAAATATCGGGTGATAAATAACAGAGAACAATTATTTTTGGGACTGGAAATATTGTTATCGGATTAATCTTTACCCAGAAAACAATGTTTTCAGTCACAAAAAATAATATTTCTCTGCTATTTATCACCCAACATTTTAAATTGACATACCATTAAACTTTTCGTAATGCGGACTATAACCATTGTGCCTTGACATTTATGGGTAAAATGTGTAGTTTCATATTTTATTTGACTAAGAAATGTTTAAATAGCCGCAATTTTGAGGCTGATAATCTTAGACATAAAACCTTCTTAAATGTTATATATCTTCTTGAGATCAACTTTCGTACTAAAATTCAGTATTTTATATCAAACGGTTCTTGAGATATTCAATTTTTTTAACACATACATACAGAAAACTAATAGAGAAAGGACACATGTTGATGGCATTATTCTGTTATATTGACCTGACAAATAATCCTCTTTGTCTAAAATATGTTACAGTCGAAGCTGGGCACCCTGTGTATTCTAGTAAAAATAATATGTAATCCCATAATTAAACACTTCCATTTTACTTTTCCCTAAATACAATAAACACAATTCATGGCAGTTAATTCGTGAATTTTTGAACACAGTTTAATACTAAACGTTTATAGTAATTACTCCAAAGCCCCAACTTACATATTTAAACAAATCACTCACTTAATTTGAGATTCTAACTTGTAAATTGTATTAACTTTATCTTCTAATGTTTAGAAATTTAGGAATAGTGCTATAATAAAATTTGATATTTGTATTTGTTTTGTATCAGTGCAAATTGTGTAAATAAATAAATAAATGTTTAGGTATATTGTTATGATAGTGCATGCACACAGTTTAGAATGTGTCAGGGATAATATGGATTGATCACGTGCTATAGATGTATATTACATTACCCGTACAATACATAACATAGCACTCTTTATACTGTATATAGGTGCTGATACTGTATCAGACATATCAATCTTCATCGAAAAATGTTTTTAGTTTCTTGAAATATGATAAATGGCTTACATTGTTACTGTTGCAGGAACGTTTGTTATACTAAGCTGTACTACTTATATTCCAAAATAAAACTAATTTTTATATTTAACTATAAAAACGTAATTAATTTGTGTATTTAAAATTGCTATTTCTTTTTGAAATGTCTGTAAATTCTCAAATTACTAAGTCTTCTGTTGTCTTTTCAAGTATAAATATATTTATTTTTATTTGATAAAATGTTATATATTTGGCATTCGTACAACAAGTATTGTATTATATTTTATTAAAATAAAATGTATAACTGTTATAAAATTAAAACTTTGCCATAATATGATCATTGAATCTGAAACTATAAGCAAATTAATAAAATGTTGTTGATATTATAATTTATCTTATTCTCTGGATACAAAATCAAAAGATGAAGTCAGAACTCATAAAAGTATATGAATGAAATATAAATGAATACACTTCCTATTAAAGTATTCATAATTACAAATGTTAGTATGCATGAGACTAGCATTCCAAAATTATTTTTGTGAAATTGTTACCTCAAAAATGTTTGAAATATATTTGTTATAGCGTACATTAGTAATTAGTTTTATACAATACACATATTATTCAAAATATTTACTGAATAAATGTCCACACTGTAATTTTACACACATATATCAATAAATTACGAACAATATGGCATTACTTCTGCTTATTAAAACAAGTAGAACTTTGTGTACATTTCCATTTTTATCTTTACCTAGCCGATAGTCTTAGCTCCACTACGAGATGGTTCTCCACGCTTACCTGTCCTTCCCTCCTTGGTTGTCTCAAAAGATCATAGCAATATAAAAGCTTAGCCTGATGCCGTTTTCCTAGATAAACAAAAGTATAAAGAGGAAGTTTTGTTGGGGTGTACAGAACAATTTAGTGCACTCATGACAGTGTTAGTAGAAGTAAAACTAAACAATTAACAATGAAAACAAAATTAGCAATATTTTGTACCGTATAGTTTATGTATATCTGGTATTAAAATAAATTATAACAATATATTTATGCCAATGCTACTATTACCGATAAAAGTAAAAGTTGAGCGGCTGTTTTTACCCTTTAGGAATGCAGTTTCCAGTAATTCTTTCATGGTGAATCTGAATAATCCAAAGGCTAACTTGCCTCCAAATGTCATAAAATCTTCTCATTGGATCCTGCTATTTCGTGATGAGTGAGTACGTCGTTTTCTGATTAAATACATTTAGATAATATTTAGGGAATTTAGTACACGTTTCAGATCTAACTTTCTGAAAGTCTTAAATCTAGTTAACTTTATGTAAACAGATTGTTCATTCTCACAGCAGAGCCCGTGAATTAATAATCCGTGAATTAAAATTAATGTATTTTAATTCATACATTAAACAACTGCTATTATATTGTCTCCCCTAGCAATATAAGTATACTCAGAATGATTACATAGTGAACAATGGTACATTCATTGTTGTGCTCTAGCCAGGCACATATCAAATCGCCTAGTGTTTGGCCATACTTCTATAGTTAATGAACTTTAGACAGACTAGAGTACCTTGTCGTAGTTAACATATACGATGGTAGACCGTCGTAACCACAACATGGTAATAGACATTAGTGTTCATTGTCCCTACTAACTAAGCCATATACATACACACACAGTACTATATACCGTCATATTAATATCATGAATACAGCAATACACGATCCCGCAGACGTCGTAAAATGTTACTAAATAAACATAACATAACCAGATCATAATTAGATTATTCATGACTAGATAATCAATAAAATATATTTTTTTGCAATTGAGAGGAAAAATAAATGTTTTATTGGAACCAAACTTATTTTATTTTCCGTCAGTAAGTTAGATATATATCATAACAAAACTATGTAATCATTCACAGAAGATCTTCGGAATCACTTAACTTTCAGAAGTTAGCTTTTGTATCAAAGAGACCCATTTAGAAATTATTTCTATAAAGACCTTTACTAAAGGGTAGAAACAGCCCCTTGTTACGTATATGAGTAACATTGTCGTTCATTTAATTTAATGTTTTCTTTCAAACAGCTGATATAAAAACAAAATAACATTTCACCAGAGATGGGCTAATTTGGTTTAAATTGTAAACAGTCAAAGCTTATTAGTACTAAATCTGACACAATTACACTATTTTACATCTTTACAAGTAGACTTATAGAGCTTTATAGAGTATAACACTTTTTTTATTTAGGAGAATAGAAGCAATTTTTAATGTCTACTAACCGATATCATTGATTTATAATTCATAATTCATTTATTGAATCAATAACATTATTTTTTTTATTTTTTACTGTAGTAGGTTTGTTTTTTCATTACAACCAACCCTATAACACAATTCCTATATTTCAAACCCATTATCGTATTTTGGTGTCCAATTTATTTTTTGTTACTCTCATTAATAATATTAGATTGCACATTTTTTATATTGGTAACATAACTAGGTAAATAAAACAATAAAAAGAAACCCCCTATTTACGTTCCATATTATAACGTTGCACCAAGTACAGACATATCACTTGTGAGTGAGTCCTGACATGTTGGCAGGAAGTATGTCACAGCAGGAATCATGTACCTACTTGACGAGAGACCTTGTCGGGTGGATATTGTGTTAATAATTTCAACAATGCAAGTTAAACCACGACATGCCCTAGCTTTAATAAAGATGGCTATGTGAACTATACTTTGTTTACTATAGCATTGGCATAGATTAAAAATCTAAATACAGTTTAAATAATAAAGTAAGACAAATTCTATATTTTGAATTTGATTAGAAACAGTATGTTATAATACACTATACTACACTATAATTTTTGGGGTTCCCTGAATGGAGATACCATGTTAATATGCCCTTTCGGTCACACTCAACCAGTCTTAAAACCATGATGCATTTCTATGTATCTAATAAGCCTCTTAAATAATTAACGCAGACATTTTTTTTTTAATGCCACTAATAAATAATTTATGGTGTGTTATTTACAAATACTTACATTTCTCGATTTTATAAAAGCATTAACATATTAAAACTACATTAAATGCTTAATTATTTAATTCCAAAATTCTACACAATGCCTTTTCGTATTGACGATATGTAATGTCATGCCTGATTCTATGATTTATTAACAAATTCAAACTTATTACTGGTTTTAACAAGTCACCATATAAATGTACATGATACTCATACATAAAATGTACATTTTTTATAGGTATACTGAAATAAGACCCAACAAAATTCGTGATGTGAATGAGTATTTCGGATAATTTTGTCTAAACAATAAGGAAAATGATATACAAATTTAAAGAAGTGATACTTTACTTTCAAAACGTGTTTTAATAATATAAAAATTGCACTATAATTTTTACAAATGAAATATTTATCTGTATAAATCAGTACACGTTATTTATAAAACTATAGATAACGACAACACTCAATAGAGAACAAAAATTATTCACTGGACGTCTGAAAAAATAAATGGCTGCTAACAAGTCGTATTTAAAGTTTGATAAAAAAAAGTTTGTTTTGTCTGATAATATCTAAAATATTAAATGGTATATCACAACAAAACAATAAATAATTTGACTAAACCTAATTTATAACATTTACTGATGAAAGTGGTCTATAAGTATACCACTGTGACATCAACTATTGTGTGTTCTAGATCATACGGCTGGCCAAACACATTACACTACAGTGTGCACTAAAATACACTGTGTATAATATGAATGATGAATATACATTTATTATCTTTGTTACACGATTCATTTCTTTGGATTAAACTGTATATAGTTGGATTCATAGTGACGATTTACTGTCCCAACGCTATGGGTAGCTTTCTTTGGTGAAGGGTAGTTTTAATTGACTTAAACTGTTGACATGTAACAGCACCAGTAGATACAGGTATCTTCGAATACAGATAGTCTTAACCTAAAAGCTGATGTTATAACAGTGTATGCCTGTAAACTGAAATGAACTACAAAAAATGAACAATAACACTGTATATATATATATATGGGTGGGTGGGTGGAATACATTTAACTATAATAGCAAACAGAAGACATTTAACTGCAATTACATAACATTCTAGCACAGTATGGGCACTTCTAGATTGGCCGAGCAACCAGAAGTTATTTTCCGCACTCCACTTTATAGAGAGAGGGATAGAGCTTTCCCTAAACGACAGGGTCTATAACAATCATTATAATCTTAGAATATTGCAATTATCCTCAATAAAAAATTAAACAGAGATTGCTTTCATGTGGTAGAAAAGATGACATTAGTTGTAGTTACTACTATTATACATTTCTAAAAATTTTCAGTAGTATTTATTATGTTTATCCTACAGGATTAGGGATCGCTTAGTATATTATTGTTAGCTTCTTAGTATTATATGCAGAAAATTAACTAATATGTGATCCAGAATAATACTAATTTTTTTTTATTCCTGTTTTGATATGATATGATTCGCTGATTCTGCTTAACGACTGGTCTTCTAAAGCAATATTGGCACAAGAAATATCATCCCTTGATATTCCTGGTATATTAATATTAGTTTGAATGCAAATAGAAATTAATTTTTATAGTAGTATTAGGTAATATCTAAACTCCTTTTTTGACTGGTGAAACGAATATACAACCATTTAAATAATTCTAATACTTTGATTAAACTAAGAGTGATTATTTGTTGTTTCATATGGTATTACTACAATGTTATTAAGTTTTATGTTAATATACCTAATTCTATGTAATATATTATCAAATGTTACAGTTTTAAACGAATGTTATTTTTACCTTATTCGATCAAATTGTGTACCTTAGTTAATTATATAACCTGCTATTAACATATTTTATAAATAATTTATATTAAAATATTACTAACATTACAAGTACTAGAATTATTATTGTTGATGACCGTATTAAATCAGTGTGGTCTGGAGAAAAATATTAGTAATATTTAATATTTGATATTTTCAACTAATATTTTCTGTATCTTATACGAAAGTAACTAATACCATAAAATATCTAATACGGACCATTTCTATAAAGGATTTTGATGAAATAAGAGAAGGGGCAGACTACAGTGCTCTGTCATCTAATTCTACACGGTGGACTGGGGAAAAAACTACTCGACACCTCAAGTTATATAACTCAATGCCAATTTAGCTCACTAATAGATTGAATATCTGTTTTTGTCTTCTCCTTAAATAATCTGGATGATAGATATTTTTAAAAGCCAACCAAATTTGACCATATAATAGTTATCGTTGCCATACTCAAATCTCTAGTAATAAATATTGTAATTATTTATGTTGCGAATATGTCTATTTTATAAACAGAAAATAATAATAACTTGATATAATTATTATTACGAATGTTTAACTCACTTTTTACACATATTCACAAAAATATTGTAAATTATTCAATTTAAAAAAAATGTTTGGATTCACTTAATCTGATTGAATTAAATTAATATTAATTTCTTGATGAATTGTGGTATATTTTCTTCTGAACGTTCTAAAATGGAATTTATTATTTATAAAATAGCATAGCATGACAAGCTGTATCAGGTCAGAACATGCGCTCTATCTTTATTATACACACGCGTCATCCAAGAACCATCAATCTTGGAAACAGTGAAAATCGCTTACCTTTATTGGGTTTTGTGTCACGTTAATGCACTAGCGAAAAACAAATTACATTTTACCGGTCTAAGTGTAGAGTTAAACAGATAAATTTAAAGGTTAAAAATATTCTGTCTGCTGCAGAAATTTATCCTAAAATTTACCATTATGAAATACATTCGTAACTAACATATTAGATGAGGGTACTTACAAATTGTATTGATACAACTTACAATAAAAAAACATTCATAGAGGGGGAAACACCTTCCAAGGTAATTTTTATGAATGACATACAACAACGTTGATTATACCTACTGTACAAATGGTTATTCTGAGTATTAATTTATTCACCAGGTATTCTTTGTTTTAAAATGATGCAAATTTTCTTTTTTTTACTAATTTCTACCTAAATCATCACTTGAAATACACACCAACATTTTGTAGATTTAAAATGTTGTTGCCGTACGGAACAAAATTTTAAATGTTATATATGTATTCTCACATATATAGGTAAATTAACATTTCAGCTAGAAAATTAATGTCATTTGTGCTACATGACGTTATTTGAATGTTTTTTTTATGACTGATGAGAATTATTTTTAGGTATTTTTAAAATTTTAAGTAATAAGACATAGGTACATTTCAATTTTAGCTGGAAAAACTAAAGGAAGATAGATTTGAAGGTCCGGATTTCAAATCTATTCAGTCCAAATTACTTTTACGATAAATTTTGCGTGGTATTGACATAAATTGATGCACAAACCCCTGGATTGGCGTGGCTTCTTCATACTCCATCATCTAAAACCTTTAAAAGAACACCTCTGAGGGCCACCGCAAGTACCCATATTTTAAGTTTTAATTTAAAATTGTCATCACATCAGATAATTAAAGAGCACTTTCTGGTTTTCAATACTACTTAAGTTTATAATTCATTTAAAACATTCACATTTGAAATTCATCAAATTTTGAAACTGTATTAATTTGTTTTGGGGAGATGTACGTCAACATTTAAAAAAAATTCAAAATTTTTATTATTTTTTTTTTATTTTAGTTTGTTTTTTTATAAACACAATGGTATATAATACATATGCAATAAAGTGTCAATTTGTACGATAATTTTTTTTTTAAATTGCTTACACAAGGCGCAGCACCAAAAAGTGCTGATCTCACAGCAGTACATCGTTATACATAATCAATTTTTATGGTAACATATTTATTTTTTTACTTTGTTGGTTGGCTAATCTGTAAGTTACCAATATGCTTATTTGAAATATCTTAGCAGCTGTTTATTGTTTACATTTGTGTCAAATGCTTTTGCTTGGTTAGTAATTTTGTGTCAATAATCTTTCTGTTCGTGAATTGTAATAAAGTTTTGTTTAGTTTTTATCGCATTTTGTTCGGTGAAATGACTAGGTCTAAAAAGTTGTGGAAGAAGAGAAGTTTCCGTGGAAACAGATTTACTTTTATACTTTTATTTATAAAGGAAGATTACAAGTGCTAGAAGAACTAGGACTTAGGGTTGGGAAAAACTGCGCTCAAAATATCACTGATGCGGATAAATTCCGAGTTATGAAAGCCGATCTAGCATGTACAGAACGTTCTAAGCTATCCAGGAAGAGGTCAAGGATGATAAGGGAGAATCTTATAGATACTGAGAAAGAAAAGGGACAAGATTACCAGGCCGGAATATTTTAAAATTTCAATAAAGTGTAAGTTTTTATCTGATTTTTACATACGTGTTTTGTTTTTAGTCTCCCCGAAAACACATTTTTTTCACAAATGCCCCATTATCTCAGAATGTAATAAAGTTACAGAGGTGATATTTTTACCACATGTTCTACTGATGCAACTACTAAATCTCAGATATTTTTGTAAAGATAACTCTATAGAGACAAATATTAAAAAATATTTATTAAAAATAAAATGTAAATAAAAAATAATAATTTTAAAAATGTTGTAATTCAGTTGTTTAATTTTTTCAATCCATTACTTTAGCAGGATATGCACAAGATAGTGTTATTAGTATATAGTATTAATTTCAACTGTGTATCTCATATACTTTCTGAGATAATGGGTCATTTATATATATTCAATTAACATGGACAGGGTAGGGGACGTACGTCGTACATCTCCCCTTGAAAGAACACCTCTGAGGGCCGCCGCAAGTACCCATATTTTAAGTTTTAATTTAAAATTGTCATCAGATCAGATAATTAAAGAGCAGTTTCTGGTTTTCAATACTACTTAAGTTTATAATTCATTTAAAACATTGACATTTGAAATTCATCAAATTTTGAAACTGTATTAATTTGTTAAAATAACGAACATTCTAATGTATTTGAATTACGAATGTACTTAAGTCAAACCATAGTTAATTATTATATATATATTTTTTTTATCAATTATAAATTTAAAACCAAGCTATTAACCAACCAAGGTTTAACACAACATTTTGCACTAAAAATGTTTTTCTCAGAGGCTGCTATCAGCCTTAGTTCTGCCTTTTCAAAATTTGCCATGGTTTGCTCATCAAATATTACAAAATATAACTTAAAATATGAAGAAAATAAAACCAAGCTGCTAAAATTCAAGTTAGATTACAACTTTTACTAACACTTACGTTATTGAAACGCTAGAAACTTTCATATACTTCAACTTACTTTGTTGAATGCACAAACTAAATGTTTTATTAATAAATTTTCCCTTGTTTACCTTAAAAGGATAAAACGGATTCTCTATATTCATATGAAGTATTTTACAACACTCATAGATTTTCATGGCTAGCTTTTCATGAAAGATATATTGTCTCGCGAAAGAGAATAGTGAAGTAGTTGACAGATGACAAAATAATCGATTTCTATCAAATAACATGTAATAGAAACAGAAAATGTAGGCAATTAAATGATAGATAGAAATATAGAAAGCAAAATAATTACAGTTGTATTATTATGATTATATTTAAATGGATCTCAAAACTTCTTTTTCGATGCAAGAAGAGATTAAATAATAATTTATTACAAAGAAGAACAGAAAACATGACTTATGTGTGCGATTATATAAAATATATTTAATAGGACCAACAATGTAAATCCCGCTGGGAGGTCAGGGGTGAGGACGGGGGAGTTGTGGTTGAGCAATATATCACAACATGGCGACAAGTTATTAAAACACCCCTGCGACCCCCAACAAACCACATTGTTCAATATAGCCGCACCCACGCTGGTCTGACTTCACACGTTGTGAACATACAAAGTGTTGCACCAGGGGACTTCCATTGTGGTATTTGTTAGCATACATATTATGAATCAGGTTGTTTGTTCTAAGAGTGTGTGAATTTAAAGACGTTTCATATGATTATATTTACAAAACGAGTGAACGTCACACAGCCAAAATGTATTACAGTTTTGGTTTGAGTTATTTTGACGAACAAAAACTTGGTCACAGAAATACTCGTAAAATCACATTTTTGAAAATTGTAAAACGTATTGCCACGGTCACGTAATTTATGCATTCGTCCGATGTCATTTACTTTTAATTTACTTAATTATATTGTCTTATGATATAGAATAATATAACAATTATAAGACTGGGAGGTTATATTATTACTTAGCATTTGCCCTTAAAGGCAGGGGTCCATAATTTCAACAAACTGCCGAATTGTATCAAAATCACTGTAACGTTGAAGGCGTTCCAAACGCAATCAAAAGACGTTATAGCCTACTGTGCATTTTATAGTGTGGGTTAGTTTTTGGCGAACAACTAGGAGACAACACAGTTGGTATGCTGACACCGTAACTGTAGGTTGTGTGAATGTGCATAAATGTTGAATGATTGAGAGAATGTTGTAGTGTGGGTGATATTACATATTTTAATAAGGTATCAAAGAGCTTTTAAGCAATATTTACCTATTTCAGTACATGTTTTATGTTCACTGATTTGAAAATTTATTTGGGAACTCTATTTTAGGGATTTGTCTTTTTAAATACAAATTATTAGTGCAAAGTATTGACGGCAGTTAAAATAATGTAGACTCCTTCAGCCCCTTACTGATAATAATGTTAATTTGTCATTCAAATGTCCATCTGCACTTCAGATGTTTAATGTGAATTTTTAAACAATAACTAGTATACTGTAACTGAACAAAGTTAAGCTCTTTTTCCGTAAATACAACACGCTTAGAAAAATAAAGTGTTATAAAAATGCCGCATAGAAGATACCGATGATAAATAAACAGTAACAAGTAGCTACCACATAAAATAAACTCAAAATTTTTATTTGTCTTACATTATTAACATTTATTCAGAGATATTTTTTGTACTTTACTCATGCCTGATAATTTTCTTTTTTTAACAATCAAACTATTTATCCTAAACTTAATTATGTCTACAAAAATGTGTAACGTCTTTGTTTGGGTAATAATTATTGTTATTTTCTGTTGAAAGAGGAAATACAAATATCTGTCCTAATTGTCCATGTACATATTCAATATATCACATTTATGGCAGTTTAATTGCTGTAGTCCGCCATGTTAACCCTGTTGGCAATCCCCCATCAGATGTCGAACTGCATCAGCTAACAGAGGCCAACTGGCAAGAAGCCAACCATCCTCCAATTGTCAATTTATTTCAATAATGAATAATTAGTTCAACATTTAATTAAAAGTGGAATATGATTTCGAATAAATAATTACTTCTTATTATTATCTCAGTTACAATTCACGCTTGTTAATTTACTCTAACTATGATATAAGTAAAAGGAACTTATTTATAAAATCAATAATATAATACAATAATGTTTCCCTTTTAGCTGAGCTATTCTTAAAATATCCAGGTAAAATAGTGTATTTAGAATTCATCTTTATATTAGGAAAGTTATCGAGTATATAATTATAACGACATAAGCATCCTTGTCCTTGTAATAATATGTTTGAAATGAACTTAAACATTAAATATTGTAGTATAATATCTTGTAATTTGGTACTGTCTTAGTTCAATATTATTTATCTTCAATTGCCTAACCGAAATTATTTACTTTTAAATAGGTTCCCCTCTGTACTTAGCCCTATCTGCTCTGTCCTCTGTAACCTATGATTTGTGCCCTCTGTGTTGCACCCTGTCTCCTTTGCCAGGTTCTCTGTCCTGTGCTTTGTGCCCTATGGTCTGTGTTCTCTGCTTCTCAATTGGAAATAATAAGGAAGAAAACACTGCAAACTACGTGACAAACACCGATAGTTTACGTTCAATATACATCTGATGCTTGTCTGTAACAATGCTTACATTGCCAGTGATATCTGTGATATCAAAGACACGTTATATCAATATTGTAACTGAAACGACCAAAGGCAGTTACACACCGATAGCTTTCAATCTGTTAGTGGTCTGTGACAATGTTTACATCCGGTAATATCTGTGATACCAAAGAGACCTTATTTAATACTATTACTGGAGCAATCAAAGGCAGTTACACACCAATAGATTTCGTTGACTACACATCTGTTGGTGGTCTGTGTCAATATTTACATTGCCAGTGATATCTGTGATATCAAAGACAAGTTATATTAATATTGCAACTGGGACGATCAAAGTCATTTACACACTAATAACATTCTATGACTACATATCTGTTGGTGGTCTGTGTCAATATTTACATTGCCAGTGATATCTGTGATATCAAAGACAAGTTATATTAATATTGCAACTGGGACGATCAAAGTCATTTACACACTAATAACATTCTATGACTACATATCTGTTGGTGGTCTGTGTCAATATTTACATTGCTAGGGATATCTGTGATATCAAAGACATGCTATATTAATATTGCAACTGGAACGATAGCTTTCGTTGGCTACACATCTATTAGTTATATGTCACAATGTTTACATCCAGTGATATCTGTGATACCAAAGAGACGTTATTTAATAATGATACTGTAGCAATCAAAGGCAGTTACACACTGATAACATTCTATGACTACATGTCCGTTGGTGGTCTGTGTCAACATTTACATTTAAAGTGATATCTGTGATATCAAAGACATGTTATATTAATATTGCAATTGGAACGATCAAAGGCAGTTACACACCGATAGCTTTCGTTGATTTCACATCTGTTAGTGATCTGTGACAATGTTTATATTACCAGTGATATCTGTGATACCAAAGAGACGTTATTTAATACTTATACTGGAACGATCAAAGGCAGTTACACACCGATATCTTTCGATCTGTTAAAGGTCTGTGACAATGTTTACTTCCGGTAATATCTGTGATACCAAAGAGACGTTATTTAATACTGATACTGTAACAATCAAAGGCATTTACACACTGATAACATTCTATGACTACATGTCCGTTGGTGGTCTGTGTCAACATTTACATTTAAAGTGATATCTGTGATATCAAAGACATGTTATATTAATATTGCAATTGGAACGATCAAAGGCAGTTACACACCGATAGCTTTCGTTGATTTCACATCTGTTAGTGATCTGTGACAATGTTTATATTGCCAGTGATATCTGTGATACCAAAGAGACGTTATTTAATACTTATACTGGAGTGATCAAAGGCAGTTACACACCGATAGCTTTCGTTGACTACACATCTGTTAGTGATCTGTGACAATGTTTATATTGCCAGTGATATCTGTGATACCAAAGAGACGTTATTTAATACTTATACTGGAGTGATCAAAGGCAGTTACACACCGATAGCTTTCGTTGACTACACATCTGTTAGTGGTCTGTGACAATGTTTATATTACCAGTGATATCTGTGATACCAAAGAGACGTTATTTAATACTTATACTGGAGTGATCAAAGGCAGTTACACACCGATAGCTTTCGTTGACTACACATCTGTTAGTGGTCTGTGACAATGTTTATATTGCCAGTGATATCTGTGATACCAAAGAGACGTTATTTAATACTTATACTGGAGTGATCAAAGGCAGTTACACACCGATAGCTTTCGTTGACTACACATCTGTTAGTGGTCTGTGACAATGTTTATATTGCCAGAGATATATGTCATACCAAAGAGACGTTATTTAATACCGATACTGGAGCGATTAAAGGCGGTTATACACTGATAGCATTCCATTACTACACATCTGTTAGTGGTCTGTGACAATATTTATATTGCCAGTTATATCAAAGAGAAGTTATATAAATACTGTAACGGGAACGATGAAAAGCAGTTAAAAACCAATAGCTCTCGTTGACTTCACATCTGTTAGTAGACTGTGACAATGTTTACATTGCCAGAGATATATGTCATACCAAGGAGACGTTATTTAATACCGATACTGGAGCGATTAAAGACGGTTACACACTGATGGCATTCCATGACTACACATCTGTTGGTGGTCTTTGTCAATATTTACATTGCCAGTGAAATCTGTAATACCAAAGAGACGTTATATAAATATTGTAACTGGAACGATCAAAAGCAGCTATAAAGCGATAGCTTTCGATGACTACGTCTGTTGGTGGTCTGTGACAATGTTTACATTGCTAGGGATACCTGTTTTACCAAAGGATAGTAAAGTAACAATTAATTTTATGATTACTGGAATTGTTGACACCAGATACTTTCTTTGACATCTTTGATTGGGAATGGGTTTCAAAAGAAAAAATGTAACATCAGCATTATTTGAAGTTCTTTCAACATCCTAAGACACAGTCTGGAGAAGGAACCTCTATCCTAGATTCTACAAACTTGTGTTTTATCATGTTTAATGTATTCGGTAACAAAATTACTACCCTTTAAAACCTAAAAGCTCTAACGTAATTATTATGAAATATAAATAATTTTATAACATTACAATAACATTTTTTTAAATACCATTAAGTGTAATTGGTTAGCAGTAAGACTTCCTAGTGTGTGTTATGCATTTACATAAATTAAACACTCCCAAGCCGTTGTAGTAAGGGTTGCAGTTACTGTCCGCCATAATTCACAAGGGATGTCAGGTTGTTGCAAGTGGTGGAATAACTTTAATTACTCCACCATGGTATGCAAATATGAAACTCACTTAAGTTTAAATTGTAGTTTCACAGGAATTTACGAATGCTGTACCTTATATTCTAGTATTGTATTCTCAATATTTGATGTTTTTTTAAATTGAAATGTAATAGTGTTATTAAAAAAGTGGTAATTTAATTTGAATTATATTCATATACTAATAAATTTTAACTTAACTAAATTTATAAGACGGAGTATGTTATGATAGCGGATCATTTAGCAATGTTATCTTCATAACAATTAATTTATCAAATTATCAAGTGCACTGTGATAAAATACAACAACGAATTAATTAGTGCATAAATGATTTTAATACGATTAATTTTATAGTGTTGTATGACTAAAGAATAAATGTTTAAATGTTTTATTTATTATTTGTTAGTTTCAAAAGCTGAAACTACTTTTTTGGAGATACTCTAAACTTTGTTAATTATTTATAGATCAATATACGAAATACGTTACTACAAACAGGTCCTATATTTTAATATTTCTTGTATTGATCAGAATCAGTTAATGCCAATTTTCAGATTCCACATAATCACCTCTTATTCTTGTACTTTTTACTAAACTGTCAGTATACGCCTCATATAGGCCCATATACAATAAGTACACTGATGCACAAAACTTAATGGTAAGTCAGGTCCGTTTGATTAACTTCATTGTAACTTCATTGGTGTAAATAACAAAAACCAAGCAATATACATTACACTTTTCTGCCCAAACAGAGGAGTTTTTAGAAAGTCAACCATAAGTGTTTATTAGCGTCTCAGTCATCCTTTGATGTTTTGGTAACATCATTAATTAATAGAACCACAGTTTCTATTAATTAATGAGCATATATGTCATAGACATAGTGACTAATACCACATTATATAAATTCAGTATTCATTAATTTGGTTTGTACCTCAAACTGAAACAAAGGTATTGCACTTTTTCATATGTATCTTATTAACATTCAGAATGGTGGTAGTAGAGTACTGATTCTGTTTGGGGATGAGAACTGAATATTAGTCTTCCAATCATAGCCGTACATGACATTATATCTAGAATTTCTTTCTAATTTAATACTCGTATTTCTAAAAACTTAAATTTGATTAAATTTTTATTTTACAACTTAATAAATTAAAACATACTGAAGAAACTTATAGAGTAAGTAAAGTTTTCATTTAAATGGAGCTATATTTAATGTAATGTTGGTTAAAATACATGAACACAATATTAAATTTTATTCTGTTTTCAACTGATGATGGTCTTTCGAGACAGAAATCGATCTTGAACATTAAAACCACCAAAAAAAGATTGCTAAGTGTTGTTCTTCATATATATATATATATAATATATATATATATATATATATATATATATATATATATAAAACAATATTAAAATTAATTTAAAGTTAAAAATTACAGTTCGTCTTATTTTACCAGGTAGTTAGGGCTCAGAATCCCTATCTAACACAACCTGAGGACCAACGCCTTAAGGGTGACTTCCGAACCAAGGAAATGGTAGGTTAAAAATTGTTTGGTCTTAGCGAGAATCGAGCCCTGACTGGTTGCGTGGCTAACCAGCTATTTATCTACTTTTTCGTAATAAGTGTTAAGATACAAGCAGGATGCCAATATTTCTGTTGATTTTTCCGTTAATGGAGAGAAAAGTCTTAGGATCACGTAGTTATAGAGGGCCCCTTCACCCTTTTACGGAGGGATTAGCTAGCATAAATAGAATCAGTGAGGCATGTTTTTATGGCTTGATGGATAGGCTTTAACTTTGCGACAGCAGATCACTTTCTATTATTTGTGTTTTTATACAACACGACCTTTGGATCTTGATCTCTTGTATAACGATTATTTATTTATAATATCTCACCTTTTTCTAAAATATAAATGGTAGCTGACAATAATGTACGATATATATATATATATATATATATATATATATATATATATATATATATATATATATATATAATAAATTCTTGGACTATATTTTCTATATCACTATTACAGAGCTACATGCAATTCACTAGGAAAGTCTCGACATAATGTTTGAGGTCAAAGCAATATGTTGTCAAAGCCATTTGATATTCAAATGGTAATCCAGTCGTCTTTGGAATACCACGCCCTAAGTGATTGGTTGAATGGTAGCAAATGGCAACATATTTCAGTCATTGGCGTCCTTTGCCGACAATCTTAGGGGTAGAGTTATCACAAGTTTAACAATGAATTGTCCATAATGATACAGTTTATTTTATATAACTGTAATCCTATAACAAATGTTTGTATTTAGGGAATCTCCTTGATAATGTTGTTCAACATTTTCATATTTAATATCTATAGTAAAACAATTATGTAAAAAATCAAATGTTGCCATTTGGTTATAAAATTCTGTTATGAGCCCCTAGCAAAATATACATTAAAAAAGCCTCCTTGTTTTGTTTGAAACACTCATCTCTCAGTAGTGTTATAGGACAATTTTATTTGTTCCATGGCAGATTTTAGAGGATATATATTAATTTTTTTAAAGTAATCAATGTGTGCCTTAGCATTTTGAGTTGGGTTTTTATGGGTTTTTATTTTACCTTGAATTATTCCTTGAATGATAGATAATACTCACTAAACCATCTTCATACACAGATTTATTTGACATACTCGTTTAACAAAATGTAAATTGTAGAAATAATTGCTATTTAAATTTCCTTTATTTTATTAGTGTTGTTATGCACACAGAACATTTTAGCTTTAGTCATAAGCTTTAGTGAAGATTTTGAAATGTTTATCTGATTAAAAAAGTATAGTTATGAAAAAATGTGTGTTGAATATTTATATAATTTGTTGTGACATACAAGTAAACGATAAAATATGTTTATAGGCTGGTACAAAAAAAATGGCAAAGTTAAATCACCGTTTACCATCACGTAATGATTCTAAAACAATAGTGGTAGAAACTAGATTTTCATAGAAATTATATTTTTAATAGCTGTAGTGTCCATATTTTGCAGTAGCAGAACTAAACAATCTACATGTAACAAATACTTTGGGTACTATACAGTTAGTAACTATACAAAATGCATCAATTGTTTTCCAATCCAGTAAAGTTCCTTCTTCTTACTGCTACACAATTTACTGTTCTTAAACGGTTGCGTCTTATGAATTGTAGGTCTTTAAAAAGTTAGCTTGCGACATATATTTGATAATGCTCCTTACTGTTTCTAGTTGACAAATAAGCTGTGCTTGTAAGCTAGCGAGTTGCTTTTTTAAAAATGAAGGCGCTTGGTAAATTGCCACTCGGCCACAGACAATAGCGAGGATATTCAGTTGATAGGGATTTATTATATTAATCAGGGATGAAAATTTATAAGGGAAAGATTTTTAGTGCCTTTATTTAGAATACGATAATTTATAAGAGTCGACCTTCCATCTGTCAGAAGCATTGAAACAATATACACATTTTACTATGCGTTATACCACGGAGAATAAAGAATCAGAGGTTGCATTCAATAGTTTATACTAGAGTTAGTGTGTCGAATAGTCACTTCTCCAGTTTACCATGCCAGTTAGTTATTTTCAGTCCTTTACTTATTTCCCACAAATCCTCCAGGATAAAATGTAGTAAAAAATATCCTCCAGGATATTACTACAGATATAAAAATATGTACATTAGTTTTAATCTATTCATAACTGCCACTAAAGCGTTTCATGCGGCTATAACAAATCGACCTCTTTTTCTGTTTCTCTGTGGCTAAACAAGATAGCCAATGAAATATGGAACTTAAACCTTGATGACAGGGTGCTCAATTATATAACTATAAAAGTATTAAAACACTCCCTTAAATAAACTAGCTGGTTAAAATTACATTCATAACTAATTCTTGTCTTGCACTCTTATGGTTCACTTTTACCCTCAAAGAACAATGGTTAAAATAAAATTTAATACGTTTATAAAAATAATAAATATTAAATATATTCTGAAAATAATATAATAAAACTTAAAGTTGTTAATAATCGTTAAAATTTAATTTAACTCGTAAAGAAATTCAACCCTCAAATAATATGTAAAATACTATGTTTAATTTCGGTTATTTTCCGTTAGTTCACTGCTACAACCACAACTTAGGATAGCCTAACATAACGTAACTAAACCTAACCAAACTTAACATAACCTAAACAAATTATTGGTGGTGAATTAACGGAAAAGGTCCTTATTTTCATTTAAAATTGTTAAATACTGAACAATTATTAAATTTATTAGTTATTGTCAAATAACGTTTTTACTGTAATATAACACATTCTGGAGTATACATTAAAGAGCAAAGGCACAGAACTGTCATATATGGAATAAATATGATCCTTCCTATTGTGGTTTAATGGAAACTGGTAGTGATATTTCCTCCCCACCCAATGATGTAGAAGAAACTAATGGAACACCTACGTCGACTAGGAAGAGCATAAATAAAGACAAACCTCACAAGACAAATTTAAGATTGTATATGATTCAAAGAAGTCGACGAACCTCTTAGGCTTCATATTTTTCATAATAACTTAAATCATCTGTTTTGCATATTAAAATTTTGTACACCTACTGTTTGTTTACCGGTAAACCCAAAACCTTAATTTCTGTATAATATCTGATCTTAAGATTATCATATGAGTGGACAAAATATGGAAAAGCTTTCACAAATGTTTTATAACTTCACATGGAAAAGTGAAGTTTTTAACATGATTTGGTTACATAGAACATACTTTCTGACACCATTGGCGACATTACAACTTTTTAGGGAGAGTCCACCATGAGTTGAACGAAAACCTTCAATGTAAGCCTAGGTAGAGTTTGGCATCAAATGAAAGTTCTGTTAAATAACAATTTATTACCGCAAACCAGACTTCAAAAGGTTTATCCTTTCCAGAGTCGCGGTCATTTGAATCTCATAGTAACTAATTTGAACAATTTTATTTCTCCGCTATTTAACGGTTTCAAGTAACTTATTCCAATAAAATATTATACTTTATGGAATACAATTACTCAAAAAAATTTAAATATCAAATTATCTATTTAAAAAAGAATGTAGTTGTGAAAGCGTTTCCATATTTTTTTTCCACCCTGTATAAGGTTATGAGGTATAATATCTGTATTAATTCTGTATGAGAAAAAGAGATTATTGTTTGTTTTCGATTATATGGAGTGAGAGGGCTAGTATACTAACAGAGTCTTTCTAATTCACATCAGAACTAAACTTTTTCTGGTAAGTAGGTGACCCCGAAATAAGAATAAAAAAAAACTTGTTATTTATGTGAATTACTTTTTACAATCCAGATTTTTACTCGGGCATAGTAAATAGAAATTTATGACTAAACTGTCTAGATGCTAACTCACATCGGCATTCAGGGCTTGCACGTGATCTTTATTCACTAAATGAAGTAGGCCTAATACCGTTGTTAAATTGCAGACTGAACCTTGGAATTACAGTTATCTACTTAGCCACCATGCCAGCAAGCATACCAACATAGATTCTGATTGGCTTTTTTTATTGCAAGTTTGAGGTGACATAGTGCTTACAATATAGCTATGATCCTTGATCATATACACCTACAATAAATTGTCCATCTAAAGGAATATTTGTGCTTGTAGTTTGGTTAGTGAGGCCCGCAACCACATCTGGTTTAAACTGCATTACATTTACATGGAACTACACTAGATAGGCCACAATGCACTAGCTCCATAATGGACCACAAAAACAGCTGATATTTTTAGACTCAAAATTTAACATTAGATGGGAAATCTAATGCGCTACCAAAACGTCCAGCCGATCACCATGAAACTTGGGGAAGTTGTTCTATATACCCCAGGGAAGGTTTCTGTCCTATTCCAGTTTCTTTAATCCCTCAGGGCTCCGTCCCTTGGACTTCTAAAGTTTCAATGTTAATCAAATAGCAGGATGCATGAAGGTATAATAAGTCAAATATAAAAATAAAAAAATTTGGGTGTGCGTCGGACCACACGGTGGAAGTTATACTTCTTTGGCCATTCTCATACACCCACTCACGCACACAAACAGACAGGATATATAAATGAAATATAAGACATTTTTCAATATTATTCAATATATTTATCTTCAATATATTATACGTGACTTCATTATTATATTATACACCTATATTATCATTATCAGTAATTTCTTCGATTAACAATCGATTAATCGATAGTTCTTAAAAATTTGTTCTTACTTTTCAGCGTGACGCGGTTTCTCGACCAACATCCCATCCCAAAGTGTCTAACGGGCGCAAAGAAGTATAACTTCAAAATATCAGCTGTGGGTTTTAAATATGTCAAAATTAAATTAAACCATGTGTTAATTTTTTAAACTGTTTATATTTTTACGTTTTGATTTCTTGTGATTAATTGATTGTTTTGATTAAATGATTTATTTATTTGATTAACAGCTGTTAAATAAAAACAAATAGAATAACTGTGGTAGGCTAAACTTTTAAAATTTAAAATTATTGAGTACAGTAGTAAATTGTACATAACATCAGCTGTTCTAAATTGGATACTGTTTATACTGAAAGTTGCTGCACATTTCAATTATACTATCAAAACTCAATATTATTACCGGCGAAGCGGGCGGGTACAGCTAGTTTGTGTATAAAATCAATAATATTTTGTATTTAAAGTAGGCCTACCTATTTTCCCCATTCGGTTGGCTTAATTTACATTAAAGTCAGCTGTTCTTGGATTTAAATCTTTCAATTAACTTTTGTATGCATTATAATATCAAATATAACACAATTATTACAGTTTAACCATTTTGTGATTACTATTTGATTATATATTATATATTTTGAGTTATTTTTAACAAAATAATACAAATGAATATATGAAAGTAAAAAAAAATAAGATTATTGATTAATTGTAGAGGAAACCAGCCAAATTCGGACCCCCGTCCTAAATCGGACCTCCGATGGTCCTGGCTCTGCATTGCTCTGAATTCTGGTGACGAGGCATGGAATTAGTAGT
The DNA here is from genome assembly GCA_035578905.1 of Stictocephala bisonia. Lineage (NCBI taxonomy): Eukaryota > Metazoa > Arthropoda > Insecta > Hemiptera > Membracidae > Stictocephala > Stictocephala bisonia. The sequence goes on from JAQJVL010000080.1 coordinate 650,550, forward strand.
TTAAGTTTCCACCGAAATTTTGTGGAGCGCTCGCGTCAACTGCTTCATTTTTAAATCTGTCACACGCCGTTACGTGTTTTGATTGAGTTGATAGTTTTTGTGCCATCCTAGTTTTTTCAATTTTTCACCTAGATTTTTAAAGGTAAGGCTTTTGAACCTTATATATTCTTAAATAGGAAGGTTGTAGAAGTATTTTAATGGATAATTCTTCGGGTTTTTACTTAACATAAAAAAGTTGTCAACATAATAACATTTTTGCCACGCCGTCCTAATTCGGACCCCTTTCGCCAGCCTAAATTGGACCCCTTATGTTTTGCGCTTTAAGACTCGTAGTGAGTTCGTAAACTCCTAAAATATGATTTGAAATTATGTTCCAGATGGGGAAGACCTCTAAAAGCTGGTCTCCATCCAAAATGGCGAGTGCTATCGATGCAGTAAGAAAAAAGAAAATGGGCTGGAAAAAGGCGAGCAAAGGTTTTAACGTTCCAAAAACGACACTTATGAGACTGTCCAATGTTAAGTATGCTGAACCTACAGAAGCAGTAAAAGTACAACGAGGCAGACCCACTGTTCTTAACAAAAATCTTGAAGCTGAGCTGGTACACTATTGTCTGGCTATGGAGGCTTGTTTTTTTGGTCTAACCCGTGGTGATTTACGGAGAATGGCCTTACAGTTAGCAGAACGAAATGGGATTAAGCATCCTTTTAAAGATGAACGTGCAGGGGAGAAGTGGCTCAAACTTTTTCTCAAACGGCATCATGCTCAACTGTCGGTAAGGAAGCCAACAGGAATTTCCTACAGTAGAGCCCTTGGGTTTAGTAAATATAAAGTTAAGAAGTTTTATGATCTTATAGAAAATGTTTACAATAAGTGCAATTTTACTTCAGACAGAATCTACAACGTTGATGAGAGCGGTATCACCGTGGTACAGTCTAAGGTATCAGATGTAGTTGGCCTTAGGGGCAAAAAGCAAACAGCGGCCTTGACCTCGGGAGAACGTGGAGCTCTTATCACAATCGTCGCCTGCATGAATGCTTGTGGCACCTTCGTGCCACCACTTGTGATTTTCCCGCGAAAAAACATGAGTGATCAGTTGAAGAAGGGAGCTCCTCCTGGAACAATATTTGCAGCTCACCCTTCCGGATGGATATAAACCAACATCGATACGGATTGGTTTAGACATTTCCATGAGTTCTCCAAGCCTACACAGGAAAAACCAGTACTGCTGATCTTGGATGGACACTTCAGCCACACCCAAAATATTGACCTTATTGACATGGCTAAGGCAAACCATGTGACAATTGTGTCCTTGCCTCCTCATTCATCACACAAAATACAGCCCCTTGACCGGACTTTCATGGGCCCATTGAAGGTCTACTACAGTGAAGAAGTGAGGCAGTACTTGAGGCAGAACCAACGAGCCCTTACTGCTTTTGATACAATGGAGTTGTTTGGAAGAGCCTACATTAAATGCCAAACTGCAGAAATAGCTATCAATGGTTTCAGAGTTACAGGAATTTACCCTTTTAATAAAACCCTGTTCTCAGATGCTGAATTTATCGAAGAGGCCTAAAAAAAGAGAGATTCCTCCTTTTATGAAAGTGTCTTGCTACACAAGCCAAGGGGGAATCGGAATTCAGTAAACACTGAAGAACCTACTCATGAAGAGCAACAAGATCATTTTGAAATTGATCTTACTCAACCCTCAACCTCGGCCGGTTTAAGTACTCCTACGAGGACAGTTATATCAACTGCAGGTGAAGAAGATGATGTACAAACAAGCCCTGTTGACATTTTCCCAGTTCCTAAAATAAAGAAGAGGACTACAAATAGAGGAAGAAAAGCCTTCAGCTCTGCTATAATCACAGATTCACCTTACAAAGCTCAGCTTGTAGAAGCAAAGAAAATCAAAGAAGAAAAAGAAGCAGGGCAGCACGGAAAAAAAGGAGAAAACAGCAGACGTGGTCGGGGATTCAAGGGTTCTTCCAGAAAAAGCACTTCAGAAAAGGGAAAACAGCTCGTATCCAAGAAAATAAACTTTGATGAAGTTCTTGAATCAAGCTCAGAAAACGACTATGACTCAGTTTCATCAGAATCGTCTGTAATGGAAGTTCTCCGGGGTGTCAAACTGAGACCCATCCCCCCACCAAAGCTGGTAAGCGTGCCAACCGGGAGATGGCTCAAAACAAGTCGAGCTATGGGATCACGGGTGGCAGTTGGAGGGTCAAAATAAAACTCGGCAGCTGAGCAAAACTAGTTTATTACCAAAGAGCAAATATTAAGGAATCAAAAACGGCAGAAGGCCACAATATTAATTCGTACTTAAATAAATAACAAACACACTAAAATTAACCCGATAATACACAAAAGCTACAAAACAACAAACTCAACCAATACCAAAATTAACAATTAACAACTACATGGCCTATCTGCAGTTCAGCCGGAGACCCCCAAAACGTAAGATAAATTTAATGCCCACATAAAATTGAAAATTTAGAAAACTTCTGGCAAACAACAATTCAACCGGCAATTCAGCCCACATCCCTTGATTCCACCGGGCCAGGGAGTAAGCCGGAATCCCTGGGCAGCTCCGAATTAGAAGTTAAGCAAAAGAACCATACTCCCCTTTTGGTGAGTTTAAAAATTAAATAATTTAAAATAAAATATATAACACGGTACCGTTCGAGTAAAAAGTCACTTCAAAACCCCCCCTAATACACTTACAAAAAATAAATAACAATAACTAGGCCTAAGCATATAAATAAATAATAACAGGATTTAACAATGGGGACCTAACAAATATAAAAATCTAAACAAATGTAACAAGAAAATAAACTAATTAAGATAAATTACAATAAATATTAACATAAGTTTTTTTCCTTTTCCTTTTCTTAACTTTTATATATATATAGATAACAATGTCCCCATGGCTGTTTTATGAATCACTGCAAAAGTTCCAGTTTTAGGCCTAGGCCACATAAAGTTCCACAAACATTTTTTTTCTTCTTTTTTTTTTTTTTTCTTTTATGCCATCAAAACCCCTCAGCTCAGCCACCGGGAAACAAAAAGGAACACACTGACCTGAGGACTGAAGAAAATTGCCCCGAGAAGTAGAGAGGGCAGTGAGGTGCAGAGCTCGCTCAATCACATGGTCCCCAGGCCAGGCTCGCAGTGGTAGAACGGTAGACCATCCCCGGACGGCAGGCCGAGGGCTAAACGTCCCACTCAAGGACCCTGGACTGCAAGGTCAAACACAGCCATTAAACACAGTCCAGCCATCACACAAAATATTACACATAACCACTAAACATAAGGGTGCATGATTTAACAAAACTTAACATGAAGAGCCAAACAAGAACATGAGTGGAGCAAACAAGACAGTGAAAAATTAACTTTAGGCTATGAATAATTATGTAGGAAACTCAGATTTAAAACCAATTACAAATCAACAAATTATAAAAGACGTATATGGAACTAAAAATGACAAACTGAAAACTAGGCTATGGATACATGAGCAATAGGTTATGACATGAAATCAAACGGTACAGCTAGGCTAGGTTATTGGCAAAGAACAAAAAAATATGGTAAATCGGTAACTACAACTGTAAAAAGGCTCAACAAAACATTATACAGAACTACAATTGAAAATAAAACAAGATATAATAAAGCAATTACTGGTAAAACTGTAACATGGAGCACATGGCTTTAACCTAGTCTGAGAAACATCTAGACAAAGAACACAAAATTTAACAAAACTCTGAAAACACAAGCAAGAACGATTAATATTATTGAAACAAAATATTCTCACCAAAAGGGTGATTAGATATTAGGAATTACAAATGAACACTTACGTTTTAGTGTCTCTCAGCCGGCAACCATGACTTGACGAAAGCTGCAAGGAAACGACCAGAAAAACTGGCCAACCGGACCGAAGCTGCTGGAACACGGAACGAAACGGAACTGAGCCAACGGCCACCAAAGTACGCAAATCGCCGGGCAAAAGTGAATCTCAGGCAGCCCGGCAGACTACGATGAAAAAAGAAATGTACCGGTCTAAAGACCCGGTACAACCTCCCTCTGCAAAATTCAACACACCCAGGCAGGGGAGAAAACTCGGTACCTCAGGGAACCAAGAGGAAGAAGAAGAAACCTCCAAAGAGTGGTGCTCCAAGGACGCCAAAGAGAATCTAAGAGGGGAAACCCCTCGAACAGGGAGCGAACTACTCTGACTGTCGGGCCCGACAAGAAAAAAGAGAGAGCGACTCTCTCAGAACAGCCACCTAGGGCGCAGAGGTGATCAATCTCTTTGCCCCAAGAGACCTCCAGGAACACCAACTCCTGGACCAACCGTTCCCCGGAAAGCCTTAAGCTGGGACACATGGGCTTTCCTAAACACCCTGCCTGACTGGGGATCAACCAGCAGAGCAGTCACCGGTGACAAAAACCTGTCGATGCGGTGGGGACCAGACCACCGATAGCACAACTTTGCAGCTCTTCGTTCCGCGGCCGAACTGACCGGGTGAGCCTGACAAAGAACCAGATCTCCAACCTGAAAATGGTTAGGAGTACGACCCTTATCATACCTCCTCCTCACTCTCTCTCTAGCACGTAGCAGGTTGCGCCGAGCAGCCCGCCACGTGGACACTACGTCAGTGGCAACTGGCGTAGGTAGAAGATCCTCTAACCTCCACAAGTTGGACAAAGGGTTGTTAGGAGGGTAGCCATGTAGAATTTTCGAAGGGAGTGGCATTGTGACTCTCATGCTTGGAAGAATTAAAAGCAAGCTGGAGCCAAGAGAGACTCTCATCCCAGGTGTTCTGCTTCTCAGCATGGAAAGTAATAAGGGCTGACCGAAGATTGCGGTTGAACCGCTCTGCATGAGAAGGCTGTGGGTAATAAGGAGAGGTAGTCACATGCCTGATACCATTGCCAAAACAGAACCTACGAAACTCATGTGAGGTAAACTGGCTACCGTTGTCGGACACAAGAGTGGAAGGCACACCAAAGTGCTGGAAGAGTTGGGACTGGAGAGCACGGATGGTGAGCTTAGCCGTGGCACTCCGAAGTGGGAAAAGCCAAACGAACTTCGAGAAAGCATCCACACAAACAAGTAGGTAGGAGCTACCTGACTTGCTACGGGGAAAAGGACCCACGTAGTCGATGAACACCTTCTCAAAAGGACGCTCGGCCACCTCAAAAGATAACAACCCTAACCTTGCATTCTGACTAGGCTTGCTGAGAGAGCACAGGTGACAAGCCCGCACTCTGCCCGCAACATCCCGGTCCATGCCCTTCCAGATGATGTACTTATGAATCTTAGCGATGGTCTTATGAATGCCAAGATGACCGCCCACAAGAGAAGAGTGATAATATTGAAAGACCATCGGTACTAGATGACTAGGCAGCACTACACGGGGTTCACCCCTCTGTCGAGGACGGCAACAGAGTACCCCTTTGGACAGAAAATAGGGAGGGTGGGCACCTCCCTCTTGAAGCTCACCTAAGATGACTGACAGCTCGGGATCTTTCTGCTGATGGGACAGTAGGTCGTCAAAAGCCAGAGGAAAATCCAGAAGAACAGCACCACACTGAGCAACAGCCTCAGTCGGTGAATCACTGGGTTCGTGGTACATGCGGGAAAGAGCATCCGCGATGACATTCTGGGTACCCCTAAGATGTTGAACTCGGAACTTAAAGGCAGAAATTTTGACCACCCAGCGACCAATTTTCCCAAGCTGTCGGGGATGGGCAAGAAGCCAAGATAGTGCCTGATTGTCAGTCTCAAGCAAGAACTCAGCGTGTTCTAAGAAACGCCGAAACTTGTCCGTACCAAAGACAACAGCCAGACACTCTAACTCATAGATGGAAGAAGCTTTCTGTTCCTGGTGAGACAACGTCCTCGAAGCAAAAGCGATGGGCTGCCTGACCCCATCAAACTCCTGAGAAAGAACAGCAGCAATGGCGGAGGAGGAGGCATCAGTCTGAAGGATGAATTCTCTGCTGAAATCAGGCATACGCAGGACAGGAGGTTGCATGATAGCCTCCTTGAGAGCATCAAAGGCAGTCTGCTGAGCTTGGCCCCACACAAAAGGGACACCTTTCTTCCGCAACTCGTTCAACGGGGCAGCAAGCTCGGCCACGTTAGGGATGAAGCGACGGTAAAAATTCACCATCCCCACAAAACGGGCAATCCCCTTGGCATCTCTGGGAGGAGGAAAATCCCGAATGCCCTGGGTCCTCGCAGGATCAATGCAGACGCCTCGAGAAGAGATAAGATGACCCAGAAAAGAAATCTCAGGACGAGCAAAAGTGACTTTCTCTGGATTGACGGTAAGGCCAGCTGATTTAAGGCGACTAAGAACTTCCTCCAGCTGTTGCATGTGTTCCCCGAAAGTCTCACTGTAGACAAGAAGGTCGTCCAGGTAATTGAAGACAAACTTGAACTTCACATCATGGAAGATGGAATCAAGCAGCCGAGTAAGAGTCTAGGCACCCACAGCAAGACCCATAGGAACCCTAGTGAACTGGTAAAGATTCCAGGGAACACAGAAGCTAGTCATCGGCCGTGATTCCTTCTTCAATGGAATCTGATGGTAGGCCTGGTTCAAATCAAACACACTGAAAAACTTAGCCTTACCGAACCAATCAAACGCAGAATGCAAATCAGGCTGAGGTACCGAGTCAATAGCGACCTTAGCGTTGAGCCTCCGATAATCCATCACAAGCCTAGACTTACCATTAGGCTTGGGCACAAGAAAAGCTGGACTGGCATAAGCAGAACGAGACGGTTCAATCACACCCTTGCTCAGAAGATCTTCAATCATAGCCCTCATAACCTCCATCTTTGGGGGAGCAAGTTTGTACGGATGACTTCTAACTGGCTGAGAATCGGTGAGGTGGATCTCATACTCCAGAAGAGAAGTGACCCCAAGCTCAGCCGTAAGCACATCAGGAAACCGCAAACACAGCCTCCTAATGGCCTCCGCCTGCTCAGGGGGGAGATGACCAACCGGATCCACCTTGGATTGTTCGGGCTCACAACCCACCTCTCTGACTGCAGGAGGGCAGTCAGAATCACCTACTAGAGGCACCAAAACTCGCCGATTAAACTTGAAAAACATCTGGCGCTTCTGGAGGTTAAGCACCATACCACTCTTAGAAATAAAGTCTGCCCCTAGGATACAAGAAACCGCCAGGTCCTTGGCAACAAGAAAACCCCACCTCCAGGAAAATCCTTCAATCTTAAAATGGAAAAACGCCTTTAGAATTATAGGTAGAGGAGTTTGGGAGGCCGTCCAGCATGTAATAGAAGAAGACTCGGTGTGCCTGACAAGTCCTAAGGCGTCAAGGGACTCAAAAAGAGAAAGGCTGATAATACTGCATGCCGAACCAGAATCAAGAAGGGCTCGACACACCGTACCACCAAAAGATACAAAAAGGCCAGGACACACCGAGGTGACCGCACTAAGTCCCAGGGAAGCCATGCCAGCAAGGCCCGAAAAATCCCCGACACTCCTGCTATGGGCACGTGTCAAAGGCAAATGGCCACGGTCACTCGCAACAACGCGGGGAGCTACTGTGGAGGCAACCCCCCACGCTGAGCGTTTCCCGCCCCACGACCTCGAGCACGTGGACAGTCACGACGAATGTGACCAGGCTGGCCACAAGCAAAGCACACAACCGGAGGCCGAGAACCACGACCCTCCACTGGCTGACTCACACCCAAAGACATAGCCGGTCGACGGGTGGGGAGAGCACGATGACTCTCAGAATCCCTCCCTTTCTGGTCTGAGAACTGCACGCTGCGCGAAACAATGCACAGCTGATGCAGCTCCCGAAAAGACGAAGGCACACCAGCAAAAACTAGCCTACACCGTTCTTCGGGAGAAATGCCATCCAGGATGACACGAACGGTGTCAGCTTCAGAAAGTGTGAGGCGCAACGCTTGACGAGCTTCCTTGACTGAAGAGACATAGGCTGCCAGAGACTCGCCCCTACCCTGCGACCGATAAAATCTGTCCATGACCATCCTCTCCCTGAGTCGAATGGGAAGAAACGACGAAAGTAACTCTCGGTGGAACGAGTCCACCGAGGCATCACTGGCCAAGACAGAACTCAGCAACTCCCCAACGGGACCTCTGCAATAAGGGAAAATCAGACGAAGCAAGTCCCCAGCCTGCATGCCGGGCATCTCACTAAGTCTGAGAAAGGCCACCAGAAACTTAAGAAGCTCCTCAGGATCCATCCCATCGATCACAGGGAGATTCTGGATCATGGGCGTGAGAGGGTTAGGTAGCTTGTGGTAGCTCAGTTGCAGAAGAGCAGGCGAACACAAAGAAGCAGAAGGAACGGCAGCTAGAGCCGAACCACAAGCGACCTCAACAGAAACGCCTGCAGGCTCAGAAGGAGCCTCAGGCACAGTGAGAGCCATTGTCTCAGCCTGCGGCCTCGACACGTTAGGCGACAGCGCGAAAGTAGGCCGCTGACCCAGACCCGTAGGAGTCGTGGAACCGGAGAGTGCCTGAAAAATCTCATCCAGCCTAGACACACTCTCCAAGATCCACGCCCTATCCGACGGTTCCAACCCCGGTGCCCGGTTGACCAGCCTTAAACGGGCAAGCAGATGCCCCAAACGTGCAAGACGGCAGGTCCGGTCACGACCTACTGCAGGTTCAAACTGCAGATCTTCCAAAACCCCTTCCCAATCTTCCACCTTGCGCTTACAAACAGACAACTCATCAACAACCTCCAGTAGATAAGACCAATCCACCGCCGTACCCGCGGACAACTGCTCCCGCAGCAACCTCCGGAGATTCAGAACATCACCCTCCGGAGTCACACCACGCGACCTCAACTCAAATATCAACTCCTCCTTGACTAGGAGCGCAACATTCTGCAGATAGGCCATTTCTAACGCAACAATTCTCAACAATATACACAAAAAACGACAACTCCAGGGTCCAAGACGAACTAAACCCTCAGCCTACCGAGCCACTGCCGACCACTCCAATCCACCCATGAAACCCATTCAACAAAGTAACCAAGCGGATTGCCTAGGTTTTTTTTTTTTTTTTTTTAGGTTAAATTATTTATTTGGTTTTTTAATTGTTTTTTGTTTTTAAATAATATTTTATTTATTTCTTTTTTTTGTTTGTTTGTAATAAGTCACCTTGACGGTAGGTCGGCCAACCATGACCTACTAACAGACAAACACCCACCGTCAACAACCAACAGTTTTTTTTTTTTAGGCAACCACGCTCTGCTACCAATTGAGACCCATCCCCCCACCAAAGCTAGTAAGCGTGCCAACCGGGAGATGGCTCAAAACAAGTCGAGCGATGGGATCACGGGTGGCAGTTGGAGGGTCAAAATAAAACTCGGCAGCTGAGCAAAACTAATTTATTACTAAAGAGCAAATATTAAATAATGAAAAACGGCAGAAGGCCACAATATTAATTCGTACTTAAATAAATAACAAACACACTAAAATTAACCCGATAATACACAAAAGCTACAAAACAACAAACTCAACCAATACCAAAATTAACAATTAACAACTACATGGCCTATCTGCAGTTTAGCCGGAGACCCCCAAAACGTAAGATAAATTTAATGCCCACATAAAATTGAAAATTTAGAAAACTTCTGGCAAACAACAATTAAACCGGCAATTCAGCTCACATCCCTTGATTCCACCGGGCCAGGGAGTAAGCCGGAATCCCTGGGCAGCTCCGAATTAGAAGTTAAGCAAAAGAACCATAATCCCCTTTTGGTGAGTTTAAAAATTAAATAATTTTAAAGAAAATATATAACACGGTACCGTTCGAGTAAAAAGTCACTTCAAACCCCCCCCTAATACACTTAACAAAAATAAATAACAATAACTAGGCCTAAGCATATAAATAAATAATAACAGGATTTAACAATGGGGACCTAACAAATATAACAATCTAAACAAATGTAACAAGACAATAAACTAATTAAGATAAATAACAATAAATATTAACATAAGTTTTTTTTTCCTTTTCCTTTTCTTAACTTTTATATATATATAGATAACAATGTCCCCATGGCTGTTTTATGAATCACTGCAAAAGTTCCAGTTTTAGGCCTAGGCCACATAAAGTTCCACAAACATTTTTTTTCTTCTTTTTTTTTTTTTTTTCTTTTATGCCATCAAAACCCCTCAGCTCAGCCACCGGGAAACAAAAAGGAACACACTGACCTGAGGACTGAAGAAAATTGCCCCGAGAAGTAGAGAGGGCAGTGAGGTGCAGAGCTCGCTCAATCACATGGTCCCCAGGCCAGGCTCGCAGTGGTAGAACGGTAGACCATCCCCGGACGGCAGGCCGAGGGCTAAACGTCCCACTCAAGGACCCTGGACTGCAAGGTCAAACACAGCCATTAAACACAGTCCAGCCATCACACAAAATATTACACATAACCACTAAACATAAGGGTGCATGATTTAACAAAACTTAACATGAAGAGACAAACAAGAACATGAGTGGAGCAAACAAGACAGTGAAAAATTAACTTTAGGCTATGAATAATTATGTAGGAAACTCAGATTTAAAACCAATTACAAATCAACAAATTATAAAAGACGTATATGGAACTAAAAATGACAAACTGAAAATTAGGCTATGGATACATGAGCAATAGGTTATGACATGAAATCAAACGGTACAGCTAGGCTAGGTTATTGGCAAAGAACAAAAAAATATGGTAAATCGGTAACTACAACTGTAAAAAGGCTCAACAAAACATTATACAGAACTACAATTGAAAATAAAACAAGATATAATAAAGCAATTACTGGTAAAACTGTAACATGGAGCACATGGCTTTAACCTAGTCTGAGAAACATCTAGACAAAGAACACAAAATTTAACAAAACTCTGAAAACACAAGCAAGAACGATTAATATTATTGAAACAAAATATTCTCACCAAAAGGGTGATTAGATATTAGGAATTACAAATGAACACTTACGTTTTAGTGTCTCTCAGCCGGCAACCATGACTTGACGAAAGCTGCAAGGAAACGACCAGAAAAACTGGCCAACCGGACCGAAGCTGCTGGAACACGGAACGAAACGGAACTGAGCCAACGGCCACCAAAGTACGCGAATCGCCGGGCAAAAGCGAATCTCAGGCAGCCCGGCAGACTACGATGAAAAAAGAAATGTACCGGTCTAAAGACCCGGTACAAAACCAACAGCAGATGAGGACGCTTGTTGCATCTTCTGCAGCTGCAAGTTTTCTGACGATGTGAAGGGAGAGATGTGGGCCATGTGTGTAGTCTGTTCAATTTGGGCTCATGTGGACTGTGCAAGAGCAGAAAAGGAGATTTATATCTGCGACTATTGCAAATGAAATACAGTAGACCATGACATTTTGTATTTTACTTTAAACCAAATTTAACTTGTTTCCATGTGTTTTACTTATTAACAAAACATCTATTTGAAAAATATGTTACGTTCACTTACATACACCTTTTTTCCAAATATTTTGTGTATTATTTATATTTTTTGTAGGGGGTCCGATTTAAGACGGTTTTTTTCCAACCGCCAAAATGTAAGGTTTTGGTAAAAAAAATATGGTTTACAGTTGTTAATAAATTAGGTCAAACCACTTTGAAAATGGTTCACTCCTAAATTAGTTAAGCATTAAGTGCATAAAAAACAAATTTTTTTCATTGTTTTATATTTTTCTTAAATTAAAAACAAAATGGGGGTCCGAATTTGGCTGGTTTCCTCTATATTTGCATTTAAACCTTATTGTAGGAATACTGGTTTCAGAAATAATAAAGGCACGTGGGAATTAAAGAACACATGTTATTTTTTTTAATGGCAATTTTATTTAATCTGTTTACAAACCAAAAACAAAATACTATATTTAAAAAAAAACATGGGTTCTTGGAAAGTTAGGCTTCATTGAAGTGATTCCCTCATAATGTAATAAATAAAGTATAATATAAAATTAAAGTAACACTTGTTACTATGAACTCAGTAACTTGCAACAAACTTCGAACACAAAATGTAGTAACAATAATGTGTAGGCCTAACCTAACTTAACTGTAAAGCACGTTTATGGAAATAAAGTTTGAAGAATAAAAACCCGAACACAAATTATTACTTTTATTTTAAATAAGCATTCTAAAAAACACTTTAAAAATATTATCTAACCGGAATAATAGTTAGAACAATTGTTTGAAGATAAATAGATGTGAGAACAACAACCTCACAGATCTAACAGATGACTCACATGTTTATATTTAAACAGCACCATTTATTCTACATCATACACACATACAGTTTAGTATTTAAATATAAGCTGTTTTAGGTTCCAGTATTGAAGCACTAGTGTAGTCCCATGTAATAGTATATTTCATAACAACAGTGGAAAGTGGGGTTTTGCATGTTCGAAGTGCATATGTTTGAAGTGCGAGACTTGCCGAGCACTTCAAATGGTCGGGAACATACAAAACACTTTCACTCGAGTTTTGAACGATACTTTTCACTACACTACTGAATAAAAACAGGTGTTGTTGACTGTGGAAAATTTTCGGTTGTAAACAATGTTACTTTCGGTAGCAAACAATAGACAGCTGTTGAAAATATGATGTTTCGCAGGTTGTAAACACATAACGAAAACAGCTGAACTCATAGTAGTGTAGTGAAAACATAAATGTAAGGTAACTAAGAAATGTATTGCCACAAACATTCCTATTACATAATGTATATTTCTATGTAATAATATAATCAATGATAATACGTATCAAATTGCCTCCTCGATTTTGAAGGTGAGATTTGGTTTACGTGTCACCTCCACCTGAAGTTGTCGTTCATTTGTAACATGCATTTCACATTTCCTTCTCTACCAATTACTCTTCCAAAAATCCATTTGTTTTCTGTCATTTTATTGCTCAAGGCTTTTATCCTGCCTCCATTGTTGAATCCTTTCTAGTACATAAGTTCCGTTCGTCTTACCATCCTGTGTTTTTTGTTTTTTATGGAAGATCTAGCTGTAGCTTTTATCAACCGAATTTTTATTTTTTCTTGTCATTAGAAAATATGGTTCATAAAGACAAATTGAAAACAAACACATAGTATTCTTAGTTTCGAGGTACAGTGAGTAAGTCTGTAAATTATTGAATGAGTGGGGTTTCACAAATATAATACCTATTATATTAATTGAAGCAATCATACTAAATATGTTGGGTTAACAACATGCACGTTCAATTTTTCTCAGTAATTAACGTGTACCAAATATATAAAGACGGTAGAGTAAATAAAACAAAAGTCTTTTTAATTATGTTTATACTCGTAGTTCCATTTTTAGATAAATATCCATACAATGCCTGATTCAGAAAATGAAAACCGTTAGCTGCTGCAGAAATGACGGCTGGGATGACAGACTATTTTCCGCCATGATTATTGGATTTTCCGATACAATGGTTATTCATTGGGTCGGTGTAATCACTGGAACGGTCGAGCTCGTTGACTCGTGAGGTCACCGGTTCTGACGTCACAAGTCAACAGCTGATTTTCCTACTAAAACGGGCCTTTGAATATGTATTAGGGGATACCCCTGTACGCTTCACCTGCTAACCCTGCCAGTCACTGTACTCGCTTTACTTGGACATTCGACTCCGTTAGTGCCAGTTAGGGAAAAGTGTCACTCGCTGCGCTTGTGACACCTCGGCCTTCAGCCTCAGTCTGTAATTAATTTAACATTAACAGGCAATCTATACTATTTAGATAGAAGTTAAATGATTTTAAAAATACATTTAAAATAGTATTGTTTACACCGGTAGTAGCACTTCAGACATTAAGAGCTGTTAAATGTTAAAAAACACTGTAGTTTAAAATATTCGTTGGATAGTTGGGCAGAGCCCAAGTAATTTGTAACATTTCAAATTGTTTTCCACCGTACTTGGCTTTAAGTGATAAGAATCTATAGATGAGCCACTTGGATCGCTAATCACTGAAAGCGGTAAAGCAATGAATAATGGAAGTGAGAGAAAGTGAGAAATAGAGAGGGGGGAGACATAGAGAGAGATAGGGTAAGAGAAGTACTACAGTCTAATAATAAACAGTCACGACACTTAGATTGCACCAATGTGGAGCTACTACGACGCTAGCGCTCCTAATAGCAGGATTATACAACATCACCACACTATCGTTGTATTTCAACAGTCTAATAACATATAATCAAGACACTTCGTTAAAAGTTGAAGTCAAGGTATACTAGCTCTCCTAGCGGAAGGAGCAGACTGGCGCGTATTTTTCCACTATTCACATCCACAGCAGTTAATTTTAAATTTCAAATAACATATGTCTATAATCTGTCATGTGTATGCTTCTGCTAGCGTCGTTCTAGCCCTACAGCACTATCATCACTGTACGTTATGTCTATAATCTGTCATGTGTATGCTTCTGCTAGCGTCGTTCTAGCCCTACAGCACTATAATGGACGTAATTAGCTTGTGGCATTGCATTGTGTATAATGACAATATAAAAAATGTCATGACGGGTTAGGTACTTTATTTGACATGTACTAATAACAGCTGTTGATGTAGCCTAAATAGTGCAGAATTTGCGCTACTCTGATCCCGCCGCAATGAGCGCTAGTTTCGTGCTTGCAGAAAATTTTTAACGGAGTATCGTGAATATATATGTAATTACACTGTCGAACTAAGTGTAGTTAAATGTAGTCACTAACCCCATTTAATTTGACTACTGTGAAATTCCACTAAACTAGAGCTTGAAGGTAGAAGTGAGTCATGCCCGTTAGTTAGTCAGGTGGGGCATTGGTGGAATGATTTCCCTCCGATGCTGAAACCCCTATATGCACTAAATATAACACGGAGGTCACAACATGTCAAGACAATTTTAATTATGGTAACTTATATTTTCCTACATTTAGAAATTCATAAAAAATGATTGCTTACGTAATTAAATATATAGATTGCAGTTGAAATATTGTCTAAATGGTCATAAGAGTTAAATATATTTATTTACAGAACATGAACTTTTACTACAGAGGCCAGTTCTTAATTTGAGGAACTTATTTCTTAGTGAGCATCATGCACTTAAGCTCTCTCCAAAATAGAAGTTTAATCCAATCTTTAGACATACAAATAACTGTACTTTATAATGACCAATTAGTTTAACCTAAAGTTAGTTGTGTATAAGTTGGCTATCCATCTTTAAATCATTCTAATTTAACACATGCTTATTTAATAAAAATAATTTGTATTTTCACTATCGGTGATAAAGCTGTCAAATCATCAAATAAATTGCTAGTAAATTATCTAAGTGATTCTTCCTTTACCTATTTTTTTTTATATATATTGTTTCACTTATATACTTGTCTACGAAAAATTGGCTAATTGCATTAATTTTCTCTCAAATGCTAAAATATTTAGGCAAGTTAATGTATTATAAAATATTGTTCGAATAAGTAATATTTTTTTCGTTAATTTATAAATGATTACTTTAATGGATACTTCCCTATCGATCAGATACTTCTAAACAGGACAAGTACTCAATACAGCGAGGGGATGAACGTTGTCTTTGGATCACAATTCTCTACAGGTCAAGTTCTAAGCATTCAATAAATTTATATAAATAACATGTAATATATTTATGTAGGATATAAAGTTTACCAAAAGAATAAAATCTTCTTGTTACTGTGTTAATATAAACGTATAGGTATTCACAAAATTAATCTTAACCAACTATATTCTGTTGAGATTAACTTATTCTGTTTTTTAATTTAATGTTTTATATAATCGTATTCAAATCAGGTTTTCAACAATGCTATTAAATAAATATATCAACAATGTTTACTATATTTACTGTAATCTGATCATGTGTATTTTAAGAAGAAGACAATTTTAATTTAATATTGAATTATATAAAATTTGAGCTTTTTAAAACATGGTATTCAATAATAACATTTTATGAGAAAGAAGAATTTGAAAAGGAGCTCAAACTTAGTGCCCAACTTGACTTCAAGGTTCATAAATAACGCAAAAAATATTTTAAGGGTCTAAGGAATAAACATGGCAACAGAATTACTCGTTTTAACAATGTTTACTAATCAAATTAAATTATCGTACGTAAATTTATGATAATGGTTTTAAAACTTTGAAATTTTTTTCAAATTGCAACTGTATCATGACTAATATATTACTCAATAAACATTTTTTGTTTGATTAGGAATATCTCAAAGATTCCCCATGGACAATTCCTTAATTTAATTTGCTGTTGTTCCCTGCAACTTTATTCAGAGTTGCTATTTTTATCATTTATTTGCGCACGTTGTGTTCAGGTTCATTCTGCCAATGATTTCCCCTGAGGCTGCTAGATTGCTCTGTCGTCACGCGTAATGTATGAGATCACTATTTCTGCCGTCTTGCTTTATTGGTAACCCATTTTCTATCCCTAACTACATTATTCTGGTAGCGTTTTTTTTTTTTTTTATTTTTATTTGAGTAATTCTCGTATTTTTTTAGGAAACTGACGGTGTAAGTGTTAATAAATAAAAACAGTTTGGCATAGGATAAACACAAGTCAGTGGTTCCAATTTTTAACCTTGATTTTATTTTAAATGTGTTATATTTTATTAAAAAAATAAACGTGTTTAAGTGTTTAGAAGACTATATTCCATGTCATGGAATACATACATACGTTCTATTGACCTGATGATTGCGTGAAAGCTGAAACTCTAGTCATCGGTTACCATAATTAAGGGATTGTGACGTCAAAGCTACGTTAACCTGCTGTTATTGTATTAATTTGTTGGGTTAACCATACAGAGCAAAACAGTTGTAGAACATCAAGTTATCTGCAAAACGTCTTCAAATAATCGGATTATTTCGTTCACACAGATTGCGAGACAAACACTATAATCATATATTTATATTATTCCTTATTTTATACAAAGGTAACTAAGTGTAGAAGGAAATGACATTACTATAATTTTAATCTATAAGATTTTTTTCCAAATTCGATTTCAATTTTGAAACGTAGACAGTCGACGCGAGTAATAGCCTCGTACATTAAATTATGCACCTGTTATATAGTATAGTGAAAAAAACAGCTGTTATAGTATGGTTAATTCGAAAATGTTTGCAAATAGAAATGTTTCTATCAAAGTCGAATGGTTCAATGTAATTTATAAATGTAGTTGAAAAATATAGTGATGTGACTTATAAATCACAACAGCAGTTATACTCACAGGTGGGAGAACTGTATATAATATATTTTTGTTTTTATCAAGTACTGTTGAAAGTGGATGGCAATAGCAATCAAGACGAAAAAGTTAACAGTTAAGGTGTTGAGGATTTTTTTTAAATTGGGTCCGGATATATCATTAGGATAGACGCAGACGGCAATTGCTTGTTTAAAGGGATTTAATTCTGTGAACTAAGACAATGAGTGGTAAGTAGTGATCCTCAACACTGGGACTTTCACAAAGGCTTCATTATTGATGATCCTAGCTACCGACTTCCAATAGATTATATTGATTTAATTTCACCGGAGTGTGAATATGTTAAACACAACGACCATAAGTAGTTTAATTCCTGAAATTAACATTTAGAGTTAGTGTTGTACACAATAAACAGGTTGTAACAGTTTGTCAAGGTCCAATAATTCGTAACCTTAAGTTCACGGGAAACTTAGATGGAGGGCACTATGACGTCCTTAATGAAGATCCCTCACATGCTCATTGGACATTAACAGTGTTGGCCCTGTTTGTCAAAAGAGAAAGAGGAAGTAGACAGCAACAAAAAACAAAAAGAAATTAGACAAAGACAGATGCATAAAATCACAAGATAATAACTTTCGAATCGGTTATCGTTGTGCAGTCTCCAATCGTGTACCCAGTGTGATATCTCTTAATATTGGCGAAATGCGAAACAAATGCCCACACTGCTCCGCTCTTTATTTTGGTTCTGAAAAAATTAAAAAATACTGAAGTATTTAGTTTGTGTTGTGGAAATGAAAAAAATTTAGCCTCCCGAATCGCATATGCCTCAAGAGCTACAGAAATGATTTGTTAGTACGGATGAACTATCAAAAAATGTTGTCTTACTATTATATAACATTCTAATGGTGTCTGTCTGTCTATCTAAAAAACTATTGGACCCATTCAGCTGAAATGTTGCATGGACATTCTTAGCGTATATGGTTAACACATAGACCTATCTTCATTTTGAAATTCCATCAGGGCTCCACCCCTCGGGCTCTTGCAAATCCTATTGTAATGCCAATTTGAAAATTAATTGTTCATAATAGTTTTATTAGTCAGCTGTTGGAATAAACTGACAACTTACATAGTTCTGAAGCACGATAGCTATAAAAGACGGTAGATATCACGACGAGGCTGCGCAGTAGACTCTGCTGATTTGTTTATTCTATTAAATATTGGTAACTAAATCTACCAATTACATAGAAGCATTCAGCTAAATAGCAATCAAGATATTTACCACTTATCAGCTGGAATCATAATTATGGGAATTAAAACAGTAGTTTTGTGTTTATTTTTGCCATTTCACCCATATGACGTCATGGAAGATGGGCGTGATAACTACCGACCTCATTTCTAGGTACCGTGTTCTAAAGTAAATACCGTACCAAACCTAACCACAAGGCATTATCGCATTATAGAGATGCCAGTAGATACATACCTAACCTAGAGTTTACTTATTTCATCACGTTTTGTATTACTGAACACATTAAGCACAATATAAACCAACGTAAACTACGTATAAAGGACGGGTACTGTAGTATCTCTAATTCATCTTGGATTCATCTGACTGCATGTTCTATTCAGCTCATATCACTTTGTATGTACAGTATCATATGCATTTTTAAATGCTTAATCCCTTGGTATAAACGCATTGTTCAGAGCATAACATGGACTATGATTCTTGCTATTGGGTTTCTCTTCCAGATGCATGATAAATTGGGAAGATCCCTTAAAATCTTAGCTGTAGTTGGGAAACAACAGATGGTTGATGTCACGTTGTAGATGTGTTGTAGACAGTGACGTCACATAGGAAACTCAGCTTATTTGATTATTTTATGAACTAATGGCAACTAAATCTAACAATCACGTAAGCGAATAATTGATCCGTTGTAACCATGGGAATTAAGATAAGTATTTTTGTGTTTGTTTTTCCGTTCCAATCATCACTATTTCACGCGTTTACGTGGATGGGAGATGTGCGTGAAGCTCACCGTCTTTTATTATAGGTCTCGTGGTTCATATAACGGTACATATAACTGTCGGAAAGTTTTAGGTGAATCTAGCCCTGGGGAACATATTACTATGATAAACATAAAGATATTTGTTCTAATTACCTTGCTTCAAAGTCTAGCTAATTAGGAATAGATATCTTAGTAACAGCTTGGCTTCCATGTGACCCGGTAGTTTGTTACTAGGAGTTAATAATAGAACCACTGTTTCGTGTGAAGGTGATAGCAGTGGCTGTTTCAGTGATGTAATAGAAGTGTAGTTTTTGTAGTACATATTTACGAATGTTTATCCAATTGCCTGTTTGTTGTTTGTGTAGTACTACACGATTTATATGACTGTGGAAGTTATGTATTTTTCCCAAGGAGGGTTTTGAGCATGTTTTACTCTCATATGACTAGAGAGATTTGTCCCATTAGTATTAAAAGTTCAAGAATCAAATGGGTTTATTGTTTATAATAAACATCGCTGTGGTACCTATAAAATAAATGGAAAAAACATTACTAATATGAAAATGATCTAGGCTATTTTAACATAATATATTTCCTATAAGAAGAGCTTTGTGAACATAGTTTTATAGTGAACTAGTTTACATCTGATGCACTATAAAAATCCTGCGTCTCCTATAACTTTAAATGTCTATAGAAATGTCCTTATTTACTACTGCAACACCATATGGTTTTACTGAAATATAAGTATAGTTCAGGTTACTATGGATACAAAATAAATTATTTACGAATAATTCAGTTCAAAATTTTTTGTGCTTATAATGAATTGGTTTTTAGTAAACAAACATATTAAATTATAAATTAAAATACATAAATATTCTAATCATGGCAGGGGAACATTCAACATTTTCTGTGAGTAATTTTCAGTATTATTAGGATATAATTAATTCTAATGCTGTAATGAAGGGTATTTGGATAAGTCTAAGTATCAAGTGATGGCTTTATATTCAGTTTTTCCCACAAGTAGGGACGTGTAATCTCTAATACTTGTAGGTAACTGTCAGAGAGTAAAGTTAGAATATTTAGAGGTTTGTTTATCTATTTGTTGTGTTATATTTACAATGTCGATTCAGAGGCTACCAACTTCAATCGAATGTTGTGATTGTTTCCATTACGTTGTTTGGTGGATTAAATGTTGGTATTCAAACCATAGTTCTTCTGTATACAATATATTTCTTAGTAATTACTTACTTAGTAAATTCTAGGTGTTCCTAGACTTATTGTCTAAAAACCGTAATGAATGAACCATGGATTTTTCAAATTCCTTAAACGAAAGTTTATCTAATAATAAATCAGATTTTGATGAGATTGGTGCTCCTAACTTCTATGGTTGACAGTGGTTAATCTGAGGGAAACCCTCGACAGCATTCATTCAGGGGCATTCCAATGTGGGTTCGGAGTCTGTCGTTGCGGTGTTGCTTGGTGGTATCAGACTAATCGAGTGTGAATCAGAGGACAATGAAAGAGATGAATATGATCAGGAACATCTGATTGGAGGAGTTAGTTGTTTCACAGATGGTAGTTTTTTTGGAGTTGAAGAATATCCTTCCAGCCTTGAAGTCTGGGTTCAGAAAGCATCATAGTACAACATCTGCGCTTTTACTAGTTTGTAATGAGTTACTTCAAGCAAGGGCAGAAAAGAAAGCACCTCTTCTTGCAATGCTGGATTTTTCACATGCATTCGATTCTATCGACAACAGTATGTTGTTGGCTGTCATGCATTTTTATGATTTTCGACCGGTACTGGTTTCTTGGTTTCATTCCTATTTGGTAAATAGGAGATAAAAGGTTAAAATTGGGATGGATTTCTTTTCATCTCTTGAGTAGAGTTGCTAGTGTTCCACAGGGTAGTTGCCTCGAGCCCATTCTATTCACTTTGTTTGCTGCCACTATGGGTTCAGGCTTACAGCATAGTCGCTTGTATTAAAACACCGATGATGCTCAACTTTGTGTTTCATATGATGCCGGAAGAGCTGACATTGCTGTATCCATTTTGAATTCTTAACTAAGCATTGCCCATGAATGGTCTGAGAGGCATGGGATTAAATTGAACAAGGAAAAGTGTTGTGTATTGTCGATTCCTTCCAATGTGGGTTCGGAGTCTGTCGTTGCGGTGTTGCTTAGTGGTATCAGACTAATCGAGTGTGAATCCTCAAAGCTCTTGGGTCTCATGTTCGATGGTGACCTCACTTTTTCTGGTCATATGAGTGCTGTTTGTCGGCGGGCCCTTAGTCGACTAAGAATGTTATTCAAACATAGGTACTTGTTTCCTAAAGAGACCAAGCTTCGCCTTGTCCAGGCTTTTGTGCTCTCTGTGATCGATTACTGCCTCCCTGTGTATGGCAATATTGTGTCTAAAGGGGATTTAGACAAATTACAGAGAGTGCAAAATATGTGTGTCAGATATGTATGTGGACTAAGAAGATTTGACCATGTTTCTGAGGCGCGACGATCACTGGGTTTGCTGACTGTAACTGATATATGTACTCTGCGCTCCTCATGCCTAGTTTATAGAATCTTTACCACTGGCAGGCCGGGAAATTTGAGGGAAAAACTAAAAACAGGTCTCAGATCCGATCTCGCAGTACTAGACAGGATCAAGTTTTGGAGATGCATCGCTTTCGCCGTGAATTTAAAGAAACATATTTGCGTACTTGGCTCCCAAATTATTTAATGAATTTTCCTCCAGCGTACCAGGCCAGGATGTATCTGAAACTACATATAAAAAGAATCTATATAAATATTTAATGTATAATACGAGCTGATGTATCCAAATATAAGTGTTTATTTAAATTGCATATCATATAAATAATACAGCATGCAGAAAGTTAATTCATATCCGTTATTTTACATCCAAATTAAGTAATATTTGATGTTATCATGTCTACTAGTACTGTTGTTTTTCACCTCTCCAAACGTTAGACCATGATAAGTGTATGGGTTGTTAGGTGGGTAAATACCACTGTACATGTATGGAGGAGGGGGACATAAGCACTGTAAGTGTATGAGTGGGCAAGTGGGTGTGGGTCTAAACCACAGTAAGGTAGGTGGGAGGAGGGGTTAAAAACCACAGTTGTTGACAACTCCTTAACATGGGAATGGGAATACATGGGATGGTGTAAATTTTTGTGAGTGATTAACATTATGATAGGTAAACTCCTTCGTAATTTGTGTCCACAGTAAAACACCTAAGAGATATATTTAAGTGCTATGTAAGGCAGCTTTTCCTTAAAATAGACCGAAACACAAACCATTTTTTGAATATAAATTTAATCTAATCTTCTCATTTTGCAAGATATGCAACTTTATGGGTGTATACATTGTACGGCTATCAAAACCAGCTACCAAAGGAAATTGAGGTAGGATCAAAAGTTAAAAACAGACCAAATAATATGTAAAAAAGAAAGTCTAAAGCACAAAGTACTTGTGTATTAGGGTTTAAATAATGATCTCTCGTCACATATTTCTAATTCGTGTTTTTTAAATAATTAAATAATTGCTTTTGCAATTAGATGAATACCAGCTAAACCCTCTGACAGTAAAATAACGGACAAAGTGCCTATGATCCATAGTTTGAACGTTGACTCCATATTCACATGATAGATCATTTACTATTCCCAACTTATGTTTCAAGTAGTTGCACTTTAAACAAAGTCCATTTATTACAAGGAAGGTTCATTCCACCAATGACGGTCATGAAGGCTGATTCCAGAAACTTGTTTCAACCGTTAAACATATCCTAATGTAAAGCCTAGTTGGTATCCTTCAAAATTGGGATATTTGGGGTACATAGGATATTTTGTATCCATCTAAACTGTTTCATTCTTTCTTGTATGTGGAGGATTAAATGTTGCAAAAGACTGGAAACCATGCAAAGGACATGAACGTGTGTAAACAATAGGTTAAATTCTTAGAGTTTATCTATTGGCTTTGTTAACAATAATTCAGCAAAACGAATACCGTTTTCGAATTCAGCGTGAAATGGGGGAACCACCAATAGCCCTCATCGCCCAATTTAGTTGCATATCAACATCCAGTTGATGTATACTGTTAATCCACACAGGAGCACAATATTCAATATTACAGTACAACAGAAACAAAGGCAGGACTTATGCGTTGCCTCCTCACATGGATCCAGCAAGATCCTTAAATTGTAAAACAGAGAGATTGATTTAGATGACTCATTGTATTAAAGTAATGTGGATGCTCATTGTGTTTCAGCCTAGCACCACTAAAAATGATGCTCAATTTACTGATTAACTAGTCTATTAATCAGGTGAAAGCAGGCTACTTCTGTTTTTGTTAGATTGGACTTAAGGTTCCACATTCTAAAAGAATGTTTCACAGTAACTAGATAAGGTGTACGTGTTCTTTCTGTCTTTTATATGTTCTCGTAATAAGTAGCGAAAGCAATATCATCTGAATTTTCTAGACTGTTTGATGAAAAATCTCTGCAGTGTATGCAATCAACAAAAGAGGAGAAAGAACAGTGCCTTATGGCAGTCAATAATTCAGATGCCTAAAATACCTTTCTCTGCTCCCCAGGCAAACTTTATTAACCTCATGGGGGGGGGAGTGGAATGTAGAAATCGCAATAATCGAGGGTACTGAAGGGTTGTGAAATTTAAGTAGCAGGCCATATCTCCAGAATATGTCATAGGCTGCTGAAAGAATTATAAATGCTGCTAATTCTTTTTCTTTTCAAATCCATTCTTAATAATAGTTGTAAAAAAAGTTTCAACCAAAATTAAACCAGGTCCGAACCCAGCTTTTTCAGCTGGTATTCTGTCTTTGAGAATAAAATAAATAATGTCTTTATTTCAAGCGTTCTCCAAAGACACAGGTGCTGTTTTACATGTCTTATCAAATCAAATCAAATCAGTTTTTATTGCAGTAAATACATAAATGCATTGCAAAAGTCAGAATGGTTTTAAAATAACTATAATTTTGTTATCAATCACTCATAAAAAATTCACTCATACATACAGATTTAGAAAACATTCACTCTTCCAATTAATCCCACTCCCAGCATCGGTGTCAGCTTACCAACTATATGGTCTCCCAGTTGTTTGACAAAAGCTCGTCCACAGCATAAAATGCATGATAGGCTAAAAAGCCTTTAAGACGAGTTTTGAAGGCTTTCGGATTTGTGGCGATTTTCATAGAAATGGGCAGTCTGTTGTAAAGATGAACACCTGCTTCTGAGGGCAAGTGCTCAAACGTTTGTTCTGTGTCTCCCAGTCCTGTAGTTGTCCCTGCCTCTTGTGTTATATTCGTATATGTCTCACCCCTGAGTCAAGGAGCATTTAGAGATGAAAAAAGTTGTTGTTTCGAGAATGTAGAGGCAGGGTAACGTTAAGATCTTCAAATTTTCAAAAATTGGCCTGCAAGAGTCTCTGAAGTTGACTTTTGCGATTATTCGTATTGCCTTTTTCTGTAGCCTGAACAATCTTAGAAATTGATTGTTCGTACAGGATCCCCATAACACTACGCCATAAGCTAAGTGAGGGTATATAAAGCCATAATATGCCATCAAAAGGACCTGAATAGGGCAGTATCAGGCTAAAGACCTCAAAACAAATATGCCTGATGTTAATTTAGCGCACACCACGTCAGTATGGACATTCCATGTCAACCCTTGATCCAGGTGTATTCCAAGGAATTTCAACGTGTGAACTTCTTTTAGCATAGTGTCTTCCAACATCACACTGGGGCTCCTTTCTAAGCCACAAGGACGTAAGGAAAAATTTAAAAAGTTTGATTTTAAAGTGTTTGTTTTTAGGTTGAGGTTCTTGAAGTGTTGAATGCATTTATTCAACTCTAAAAATGCTTGTTGTTCTACAAGATCCGGTGACTTGTCTCTAAAAAACAGGGTTGTATCATCTGCATACTGTACGATATTCCCCTGTTGCAACTCATATTCATATAATGACATAAATTGACCTATTAATACAAATATATACATAAAATTACACATAAATTAATTAAGAGGGTACAAATTATGTTATGCTTAATGTAGAATATGAATTGAGTGTGTTGTACTTACATTATAGTTGCCATAAAATTCTTTGTTTATTTTCCCATTTTTTATAAAAACTAGGGAAACTATTATTTTTTATAGCCTGATGACAGTGAGTTGTACTTTTGGTGTCCAAAGTATGAAAACCCTTTTTCTTCAGTTCAAGCCGCATTATATACACATATAGTATGTACACTATACACACATATATATATATATAGGTATGTGTAACAGATCTTTTTGCTGAGTGTTGCGAGGCCTCGTATCACTTCTACAAATAAGCCATTTCTTTATGTAAAGAAGCGTATCTGACAACAGAATGTTGGGTACTGATAGCACAGTCTGACGAAAACGGCAGTCTCTTCAACTGATAGTACGCAGCCTTGGTATTTATGTTGGTAATGTGTCTAAACACTTTTAAAAGGAAGAAAAACTGTTAAGCACTGTTCTTAAGTCTTAATATAAGGAGATAATTTTTCTGAATTATGCTATTTGTAAATACTGTGAAGTCATAATAAATGATTGGACAAACCATACCTTGAACAATCTTCACCTTGACAGCAGCAGGTATGTGCAGTGAGGTCGGTTTTAAAATTACCCTCTCCAGCAACTTATTGCAGGTACATGAAACAGCTGTAAGACGGTAGCATTCAGCTCGCCTTGGTTCTTTACTTCGCTACAAAAAACAAAAAAATATTAGTTTAGATCTTTTAGAAACCTTAGGCATATTCCAATAATTTGTCAATATGGTATTGAAGACTATTAGAAGCCAAATACGAGGAATAATCTCAAATCCAACGAGCTGAAAAGAAAGTAGTTGTATCTTCAAATTCAAAAAATAAGCTGTTTTTTTCAGCCAAGTTGGTTAGACTTCCACCGTTATCGTCGTCCAATGAGTATGACCATTCGCTGTGATGATTGTTGAAGCCCGAGACATACAGGACAGTGAATTTGAACAGTGGAAGTACTGCGTCTAAACATAAGGTATTAGGTGGTTTATACACATTCACTATAGTAGTGTCAGACACTTTTACAACCAGTGTGAAAATTTGTCATCAAAATTCTGTGTACGGTTTTAATCTCATCAATACCAAGCTTCACAAACGTTACTAACCAGAAGCTCTATGTATGATGGCCTCCACCAGTTTATACCCGGGAATATTGCCTCTTGCACAGCACTATAGTTCTTCAATGAGTGTTTCTTCAAATTCAACCACTTTAACTCTGTTTTCTGATAGGACTTTCACTAAACACACACACTTAGTTCTACTCAGATCCTCGAAATTTAAATAGCACATATTCAAAACAGAAACTATATTTTTATAATTTTGCTGGACTTGAAGATAGCAGATTTTTGTTTGTAACTAAGAAATCACACAAGTAAGAAGTTCAGCTAAACTCACCTAGGGGGACATGTACGGAAACGGAATTCTGCGCACCTAGGGGGATTTATGCGGATGTGAACAATAGCATCCCTCACTAGACAAGTAACTCGAATTCACAAAACCACATCTTCACCTAGCTCTCTCCAGTTGATTTTACTTGAATCACCTCCAAAAACTTGCTGGTCGTCATCTTGGGATATGTTTCCACGGTCAAATGTTGAACAGACTGATTGTCGTTGGTTGAAATAAACTATGCTGAGCCACTTTCGTGCATGTTCGGACAACAGTTCTGTATTGGAAACGTAATCGAGGAATGGCAGGCTGGCAGTTGTGTTACTTTCAGGGGAGAAACGCTAGCTCAATATTTCCTTCAATTAGGTAACTTTGAGTGCTTAAGGGTGCGAACATCATGTGATGGTAGATAAATATTTTATTTTAATGATAATACAGGAAAACTTAACACTGGAACATTTATAATTTAAGTTTTATTTTATTAAATTATAATAACTCTTTAGCCATATTCTATGGTAACTGATCAAAAATATCCGTACGAATAATAAATTGCATACATTACCTTTCTTATGTCTAGATTTTCTATAAACAATTACTACATAATATATATATATATATATATATATATATATATATATATATATATATATATATATAATAATTGTTTACAGAAAATCTAGACATAAGAAAGGTAACGTATGCAATTATATATATATTGTTATATTTAATACAGTCCTAACACTTAAATATACTAAACTATTATGTATATTCAACAAATAATTACTCATTAGTTCCAGCAATAAAACCAGAAAGAAAAATCACGCTACATTTTTTAAATTTGTACACTTCTTTTTCAATTTCAGATGGCGCGTTCCTGTGGAAGAAGAAAAAAATGGCCCTGCAGGGGACCAAAGAGGAAGTATTTATGTAAACGAAAAAGGAAGGCGACGACTCGCCGTTGCTGTCCAGGCGGTATTCGCAACAAAGTCTCGATCTGCAATAGGAACTGGCGACGGATATCAGTGAGGCCATTCATTAATTTCCTACGTCAGTTCAGAAAGGGGAAATATGACTGGCCCCTGACTAAGTTAGTGAAAGAAGCACGCCAGAAGTGGTGTAGATTATCGAAGACAGCGAGAGTTCGATTTGTCATGGAAGCCTGCCGTGCGAGAAAGAGAGGCTACCGAACGTAACAACACTACATATCGATCGTCACTTCTGAATACAACACTATTGGCTTAGTTTAAATTTGTGTTAAAATAAATATTTTTGTCTCATGTTTTTATTGAACAGACTTTGTTTTACAAGTAAGAAAGAAATCCAAATTGTAGGGTTATTGATTTGATGCATTTTATTTCGTGTTTGTTCTTTTTATTTAAACAAATTTAATTAAACACGCAATTAAATATACTCAATATTTTAGGCCATTCACTCCTCTACATCCCCTGAGCTGTTTTACAGGCCAATACTGCGTTGTTCAATTAACATGTAAAGTTATAGGCCTTTAAGTTGCCCTGGATACTGAGTTATTAACAAAATTGCTCTTCCTAACGAGCATTTGACCTTAGTGAGTACCAATGACCACACTTTTCAATTTAGACTCATTCACCTCTCATAATTGCCGATATCTCTATGATCAGCGTCTAAATAATGAATAATAATCGAAATACAGATTCTATTTACATTGATGAAAAAAACAATGTCAGGCCACCGACGATTGTTAGATGGTTCAAAGAATGTAATCAGCAGGTCTCAGCGCTGTACAGTCTAGCCAACAATCAGCTCGGAAGGTACAGTCTGTGTGATTTCCCCTGGGTTTTTACTTTTTATCAATTCCTCAACTAGCTAACAGAAAATAAATAAAATGTCAAGTTATGGGTTGTTTTAAACTTGTTTTTTTTTCTACCATGTAAGTTAATTTTGTAAAAGAAATGTAAGCTCACTATTATAATTTTATATTATTTATATAAATGTTATTGCATGTTTATTATTTGGTAGAGTATCGTTTATCTTCAACGAGAAGAGACGTACAATTGAGAATCAGTTTCGTCACAGGGCATTTTTTATTTTGTGGAGTTTGTTGACATGAATGACTGTGGATAACTGTGGAAGTAACACAGGGGCTGCTTCATACCACTAACTCTAGCCAATATTAATCAGTTTAATGTAAAGAAGGTCACCCCCCAAGGTTCATATCAACGGTTGTATAGAAACCTTGGGTCACCCCTCAATCTCCTACTAAGCGCCGTGTGTAGACCTACATATTAGATAACTAGCTCCAATTGTAAATTTGCTTAAATTTACTTTAAATATACATGTATTCAATAAAACCAGTTTTATCACCAAGATAATATTAGAAACCAAAAACATTTGGCATGTGTATTATAAAAGTAAAATCTTTCCCAAACCAAATCCCTACAATAATTGTTACAATTTTGTAAACGTAGTTATTTACATTTGAACACCTACTAAATTTGTATTTATTTTAATACCTACCCATGTTAGTCCTGTGGCTAAAATATGTTCTTTATTTTAAATATTCTAGCTCCCAATGTTGATATTAATGTAGAAAGAAATGTATTTTAAACAATTATTGAAGAAGTTCTTAATTAGGTTAGGTAAGATTTAGAGGTTGTAATGTAATTGCATATTTTTCTTGTTTACAGAGTATTTATACCTTTTCTACAAATTCATACAAATGTGAGTTCGTATGTTACACTATTAGAGTAACATTTACGAGTTATCTATCACGGTAACTAGAACAGCCGATGGGTATCACAGCGAGGCTGTGCAGTAGGAAGTGATGTCACATAGGCGAAACCAGCTGTTTTAATTATTATATTAAATACTGGTAACTGAATCTAACAATCCGATGGAAGCATACATGAATAATCGGTATTGTACATGTATTTAGGCAAAATAACAATGTTTATATACATATTCTTATTCTTAGATTTGAGATAACAACATCTGTGAGCGTATTTAAGGTGAGTATGAATGATTACAGGAGTATACGTAGAACTGGGTAGTCTGGTTACTAACTTAGTTCGACTGCTGCTCAGATAAAGCCAATTGATTATTAATTAGCCCAACAGCCAGATAAACTTAGGGACTTATAGCTTTACGTGGAATCCGAACCACGTAGTATTGGTCTGAAAAGCGTCCTAGAAGGTCAGGATATTTTTCTAAGTTTTAGGTGTTTGTGTTTTATTTCACAATTTAGATTAAGAATTTAGCCTACTATCTTCTACAAAACAATAAAGATGTAATTGCCTGTTCGTTCATATTCAATTCAATTACATCTTTTTTTAATTGAATGGTGAGGTATACAGTGTAACGAGAAAAGTATACTGCTTCGATACTAACCACCAATCAAATGGAATTTTAACCACGAAAAATCAAGTATTTTGTTGTTGTTTTTTATTTGTTGTTTTTTTTTTTTTTATCCAACCAGCTGTCACTTTGCGCATGTGACGTCAGGGGAGATGTGAGTGATACCTACCATATTTTTATTTATGTACCGTAGTATATAATCTTTTAGGTAAAACAGAGTCATTTCAGAAGGTCACAGTGACATTTCAAATTATGTTATACTGAAGTATATGGAGAGGTTTACATGTTTTATGCTGCATTGGTGTAAAGCAGGAAGTTCGACTTAGAACCTTTCTAGAAAGAACACACATGAATCACGAACTGCAAAATGGAACAAGCCTCGAAAAATTGCAATTGACTTTAATGTGGAAACAGGTAATTTAAAGGTAAATACATAATTTACTGCTAGAAAGGAATATCTCTGATGAGCCTATTTGTTCTAAAATGAAATCCAATATTTTTTTTATTTCTTTATTTTTTTATTTTTTTTTTTTTTACCGCATAAAGTTAACAAGTGTTGGAGGTGTTTCTATTATTTAGTAAATGCTAATAGTCTGTCTCCAGACTGATTGTTTTTCTTCTCACAACTCAAGCAATAAAAATCCTACAGTTGCATCAGGTTGAATTAAACTTAATTCTATTATATGTTTGTTTATACCTAATTTTGAGTTTAAGATGTTTCTTTGGTGACATGGTGATAGAAGAAATTTCTAAAGATTTTGGTGATAGAAGAAATAATAAACGAAGGTTTTGTTAACAAAGATAATCATAAAAGGAACGTTGTAAAGAGGGCAAATCAATCACAGGCATGGAATCTGTTGCCATCTCTCAATGGTTGCCATCAATATGGACATTAATACAGAAGTCTGGGGCGTCTGTGTTGAGGGTTAGCTATGGTCCGGGTGTTGTTTACGGAAGAAAACTGATTATCAGGCTTCTCAATTAGATGATAATCAGACCAATACTACGTGGTTCGGACCCCACTTAAAGTTCTAGGTTCCTTAATTAGTTGTTATAGCAATTGGGCTATTAATAAAAGGCCATTTTGGAGCATAAGTCGAAGTCAGTAAACAGATTTCACATAAAATCCACACTTATCCTAAACTCATATAAGCATTCATATTTCGCCTTAAAATTACACACGAAGCTGTGTCGACAAAGTGTATTTGTATTTTTATGCTTATTTAAAGGAATAATAACACCATCTAGATCAGTAAAATATGTAAAAATATTATATGTTATGGTATTTAATTAGTGTATTCAAATACAATCTCCCTTCTACTCTTGTTAGATCCAGACTATAATAGCATGTCCCAGGATCATAGTTTTTGCTATCTTCCATATTTATCTAGAGAGGGTGTTTTGTACGCTTGCCGAGTTTAATGGAATACACGATGAGGGATGATTTGGTACCGAGAACATATCCATGCACTGGGTTTCCCGTTTAAAATAAAATCATGTAAACTATGTTTATACTTATTGTCAAACGCGCATCATTTATCACAATATACGAGGTCTAGACATGTTTTATAATTACTTTTTTTTAATAGTTATATTTTGTATAAAACACATTTTCTTTGAAAACTATAATATGGATTTGTCAATATATTGACACTAACATTTGAATGCAATAGTGGATTTTACGTTTGGACTGAACTTTGTTTATTATTTTATAAACCGTATTTGAATGAATGTGTATTTTTTTCTTTCGTTTTAATGGGTCTTCCACTTATGTAGCCCCAAAGTACACTGCGGTCTGTAGTTATCATTTTACCAGATATTTCTTTGATAGTTCTTGACATGGTACAATAGTTGTGTATGAGTGGGTGGGTGAATCAAATTCCACTGTACGTGTATGGGTGTGGGTGGGTGGGTTGCCACCATACGTAATACATGCTAAGCTAATATTATTTCTCTAAATGTGTATAGTGTTTTCTTAAATTAATATTCAATCACAACCTTGTTTACAAAAGTAAACCCAGTCTACTCAATTTGTTATTTCTCTTCACTTAAATAGTCAATCAGCTGTTAAACGATTTAAATCAATCCGACTCCAATGCAATGTTAAACGGTTTAGAAACACTCTAATGTAAGAATACACACACATATAATCACCTCCACTATACAAACTATACATGTTTGAACATGGCAGGACTAGAAATATTCTAATATTGACAAAATGACTATTCCAATTATAATAATTCCAATTGTAGCAGATTATTTTTCGATTATTTCCTTATGTTACGTATTACTGTGAAAAAAAACTATTATACGCTTAACATGTTCATTCAATTATATGTTTGCCAACCATGGTTCTCATCAATATTACAATTAATTTTTTTTTAACTTAAATTATATTAGTAGACCCTAAAACATTCTCAGTAACTTTTGAAACAATGGAGGTGGACAATTGTGGGAACTTCAAATATTTAAATAGCATACTTCCGTTTCTTGCTTATATAGAATCATAAATTAAAGTTTCATAAGAAAAAGTAAAGGAAGAAAACTATGAGATATACTGAAACTGAGATTAGGCTAGCTATCTGGTATTTTAAGTACAGGACACTTATACATAATATGCTAAATTTACACTGTTTTAACGTATGTACCTTTTTTATTTATAGCTTATGTATGTACGGCTTATTATGTCTTATCTGTTCATTCTACATTACCGACTCATTATTATAGTTAAACATCTGTAAAAACATTTACAATAGTACATTTTAACTTAGATATTTCCATAACGTACCCATAATGGGTTTTTTATGACTCTTACTAACTAATTACTAAACGCAAGGTCTAACGGGCTTCAAACGGCAACGGAACCTCGGGTCATTCCATTTCGCCGTGTCCTTGTCTGCTCAAAGCCGACCGAATGGAACGGTGGAATTCCGGGAATGTGAAACGATTCGGGCTGCAAGCGAGGCATGTCATGATGAGGTGATGCTGGTTGGTTGTGGCAGGGACCGGTAGACAGCAGCAGTGTCGTGGTGCGTGCGCACCTCTCCTCTGTTGGCTGGGCCCAGTCTGTCGTCTGCACTGCGTGTGTGTTCGTACCGGTGACTCGGTGTTTTCATGTGTGTATAATATTACCATGAAAGGTGTCAAGTTTGTGCTACCGGGATTTCCGATTGTACTGTTGTTCATCTTCAATGAGTTACCGGTGCACTGCTTAGCCGATAGTGGTAAGTTTACCATGACATACCTTACTGTTATCTAGGTTATTGGCAAATTATATGTTTCTTATCATGCTGATAACATGTCTAAAGATCAAATTGTTTTTAAGTACCATTGCTATTTTTAAAAGAGAAAGTTGTTCACAATTTCATTCTTGTTTGCGAAAACTGGAAATTGTTTTAAAATTATAACTGGATCATTTAATATACAAAAATATAAATGTTGTACTCAGTTTTAAATAACGTGTTATGGTACTATTTATACTTTACAATTTACCTAAAGAAGGAATTAATTGAATTGTACATGAATGGAGAGGAAATTACAGTTTCATTGTTTGATAGATAGGTTATAGGCTTAAGTTCTGAATCGATTTCGTAGAACATATTTTCTACCTTGCCTTACAAGGAATGTAAACAATGTTATTTTTCCAATACCAATATATTCAGCAATATGAAAATAGATATGTTGAAACATGCATTAAATATTTTATTTGTTGTTAAATAATTATTTATTTTTATTAAACAGAATTAACTGGGATATCGTTGCTATTTGCACGCTAAGCTATTTGAACTTCATTGTTGTAAATTATAAATATTCTATGAGATAATAACGATTGCTTACCTTAAATTCCTCTTTTTTATTTTCGTTCACCTTTAAGATGGTATCGTTAATGTTTGAGCTTTATTATTGTGGTAATAGAAGTAAATATCAAATGTATTGTATTACCTCCATACTCTACAATAAGCTAAAACCTATTCTGATTAATAAAACGTACAACCATCTCATATTAAAATTGTTGAATGTCAATTATCATCTGAACAACAGTTTATGCTTTATGACCAATGTAATTCAAGTAATTTTAGGTTAAGTGATGTTATTTTCGGTAAATTATTTTCCAAACAAGTTTGTAAAAGTTGTACAAACTATTAGTCAGTAATAATATTGATAAAAAAAATGCTTAAATGGAAAATATGACGTATTTGGTAAATCAGTATGGTCATACAATCATACATCGAGTGAAAACATATACGTAGTTCTACATCAGGTGGTGCTTTTTGCGTGATTATAGAGTGTATACTATTAGTTTTCTTGATGGTCATGTTTGTAATCTAGCAGGATTTTAACCAGTCATCTTATAAATACTAATGTAACAATAGTTTGTAGTTTATCTCAGTATGACCGTGACGTTATGAAACTGACATTACGTGTTTTTTTATTTTATTTATTTTTAAGTTACATGCTTTATAATTGGTTAATACAAGTTCGAAGTAATCAGTTTTTTACGTCAGAACTAGGAAATTAAAAAGGTTAGTGTTGGAACTCTTAATTTAATAATTTAGTACCATTTATGGATATATATATAGGTCTAGGGGGGGCATTTAGAAAGTTTTAAAGTGTAGGTTTTATAAAACTCTTCACTTGTAAGATTCTCTTGAATAAAAAATACACTTAAATATATTAAGGACGTAAAACATTCACTAATATTGTCATGTATTCAATGTTATCCTTAGATTGTTATAAATAACTTTTGATTGGGAATTTATAGCCCATTTCAGTGATATTATACCTAATGTAGGCTCATACATATATATATATATTGGAAGAATAAGTAAATAAATATTAGGATATCATGATTTAAGTTAATTTCATAATTTCCTAATAATTACAAACATTGTAAATGATTATACCGGTAGCTTAAATTTTTTTATGATTAATTATTTTTGATAAGATTATGGCTGATAAATAATTATGATTATATAGCTATTAAGGAGACCAGAATCAATAAATATTATTTTCATTTTATATATGTATTTACGATTTTATTATTCTTGAATAAATTAAACATTATAGACAGGAATAAATAGGAATATTTATTAATTCTGGTCTCCTTAATAGTTATATAATCATAATTATTTATCAGCCATAATCTTATCAAAAATAATTAATCATAAAAAAAGTTTAAGCTACCGGTATAATGATTTACAATGTTTGTAATTATTAGGAAATTATGAAATTAACTTAAATCGTGATATCCTAATATTTATTTACTTATTCTTCCAACTGCAACCACCAATATACAATATTAAAAGTAATATGAACAATAAAATTAAATAGAAAAAAATCACATAGTAATATGACGAAGATAAATATAGTTTTTTAGGAAGAAATACAGGATTATACCACACAATGCTTTAGCTTTTAACTTAATACTTAAATAACTTTACTAGCACATACTTGAACCCTTATTAGCACATGATGTTGACCGGCAACATTACAACTTAATTAGCAATACTGATAGAGTTAAGTTTTTAGGTTCAGTTGTAGATTGTAATTTAAACTGGAAAGGACATATAGGTGGGCTTAATCCAAAACTCAGTTCGGCTGGCTTGTTACGCCATTCTTCAATTAAGTCCTGCGTCTTCAATCTTAAAACGTTACTACTCATGTATTGTTCTTATTTTCAATCATACCTCTCATATGGCATACTCTTTTGGGGCAATTCAGTTTAAAGTTATAAGATATTTAAATTACAAAAAAGGGTACTGAGGATTATGAGTCATTGTACTCAGAAAACACCTTGCAGACCTCTATTTTCAAAGTATAAAATGTTTCCCCTGTTTTCAACATATTCGTATGAGTTACTACGCTAAAAAAAACAAAAAAAGATAATTATCCAAAAACAATCAAATAAATAATTACATTACACGACATGGTGATTTATATCGCACTCCTAAACACCGTGTAGCACTCACCAAAAGAGGAGTATTCTATTCTGCAATAAAGTATTTCAATTTGCTACCAGCCAAACTGAGAGAGGAATGTTCGTACTTAAGGTTTAGCAATAAGTTAAAATATTTTCTTGCATCTAGAGTAATTTATAATATCTGCCTAGGTTCGCAATGACCGAATACTATACTATAGTATTGTCTTTTCCCTTTTTAATTTTTTTCTCATGTTAATATAAAAAAAGCTAAATTTATTCTTAGTTTTAGAGTTAAGAAGAATTTTAATATTAAGTAAATTAATTGTAAATTTAACTCTTTTGACGAGGCCTATTTGGATTCTTTGTATCTGTCATAGGTGAATAAAGATATTTATTTATTTATATCTACGGTAACAACACAGACAACAAATAGTAATATACCAATTACAATAATGAACATTATTGGGCGAGCCGGTGGACGAGCGGTCTAAGGCGTCAGGACTTTGAGCTTCGGTTAGAGATAGCGCTGGTTCGAATCCGGCCTAGACAGGAATATTTATCAGTAATATTCACCCTCTACAGTACTGGTTAGCCCCTTACTCTGTCTGATTTAGTTCCTCGCACAGATCAATAGTCTATGAGGAATGGGCTAAGTAAAGATAAGAAGGAGGTTGGCCTCTCCTTAAAAAAAATTAACAAATGGTTGCTTGCGTACATTGCTATTGACTGATGTAAACTCAAAACAATAATTAAGTGTAATTCAAACTTAAAAACAGGAAAATTTATCCTTAAGGAAAGGCTTTATAGAGCGTGAAAGAAGATTTGTGATTTGTATCGTAAACAGGCTGTCAAAGGGCGAACGATTCAATTAAACTGTTGTTACTTCATTTAAAAGCTTAATCAACCGCAGGTAAAAAGCTATATGAAGATATCTAGTAGGGATTACGTTTAATATAGATTTATATCGAGAGTTTTATATTGTTAGCTTATTAAAATATTTTAAGTAAACTCTTAAAACTATTACTCTGTAGAGTTCGTTAATTGTTAACTGTGCATCCATTATATGATGGATTCACATAAAACAAAAACTAATTTATAAATAAAGGTTAAGCTTACAATTTAAAGTTTAATTAAAGGTATGTATTACCATGTTTTTTAAGCACTAAGCCTCCACCGTGTATATGCTAAACTAATTATCTTATACATTAAACAAATTGTCCAAGAACGTTGGCTTGAATTCAAAATATTCAAATTTGGGACCTTTTCCGTTAATTCACTACCTACTCGTATTATTATTTGGTTATGTTATGTTTGGTTTCTTTATGTTATGTTATATTATGATTAGTTGTGTTAGGTTTGGTTATGTTAAGTTAGGTATAGTTAGGGTATGTTGGCTTTGGTTAGGTTAGTTTGGTTTGGTTAGGTTAGGTTATGGTAGAACTAGTTATGTTTGGTTTGGTTATGTGAGATTAACTTAAGTTATGGTTATGTTATTGAACTAACGGAAAATATCCCACATTTGCTTTCATTGCATCGAATCTTTTACCGTAATTAATAACTATGGTTACAAGAAAATTATGTACATTGCTATATGTATTTATAAATGCTAACATACTTATCTCCTAGAACACATTTTGAGTCAACGCAGTAGGTAGACTAGTGTTTTTTTATTTACAAAAAATGAGTTTCAATATCAGTACCATTTATACAAATGTTATTCTAAATTCTTTGGTCACTCACAATTGTTATCGATAACGCGCTCCCCTCTAATTCACATCTTTTACATTATTATAAGGTATTTTAGTTTCGTTAGCCGATCCGTAATAGCCATGGTAATATGATTTACACACAAAAGTGTGATATCTTTGAAAGTGGTTTATACTAAAGTTTACTTATATACAATAGAATATGAAGCGGTTTTTTAACGTAGCTTCTCCCATTATTTCTTCATCAATTTGAACGATTGAGATATAAAAATGTTTACCCCTATTAGTAGTTGAGCAATAAGGTCTTCGTTGTATAATATTACCCTGAAGGGTGTAGGAAGCCCTCAAAGTACGCTTTTTAGCAATATGGATATGTTCGAGAGAGATTTAAATAATATAATTAGTAAACAAGTTACAACAGTTTTAATTTAAACTAGGGGAAACCCCTGCATGCTTTACGTGCCCACCCTCATACGTTCGGCCGCAGCATGTAACTTTTAACTTCAAATATTATTAATTAAACTGTATTAAGTCAAATCATGTTATTAAATTCATTTACAGTAGCTCGCTCATTACACTTGATTTGCACTCTATTTACAGTATAATAGATAAAATTAATCTCCTTAAGATTACAAATTAATTAATATTATATTGCAACTTTGACGCCGTGTAAGAAAAACCTAAAGAATTAAAAAAAATTACGACTTAAAAATCAAAATTATCTTTTGAATAAAAAAAATTTCATCAAACTCGGCCAATCAAAAAGTGAGTGAACTAAATGACCCAATTGTTTTAATATATAGGATACTAGCTGAACCCGGCGGACGCTGTCTCGCCTTTCTTTTTTCATTGACATACCAAAATAAAGCAATAAAAACAATTATAGAAAAAAGCGATGCTACACTCTCAAGGTGAAATGTAGAACTACAATAAATCAAAACATATACAGCACTGCTGTTGTGAGAACTTCAATCTGCTTATGGCATGTGAAACTACATTAAACCACACAGTCATATGTTTTTTTGTAAACAATTCAGATTCTCCATTTGAATAACATGGGATCTTTAGGAGCACGTGAGGCGGGACCCTGTACACGGATCTGCATCAAACTTCAGAGAAACCATCTCGGGAGTATACAGGACAACATCCTAAAGTTTCATGGCGATCGGTAGGATGGTTTGGCAGCGCATAAACTTCAAACATATATATATATACAAACATCCTCTTTTATAAATATAGATTAGGTTTAAGTAAATTAAACAGCTGTTTCAAGGTAATAAAAATTGTTTGTAATATTTAGAAAGTAGTAATATTTATTGATTTTAATCGGTGGAAGGATGATTTTTATGTACATAAAAAACTAATGCTTTTATCTACGTATTTTTGTCCTTTAAGACTTTCTACATAACAATTTCGATCATGATTAAACTTTAGGAAGTTACATACTTTTCCCCAGGGAAAGTTTTGTTCGCACCTGACTTTACGGTTTTTCTGCCAACTGGCCTTTTAATTGTTTTTGGTAATGTAAACGAGTTATTTTATTTCATGAATCATCAGCTGTTAGAAAAAAAAAAGAAAATGGAATGAACAGGCTAAGTAATAGAATTGGCTATTTCTATTTTAAAGTTACACGAACTTGGCGAGTGACGGGGTGGGCACGTAAATCGTGCAAGGGTGTTTTCTAGTATCTCTCTATATAGTGGTGCAGTTTGGCCCAGTAGAGCATAAAATGGAATTAGACCGTGAAGTTCACAGCCCAACGTCATATTTTAGATTCATAATCACTTGGTTCAATCAAATAACTGGATATGAACAATCGACTCACTGAATCGAAACGATTCGGAAGTTTTAAAGTAATCAGCTGGTGACCTCCAACCGATTAATAATTAATGTTGATTTAACAACTCTTTAATGGTGATTTCAAAGAAAACTCGGCCTTAAATTGTTATAAACACTAAATATGCAAATGCTCCCTCATCGGTGCCTTTGTCACGGTGATAAATTTAAAGCATGTGGTTTTTTGTTAGCTACCATTAATTAATTAAAAAATACATAAAAGTTATGATATATAACTTATACTTCGATAACAGTCCAAGTCATGTGATATTGTTAAAAAATAAAATGAATTTAAGACCTACCTCACTAATTT
This sequence comes from Stictocephala bisonia, assembly GCA_035578905.1. NCBI lineage: Eukaryota > Metazoa > Arthropoda > Insecta > Hemiptera > Membracidae > Stictocephala > Stictocephala bisonia. The sequence goes on from JAQJVL010000080.1 coordinate 690,357, forward strand.
CATTTATAGTAGATAATACATCCTTAAAAGAGCGCAGCGGGCAATCTGTAAATATGTGAACCATTGTTTGCACATACTCCCCGTAATTTTACGATTGATGTAGTGTCAAACCCCATTTGAATATCGAGTAGTTACAGTTCCGAGTTATATCCACCCAGGACAGTTCCGTACCGATTCAAGAGTGTCCACTCCTTACGAGGGAGATTCATACCACCTACAGGTATTGATGGATAGTTAATAAGGAGCTTATTTCGTCCATAAAAACTGTTCCACGCTACAGCTCATCTATTATTGGGTGATAAACTTGATCTGCTCAACTGGAAAGCAGTACGTAGATGTGGGTTTCGAGATGTTAAGCGACTATTCTGATAGGGGACGTTCTTGTGTAATGGGGAGGTGCGGACATTCAAGATAATATTGTGTCATTTAAGTAGTGCCTCCTGACAACTTATATCTAGAGGAGTTATATTGAACAAACCGGGAACAAGAGAAGTTGCTATGAGAGTGTCACGTAAAGTCACATGACCCTATTAAGTTCAACATCAATGGCCTTAGAATGTGTGCTAATCAGCCTTACTATGTGGTAGTAATTGGTGTCTTAAAATTTAATAAATATGAGTACATAATATATGTAACACTTTTTAAGCTAAGCATACAATCGTAGAGAACTCATGCATCTTTGAACAATTTTGGATCCGTCAAAGTCATTTTTTACGTAGGTTTATTTTGTTAGTTGAATTTACAAGCCAAATGAACGATGGCAGGAATACATAACAGTATAACAATCGTACCGGTAATGTCGTGGCCGATTTCAATAAACCAAGTTGACCATACTCAGACCACGCGCTAAAATTCATAAAGCGCAATGGATTTTAAATAATATTATTATTTTATACTACTTTTTAATCAAACAATATTTCACCGTGTTGAGCTTTTGAGAAAAAGCTAGTTATAAGATCCAATAGTTTAAGGTTTTTATTAAATGAGGTATCGTCCAACATTTGTACAAATTTTGTAGTGTACTCTTTTTAAATACTAGAATTGTATAATTATTATTATTCTATCAACTAATAATATGAGTTAACTCAGTGATAACAGTATTAGTAAAACCTGTTCAGCAATTCAAACATTTTAAGGAAACAAATACGTTTTTCCGGATACTTTTGTCCATTAGCAATAAATGTTTACAATTCAACAATTATTGCCACAGATTACAGGTAGGATAAAAAAATTAAACACGTCACTAACAAAAAAACCTGATTGTTTGTCGCTTCGGTTTAGTAGTGTCTACAATAAAGTAAACATTACCATTATGTCTTGCGAAATGGAAATGTAATTCCTTTTTACATTTTTACTATAGTTAAGTTAATAGTAAATACTAACAAACAAAATAGATGGTCGTTACATTCATGTTACCAATGAATAATCGACCGTATGTTACCCTTAAGGTCCATATCAGCCAACAGGGAATAAACATAAAATTTCCACAATTAGGACCCTAATATACTCGTAAGTCAGAAATGTTAGTTTAAAATTTAAATATTCTCTATTAAGTAACATACAAATATATTTCACAAAGTTAATAACATATTTCATATAAATACCAGTAATTTATTTGATATTCGGTATAGGTATCTATTACTTTTCATTGCATACGGCAGGCTCAGAGCTATCATATCCATAGATTACCTCTCGACCTGACTGTACAAGTATAACCCGGAATTTATGTGATGACCACCCTCATATAGTAGTGGTGTAGTTGATATTACCTGGAGGTTGGTCGTGGTATTGGGCAGGCTCTGATGTGGTGGCATATCTATAGATTGGGTCTCGACCTGACTGTACAAGTTTAACCAGGCATTAATGTGCTGATTGGCCTCATGAAGTAGTGGTGTAGTTGATTTTAGCTGGAGGTCGGTCGTGGTATTGGGCAGGCTCTGATGTGGCATATCTATAGATTGGGTCTCGACCTAACTGTACAAGTTTAACCAGGCATTAATGTGATGATTGCCCTCATATAGTAGTGGTGTAGTTGATATTACCTAGAGGTTGGTTGTGGTATTGGGCAGGCTCAGATGTGGCATATGTATGCATTGGCTGTGGACCTGACTGTACAAGTTTAACCAGGCATTAATGTGATGACTGCCCTCATGTAGTAGTGGAGTAGTTGATATTAGCTGGAGGTCAGTCGTGGTATTGAGCAGGTACACAGCTGGCTCATCTATAGATTACCTGTGGACCTGACTGTACAAGTTTAACCAGGCATTAATGTGATGACTGCCCTCATGTAGTAGGTCAGTCGTGGTATTGAGCAGGTACACAGCTGGCTCATCTATAGATTACCTGTGGACCTGACTGTACAAGTTTAACCAGGCATTAATGTGATGACTGCCCTCATGTAGTAGTGGTGTAGTTGATATTAGCTGGAAGTCGGTCGTGGTATTGGGCAGGCTCTGATGTGGCATATCTATAGATTGGGCCTCGACCTGACTGTACAAGTTTAACTAGGCATTAATGTGATGATTGCCCTCATGTAGTAGTGGTGTAGTTGATATTAGCTGGAGGTCGGTCGTGGTATTGGGCAGGCTTTGATGTGGCATATCTATAGATTGGGTCTCGACCTGACTGTACAAGTTTAACCAGGCATTAATGTGATGATTGCCCTCATATAGTAGTGGTGTAGTTGATATTACCTAGAGGTTGGTTGTGGTATTGGGCAGGCTCAGATGTGGCATATGTATACATTGGCTGTGGACCTGACTGTACAAGTTTAACCAGGCATTAATATGATGACTGCCCTCATGTAGTAGTGGAGTAGTTGATATTAGCTGGAGGTCAGTCGTGGTATTGAGCAGGTACACAGCTGGCTCATCTATAGATTACCTGTGGACCTGACTGTACAAGTTTAACCAGGCATTAATGTGATGACTGCCCTCATGTAGTAGTAGTGTAGTTGATATTGGCTGGAGGTGGTCTTGGTATTGGGCAGGCTCTGATGTGGCATATCTATAGATTTGGTATCGACCTGACTGTACAAGCTTAACCAGGCATTTTATGTGATGACTGCCCTCATGTAGTAGTAGTGTAGTAGATATTGGCTGGAGGTCGTTTTGGTATTGGGCATTCCATTAGCTGTCATATCCATAAATTGGCCTTTGACCTGACTGCACAAGCTCAGTCTAGTTTTTTTGTGATATATGTTGTAAAAATTATTGATACGTTTTTGGAAAAATACTAAGTATCTTCTTAATGTATCCACGTTGCGCATTTAATAATCCTACATTTTAGTTTATCAACTTCTTTGGTTGTAAGAGGTTTTGTAATAAATATTAGTAACCAATCCCATGACAATTACTGAGAGATAGAAGTTATTTAAAAACATGATAAATAACTACGTTCTGTTTACATGTATTCAATAGTATGCTTATAAGTTACCCTGGCTGTTGGGCAATCAAAATTGGCTCCTCTGCAGAAAGTTGATGGAGGTTTTTATGAAAAACTAAACTTAACTCGGTCTGTTTTAGTTTACAAATCTATTTCAATTCAGTTAATAGGTATTTGTCCTATTGTTAGCACTGTCTAAGGAAGATTAAGGATATAGCTTTAATACCTTTGTCAATGAAATATATTGCTAATAAAACAACTTTTTTTAGTAAATTATTGTGTCAAGTATGTTTAATAATTTATATGCGTTTAACTTTTTATACGTAGTTATTGCTATCACATTACAATGATTATTCAATTTTATGAAAAGAGATGTTATGATTATAACAATCAATGAAGTTCAACCTTTAAGGGAAAGGAATCTCAGAAAAACTATACAATACATTCAAATTATCATAAAACAGATAGTAAGAACAAATTCCAAAGTAAACATTCTGTATTGTTTGAGCAAGTATGTGTTGTATGGAAACTACTTACTAACTGCACAATTAAACTCTTTGTTTAACGTATACATTGTTGGTTTACATTGTTGAAGGAAGGGTGGGGGGATTACTGACGTGTTATGTCAAACAAGATTGACTACTCATCGCAGATGTGATAACAGCTCCTTATCATACCTCTTCCGCCTAAATGAGTCACTTTGTGGTTAGTGTACTACTACACGTTGTATATTTATTTAGTATTTTTTGTTTTTTTATTGTCTTAATTATATTATTACTAAAAAAATTACTATTTCATGTAATTGGAGTGCTTGCACTAATTATTTGATTAGTAAATGAGGTTTGCCACTACTCGGAATAAACCTGCATTGCACTTATATCGGTGTCCACTAGTGTTCCACTACTGGATTTCAAACAGCTGATAATTAATTAGAGATATAATTTGATTAGACATAAATCCGTGCGTCTCGAAATCAATGGCCATAGTCAATTAAACATATTGCATGGTAACACTTATTGTAATTACTATTAGCATAATGTGTTGTAGAGGATAGATTCTCTGATATTATTAAAGATTTTTTTAAAATTATCTATGGAATCTCGTGTCACAATGTAATGCTAGATTTAGTAACTGACCTACTGATTCTAAATGTTTGGGCACTTCATATTTATCAAGAATATGTTGCCTTCGAATATTGCCTACTTTTGGGTTTGACTTCTATTGAACACCTGCTTAGAATGCTGGAATTTTCAAACTGATCTTTTAAATCATAAGAATAATTTTACAAACCTTATCAAGCACATTCAACCACCCAAACACGTGCAGTGATCAATGGCCTACCCTAATGTACACATACGACTGGCTGTAGACCCTTCTAACAAACTTAAAGAAATGCAGTGGCATTGACCCTTTCACTCGTCTATATCACCTTTGACCCTTTCACGTATGGTGGTCTATCATGACATACTGTACTATGTAGCTCATACCCAGTCTGAAGGTTTAATATGATGTACTGCCACAAATTTCTGGCATGTATATGGCATGAATTATTTTTACACCAAATACATTTCTGTATTCTACACCAATATGGTGATACCATAGTATTTGTTTATTTTCTCCGGTAATGCTTACATAGAACAGCTGTGTATAGTAACTGAATACACAGTACAGAATAGATTGAGATATTATTATGGGCTCACGGCCAATGACGACAGGTGGAAAACAGTTTAATAACATACAGTCACGACACTTCCAGAGCTCCGCTGTGGAGCTAGCACTTCTTAAGTAGCCGGATCTCACCACTATACCATATCACCATTTTATTGCATTGTGTCTTACAAGGAACTGGAAAAATAACAATATAAAAAGTAACATGACTGTGTCTATAGACGTAGGTTATTTGACATTTACTAATGATATCTGTGTATGTAAATAGTGCTGAAATACGCTCTACTGACCTCCCATCGTCGGAGCACTAGCGTCGTGCTTGTCTATATTCTCTAAATTTTAACGGAGTTTCGTGACTGTAGGTTTTTAGGCTGTGGGTGGACATAGGTAAGGAATGAAAATGTGGTCTTTAATGAAAATATTGGCCTAATCAAACAGTTTTCTTTAAGTTTTATACCTATACTATTATTATCAGCTGATGTTTATTTTTGTAATATTTGTTGGTAATTTAATTGTTAGTTAGGTTTAATTCAACACACTCTGACCATTTAATTGTTAAATCTGTATTTTTAACCGAATCTTTTTACAGATTATAGAGTAGTGAATCCCTAGTGTAGTTGTGAAATCTAAATCTAATATACTTCTACAGGTCCCAGATCAACTAATATACCAAATTCCATGTCTTTGTATTCTGTATTGTTTGCTTGGTGATTATAGTAAAACAACCAGTGCATTGATATGTAAGGATCAGCTCGAAAATAGTTTACCAAAACTGTATACTGTTGTAAGGAAATGTGGGTCGGGATATATGTCAACTCATGAAAAAATGAACATTTCACATGCCGAGGAGTGTGCGCAAAATTAGTTAAAGAATTTTCATATAAAACGTAACAATCAGCAGAGTAAGCGATGGGGTAAAAGGTCAATCATTGAATGGTATGTCTTTACAAACAGGATTATAAAAGGCTTGGTCTCAACTTAAAAGTCCATGTTGTCCATGATGGTAATGACCATGGTTCATTATTATTATTTTTATCTACTATTCATTACTGAATAATGAGTGTGATTAATGTCAATTAATGAGTGTAGCAATCGTTACTTTCTTAAAAAGAGCTATTTATCAATAGGCCAATGGCCAGGGAAACTAAAGGACCTACAGTTTTATGTGGAATCCTAACCTCGTAGTATTGGTCTGATTATAAGCTATTAATATATGACTCATTCTAAAGAATAGTTTGTCAGTAACAATGACTACACTCGTTTATCTACAATCGTTCCTCTGTCATATTCATGTATTTCTTCAATCGGTGACAGTCAATAATAATAATGAGTTCGTTTTATTTTTTGGCACCAACTCTGTGATGCCAACTTACTTAAATACATTATCAAATTTACTACAAAGAACAGATAGTCTGAAGAGTGATTGCATAGCAAATTTTAAACTGGTTCAACTGACTTTTATTATATCCTGCACAGAGAAATATGTCAAGCCTTGACTTGATGTTACAAACACTGAAGATAAAACTTCTTCCCATTTCGTTTCATTAACTGTACCGTTTAGCTTTTCTCCAGTCATAACTGTTTTACATGATCTTAAAACAATATGGGACAGTGTTTTTGTATCAAATTTAATCAAAATTCGTAGTAGACAATTTTTACAATTGTATTACAAAGGTCAAATATTATACATACAAAGTTACTGTAAACGTACATTTAAGTTATTGGAATTAAAATACCAAATATTTATATACATAGCTAAAATAATAAATGTCGTATTTTTAATTAATATTTATTATTCACCTATTAAGAAATTCTGAACAGAGTAAAGAAGCTCCATTCTGTAAAAAGTGCTACAGGAAGCTTTAAATTTCTTAAATTTTTGTTGTGATTTTATATTATTTGGCAGTTTATTAAATAATTTTAGTCTCATATTTTGGGGAAGAAAAGCTGTAAATTCTAATCTATTGGAAATGTTCCTATGTTGATCACAATATCTCGTATTACGTGTGGCATGGTGAGTGACCTTGATACCGTCAGCTCTCAATTGGTGGAGGTATATTGTTAGAGCTCTCACTACCTCATATAAATAGACTACTTACAGTCTTGATGGTACTTTTTGTACACTATCACACATATATCAATCTTAGGTTACATTGTTTCGTTCAACTGTAAGACGGCGTAGCGTGTGAGTGACCTTGATACCGTCAGCTCTCAATTGGTGGAGGTATATTGTTAGAGCTCTCACCACCTCATATAAATAGACTACTTACAGTCTTGACGGTACTTTCTGTACACTAACACATATATCACATCTTAGGTTACATTGTTTCGTTCACCTGTAAGACGCCGTGGTGTGTGAGTGACCTTGACATCGGCACCTCTCAATTGGTAGAGGTACATTGTTAGAGCTCTCACAACCTCATATAAATAGACTTCTTACTCACATTCTTGGCGCTGACACACCTGCCGTTCGAACAAATAGATTGTTTTCTCTGTTTCCAACGAAGTTACGAGGTATTTTGAATGTGACCAAAATATATATTAAGTGAAATTAAACTATAATTTGTATAATTAATATTGAAATGCTCACACAGTTTTGTTGCATTTATTGCTTACATTTTAAACTTTCTTAGGCTAAATTTTAATAGGTTTGGAAGAATAAATAGTTAACCTGCAAATACAAACCACCCATGATAAGTGAATCAAGAAATTGAACTTGTTAGTAGGCCTCTATCTATGAAAGGGCTTTGAATATGTACTTCGTACAGTTTTGTTTGATCAGAGTAGACAAAATGGAATCCAAGGTCTTTTACGTTAGTTTATTTTAATCAAACGTCAATGACAAGAGTTAAATTGTTGTGATCTGAACCACCTTACATAGAAATCTCTGTTACTGTTGTAAATATTGTTAACAATTGTCTTGATTTAGTGAAGTAAATAAATGGATTCCTAACTACGTACTGGTAAAAACTACAAACATGAAAATAACTTAGATGGTTCCTTACCTGTCAAACAAAAACAAATTATCACGTTTGCAATAGGAAAAGTAATATCGTTGGATGTTTATGATAATAAATAGGTAGCGATGCAAGTTATGTGAGTGATATACTGTATATACATGTTATATCGTGAAGTTACTTAATACAGTTGAGCCACTAATATTTGTTTTGAAAAGTCATACGACGGGGTTGGCACGCGAAGAGTGCAGGGGTGTTCCCTAGTACTATACATAGTAAAATCAATAGTATCGCTTTTACCAAAATTGATCACCGTAATATTTTCACTCCTTTATACATACAATAAACTAGTCCACAGGCCCTATTAAGAAGTGGCTCAATACACTTGCTTAACCTTGTTTCTCTTCTCTCTAAACTAACACACGCTCAGTCTGCAGATGTTTTTTTATATACAAAATACAGTTTGTGCGTACTTTAAGATAAATATGAATGATGAATTGAATGTAGAATGGGGAAGATTTTGGGGAAGATGTAGGTGTCTAGTTTTTACGGACTGAGTTTGACTTAGCTCAGAAAGGACAATTTATTAATAGCCTAATATCTCGGGCAACTAAGGGATCAACAGCTTAGCTTTACGTGGAACCACGTAGTATTGGACTGATTTTCAGCTAACTGACAAGTCTCATTGCTCTCTCCTACACAACATCCGGGCCTGAATACCACCCAACACGGACATCAAACTTCTCTACTATGTCCACGCCGATGGGAATCATTGAGCGGACGCCATGTTTGTATCAGGAGGACCGAGCATAGTAACTACTAGTGCATCACCTACAATGTCCCCTACACATAGTCTCCAAGTGGCTGGATTACAGCAACGCATCGTTAGTGTTTTATAGTATGAAATATCCTATACATATACTTTGAGGGGATGCAAAATAGTAATCATGTCAGAGTTAGTAGAATCACCTTAAAAATTGCACAATGTAAACTAAATTAGAAAATATTTTGTGCCACGTTTATGTTTCAGCTGTTTGAAGTATGTTATAAAATTAATACTCTTATAGAATGTTACTCTTATAGAAAATAGGAACCCTTGAGGGTCTGTTTCTACCCCTTAGGATTGGTTTTTCAGAAATCCTTTGTTAGTGGATATTTGTGATAAAAAGGGTCTTCCCTCCAAATGTCATAAAAATCTGTTTCCTACTCCTGGAGATTTTATGATGAGTGCATCGTTTTTTGTTATATTTAAAAATTGTAGTACCATTCATTTGTGAAGAGAAATATAAATATTATGATGTAAACCTAAATTAATCACCAAGTAGAAAAATATCAATATAGGTATAAAATTAACCAGGATTTAAGTTTATGTACATAATAGTTTGACAATTAAAAGTTATACACTTTCGAAATAAGGGAGTAGAAATTTTAGAATCAAACTATAGAATAACTGGATTTTGTAATCTTATATAAGTGGAGATGTGCAGTATAATTATTATTAATACATTAAGAACTGTAAACAATAAAATATAATCACTTTGGTGTGTTTATCAAACGTTGTCATTATTGATTATAATCATTGCCACATGCCTAATAACTTCCATCATGACGTGAACTAACCATGTTCAAATAGTT